>JAPWTK010000050.1:1902500-2085000 GCA_029963805.1 Aromia moschata | reverse complement strand
AAGAATAAAAAAGTTCTTAAAATCAACCAAAGAATGCACTGGATTTCAGAATTTTTTTAGTAATTTTTGAAAAAATTCTAGTGCATTCATTGACTTTTTATTCTTGACAATTTTTTTGTAAAAGTGCATCTTTTCCATTAAAAAATTCTTGAATTTTTACGCAAAAATTTTGCAGTTCAGACGCCATTTTGAACGCATAAGGGAAAAAGTGATCTTTAAACCACGTATACTTAAAGTTCAAACATTTATTCCACCGGTTAGTGAGGTTCCAGGTCCATTGCAAACCGGAAACCCTTTGAAAATTTGATTTAAAAAAAATGTGCAAAAAAAATCGTGTTTTTTTTTAATAATAATTTTTGGAGGAATGTCATGGACACCATCGGAAAGGGCACGTCTTAAACTTACTCTAACTAAACTAACGTCTCACGTTAGATACAAAGGAATAAAATTGTTTCCGGGGATGTTGGACAAATAAAGAAGCACTAATTTTTTGCTTCCCTGACGAACTCTAAGTACATTGGATGAAACGTCGGCAAAAAAATTAGTGCTTCTCTATTTGTTCAACATCCCCGGAAACAATTCGTTTGTCAACTAGGTGCAATATTACGGAAAATCCCTGTGATATTTTCTAGGTTTTTCCCGGATATTTTTAAATTTTCCCGGATACGAATTCGTTTAAAAAAAACTAATTCGTATAATTGTACTGAAGTATTACCACAAACTTATTTATATAATTGTTTAAATCATTCAAATACATTTATTAGAGTAAATTATAAATACAAAAGAACTATGTGATGCTAATAAATAATTTAAATTAATACCTTTATATTTTATCATTAGATAAAGTTTCATTTGACTGTTTCAAGATCTGTATTTTTGTACTTTTGCATTTATTTTATTAAAATACACATATTACATAAAACTGACTTTTATTTTGCCCTGTCGCAATAATTTATTTTCCAACGCCTTCTACAGGGTGTTTCTAAACGAAGCAGCTTACATCATATCAATTGATCTGGAGATCAGAATGAGTCACCTATACACCCTAGTTCACTTTCACAATGCTGTTTGTGAACTGTGTCCACCATGAACCAAATGTATTTGTTTTTACACTCACTAATTTTTTGTATTAATAAAAGTGTAAGTTGGATTGGAAACCTTTAGAGCTCTGTATCTGAACAGTGATAAAACACTGGCCTAAGGTATGTTTACATAGTTCAATCGACTCACCTTGACCTCCAGAACTGGTATAATTTATGTTACTTCATCTAGAAACACCCTGTATAAAGATAAGCAGACGGCACGTCGTCACAAGTAAAAAAATGTTATCGTTAAAAAAATATTTTCATATACATTGGAAGAATATTTTCGCGGTGAGTACGCGGACCAACCTTGCTGTTAAAATACAATCCAATATTTTCTAAAATACTTTTCATTTTTCCATGCCTTCACGGGAAATTTTTCCGATAGTCGACGATTAGAAATTCACCGTTTGAAATAATTTCTCATTGTATACTCAAACGCGAAATGAAAAACGTGTGAACATGAAAACCTTCATTTTTGGGGCAGTCCTTTTAATACTTGTTTTCGTCGAGATATCATCTACCAAAAGGTAAATTGCTTTCTCTAAAATTCTTTAAAAACTTGGATTTAAAAAAAATTGTCGCATTTCAAAAGCATGTGTAACCTATAGAATCCTCACACGATTTTATAGTTTGCTTACTTATATTGTTTTTATTGAAAATCAAGAACCAAAAAATAATCGTGATTAGTCAATAACATTATGATCCTGTTTTACTAGTATCTGGAGTAGAGAACTGTAATTTAAATATTTACTGATATTTTGAGATTGATTCTAGAAAACTTTGTAACAACTAGGCTTCCACAATTATTATTTTTATGTATGCAATACACATAAAATAACTGCATTGTAAAAAAATTATTTCCTAAATATTATTTTCTCGATTACTGCAGATTTTTCTGAGAAACACTCGAAAATATCACATCCTCGCAATCAACGGGCACACTACAAAGAAAAAATCCAGCATTCCCTAAGGAATCACCGCCACAATCACGTCTGGAAATCCAGGGATTGGTACTGGATGCAGAGATGTACGATTACCTGTCCCCCGCTTATACCCATACACTGTAACGGTAGCAACACCCATCCAAATCATATCCAAACTACCACCAGAAAAATCCCCACTGCTACAACCGAGGTAAAATTCTATGATCATCAAAGTTGGCCGAGCAAAAAAAACGTATTTCTATTTTTAATCTTCAAATTCAAATTCATTAAATTTCAAATTATAAATGCTATATCGAGAAATGTATATATGCTTTTCTAGGTACTTTTTACAGAAGTTAAGCTGAAGTATCGAGTTCACTATATTTTATTTAAAACAGGGAGATGTAAATTTTGTTTTATTAATTGTAGCTAGAAAGAAATAACTTGAAATTAAGTCAATAGAAATCAAGTTAATCATCATAAAAAACCACCTCTTAAAATTAGAAACAATTATTTCAGATTTTCGTTACGAAAATAATAATAAAAATAAGATCAACACTTAAATAGTCATTTTCTTCATGTAATATGCAGTAATGGAATTGAAACAAGTTCGGTTATAATGCTATAAGACTTGTAATATGTCATGGTCAACAATGCTACATGTCATATATGTACTACGCAGAAAATACAATTTATCAATTAAAGGGTGTAGTAATTATGTGGTTACAGGGAACATTTGACGAGGAGTCAGAGTCATCTAGTGATGAAGAAATTTCCCCAAATGAACAGGGCAGACAAAACAGCACTCAACTGACTGTTGGAAATACCACCACCACATCAAAGCCTAACGCAAGTAAGCATTAACAAGAGTAAATAAAAGCAATCAGTGAGAACTTAGGAATTTCCAATATTAAAATAAATAATATATCTACTGTTGATTCTACTTCCATTTCTAAAAAAAAATCAAGTGAAACACATCTCTGTTCTTCATTAAAAATGAATCCCATTATTTATTTTACAATTGTGACAGACATGTTTTTTTTTAATTACTCATTATTAACCTGGACAATCTGGACATCCAATAGCATTACATTGTTCATATTAATTTTTAAAACCAAGATATGTAACATTTATTCCACAGCAAAGTACCACACTGTATGAAATGTTGTGTACAAAAATAATTTATCAAATATTTCAATATTGATCAAGAAAAATACACGGGAAATTATACTATTTCAGCAAGAAGAAACTATCATCATCTACCTAGGATACACAGACGCATTCTTTTAAAGCAACTGCACACTGGCAACCGCCATGGAAGAAAGTCGTACAAATTCAGGCAACTTCAACCCTTCCAATGCAGCGTTCAATGCGATAATTCATACGACAAGCCAGACAGTGGACCGATCATGGGTTATCCTCATCAAAGTACGGTTTCAAAATCAATTAAAGGCGATTTTTCCACTAGATATTGAAAAGATATACATATTTTGTTTCTCCTACAAGTACTATGAGCTTAAAGCATACTAATCTTCATAGAAATATAATAAAAATAATAAATAGAATCAATGTTTCTTAAACATCGCATAAAACTATAAACAGCTAAAAAAAACGTCAAAGTTGGCCGAGAAAAAAAAGACGTATTTCTATTCTTAATCGAATTTATAACCTTATTTACTTGTCAAGACTGTCACATCATGTGACAGCCATTGCTTATTTTACAAATTGTGACAGTCACTTGTCAAAAGTTTGACATTGAGTTGATGACGTTTTTTTTGGATGTCTATATATACTTTCAGTTTTCAGTGTGGTTTATTAAGAACCAGAACAGCCTCGTATTTTTTTACATGTACTCGTATTACCCAATATATACGAGGGATGATAAAAACATTCCGTGACTCATTTTTTATAAATTCATTAAACAAACTTACAAATTATTGGACATTGTCCCCTTCAAAGTGCTCCCCTTGGGAAGCTATACATTTTCCCATCCCTATTTCCACTGCTGGAAAGACCCTGAGAACTCATTTTCTGAAATGCTGTTCAGCATTTGAAGAAATTAAAGAAAAATTGGTGAATGAGCTGAACATACAGAAGATGAGTTCTCAAGGTCTTCCCAGCAGTGGAAACGGAGGTGGGAAAATGTATAGCTTCCTAAGGGGAGTACTTTGAAGGGTACAATGTTCAATAATTTGTAAGTTTGTTTAATGAATTTATAAAAAATCAGTCCTGGAACATTTTAATCAGCCCTCGTAGGTCACAAAAACTGTGTTTTTTTTAACAGAATAGCACATTTGATACCATCAATCCGGGGCCTATTATACAAAATTTTTGAGAGACGAAAATTGATTTTTTTTGTAAAAAAAACAACGACACCGCTGTCTTCGGCGTTCTTCCAAACTTGGTACACAAAATTTCGTTGAAAAATAACCTTTACACCCATCAATCGACCAAATTGGACGAATAAAAAAAATTACGGGACTGTTCTCGGTCTTTATGGTACACATTAAGTAGTTTTTTTTAGGTCCGCCAGCAGACGATGTAGACGACGATTCCGATAGCTACGAAGAAGGCGAAGACACCCCCATAGAGGCGACTATACGACCCTATGTACCGGAAAATATTGTAATAGGCGGCGTAAAACCGTTTGGTTTTTGGCCGGATTTCATGGAGTGGGACGATTTTGGACCCGGTGGCGAGTTAGCGCGTGATCCCCTGTTCATCGCGGAGGAAGGTGAGGAGAATTCACCATTAAGCCGTCTAAGATATTTTAAGACAATATTTGCAACATAAATTTCTTTCCTCTCATTCTAGAAATATTGTAGTAAAATACCCACATAATCAACCAAGGCTGTCTTTAAAATACGAATTTTTACACGCAAAATTTACATATCGAATGGTATTGAACGCACACAAGCTTTGTATGGACGAGATACGTATTCATATTCGTATAGATATTTACGGCATTTTTCATAAAAATTTAAACCTTCGGCAATACCTACGTATCACAATTGTTTATATTTTTTGTAAAATTAACAAATTCTTACCGAATACTGCAGAAAATATCGCTCTCACATCACAAACACTTTATCTGAATGCAAATAAAATTCAACAATCAAGAAAAAAATCCGCTTTTTTTGTAACAAAAACAGTCAACTGTTGCGCATCACGTGCGACTTGATATGAGATCGTGGTGCGTTCCGCGATTTAAAAAGGTTTGTTCGTTTTGCTCTCGTCATTCAGGAGTTTTCGAAAAAAAATGTTTATCATCGATTTGCGTCATATATACAAATAAAAACTGTGTGTGAATCGTAAATAAACTCATGAGAAATAGACATCGAGATGTCTTTACTTTTATAACTATGGTTTTATAAAATTTGGATTTTGTTGATCTTTATGTTACCTTTACCACATAACCTAATACATATTTTAAAAAATCTGGCTACAGTTCACAAGGAATAATCATTTCTAAACTGTGGCTTGGCTGGTTTGGCTTTGTTGAGAACAAATTTCGCTCGAATGTCGAACAAACTGCAATATCGATTGTGTTTATTTATATTAGTCAACAATCGCTGAAAAAGGTGTCTTAAATTCTTTAATCAAAATACCGGCATAACCTAAAATTAATATTAATACCTGTAACTTGAAGTATACCGTACGTATTCTTAAATTAGTAGCCACCCAAGTGAAAGGAAGGAAAGTAAGACCCATGTAAAAAATAGAATAAGACGGATATAATTGTCACACCTAACAGATGTCCCACTCGATGGGCGGGTCAATATGACGTAGGGGCGATTCGCACTTGTTGGCTTTTCTGTCTCCTCTCTATTTCAATGAGCACCAAGTCTGGAGTGGTAACGGTTCGCTCTGGTGTGTGTAATGTCGTCTACGTCTGTCTCACTTAATGAACCTCTCTCTTCACATTTGGTGAATAGAATGTAGTCCACATATGGTATTCAGAAAACTAAATCGTTTTTTATTTGTTATAGACAAGCGGTCTAAGGCTAAGGGACTCCGAAAACATCGAGAGAAAATGAAGATAAAGCAAGAAGAGAAGAAACATGTATGATTATTCAACACTTTTAAATTAGGATTATTTTTAAGGAATAATTTTTTTATATGAATTTATGTTACCGAATATGTAGTAATAGTGAGCACAATAAATGAAAGAAAATGCATTTATTTGATAATATATAAAGTTCATGCCCTACTTACCGCTTCTACTTCACCCTCCGTGCAAGGTCCTCGTCAGGATTGCCTAAAAAAAACATTAAAGTGGAACACTAAAGAAACGTTTGGTGTCACAAAAAATACGCAACCTCCTCTCTAAAAAATTTTACTTCTATAAAATTACGAAGGTATACAGCTACAGTTTTCGAAACTTAAAATCTGAACACTATACGGCGTTGTTGTCCTGGGTCTCCCGATCTGCGACTGATACTGCAGCGCGTTCTCGTACGCCTTCTTCACGGCCTTCCTGTCCGTCGGCTTCCTCGGTTCATTCGCCTAAAAAAAAAAAAATCAAGTCGCAACCTCGAACTATAAAATCTCGATGTCTTATACCTTCGCCTCGTCCCTTTCCAGATCCAACCCGAGGATCTCCAACTTGTCCGCCGGCAGCCACTGCCACGTCCTCTTCGCGTCGAAGAACAGCACGAGGAACACCTGCTCGGTGTAGTTCGAGGACAGGTCCAGCACCTCTTGGGGCGGCGACGGTATGGGAACGCCCCGATGGACATAACCTAAAAATCACGAGCAAAAATAAAACCGCCATCGAGCCAGTGGCACTTGGCGCTAAGGTTTACAGAGTACGACTTTCAAAGCATCAAAAAAAGACATCACTTCAATTTTTAGATCTTAAGTTGTGTCTGCATCGCGTTGTATTTAGACAATGCGCTACTTGGAACGTTTGAAAAAGCCCAAAAAACGGGTCAAAAGACGACCAGCCTGAAGTACACTGCTCATCGTTACTTCCCGTCGCTATTCCTTAGTTTGCCAGAGTGTTTTTATAAGGTTGACAACATATAAGTTGAACTTCGCTTGCCAGGTGTTCGGGTATCTCCTTGAAGTCGCGTTTTGTGGGATTTTTTTATGTTCACAATAAGTTTATTAAGGTCTATTATACGTATTGGTCGCTACCCGTCGCATACTTGTACATACATCGTAACTGACAACACCACTGATTGTACCACTCTACCCGCTTCGGAATTAACAGACATTACATTGTTTTATTGAACGTTTTTGCAGCAGGTCGCATTCCAAGTGCAATTATTCATTATCTCAGCCACTTGTCGTTCCGCCGCAGCGTTGGAGAGTATTGCTTGTGTAGTTTCATCGCAAATAAAAATGAATTTGACAAAATTTTTATAACACAGCAATGAAATGGGCTTGGGAGACCTATTACAGACTTAAATATCATGCATATTGTGTCTTACGTCTAACCTTTGGGCATCTGGGGGTCGATGATCAGCGCCGGGTACCACGGATAGCCCCTGCACTTCGCCCAGACCAACTGGAGGGGCTTCAGCTCCTTGCCGACGGCGGCGCCGTCCGCGTCCGCAGCGGATATCGCGGTGCTCTCCGAGCACTCGCTGTCCTCGTCAGAGTCGATCTCGGAGAGCGAGTGGGAGTAGCAGGTGGACAGGCTGTTGTCGCTGTCCGAGTTGTCGTCGTCGGAGGAGCGATTACCGGCGCGATACACCCTGAAACTGTCCGGGACGGCGTCGCGCTCCTTGGACTCACGATTTGGGGTCGACTCCGCCGATTTCCGGGACTTGCCCTTCTTCTTCCTGCAGGGAACGAAAAACCCAAAAAAAATGACAGAACAGTTTGCGCGAGCCACTTACTGCTTCACCGGCGACACAGAGGACTCCTCCTTGTCTTTGTCCTCTTTCTTCAGGGCGGCCTGAGCCTTCTTCGTGAAGAGCACCGCCGTCCTCCTATTGACGCCTGACGGGGAGACGCCTGCAACAAAAAGGGGTACCTCAGGGTTCCTCCTTGAGTCTCATGATGAACGCGACCAGCCATACATGACAATTTTTAGTAGTTTCACTGAGACAAGTTACAAATATCCGACATGTGTTACTTAATTAAGTGACATTTCGAGAGATTTGTGAAAATTTGCCCTTACCTGAGTTTGCGGAGCTGTTTTTTATGTCTACGCTGTCGTTTTCGGCGTCGCCGTCCGACTGGGAGGTGTGATCCGTGTCGGTGTGCACGGCCAAGCTCTTCTTGGCCCTGTTCAGTTCGCCACGCACCAATTTCACCCTCTTGGCCCGGGCGAGGCCGTGCTTCAGAGCCTGGCTCTTCGCCAGCAGGTCCTCCAGCTTTATCACCACCTCCGGACCGGTTTTACCCTAGAACATGTAATGAGCGTTCAACGAAATCGGACCTCAAAGACTACACACTAAACGCTAACCTGTAGGCCTTCCAGCTCCTTGTCGATGTCCGAAGCTAAGGACTCCTCCCCACCGGCGCCCGTGGAATTTTGAGCCAGCACTTCCCTGTCGGTATTCAGCAGCCCCACGGCTTCCAACTCCTTCCTGGCCTGCCGGAAGATGACCGCGCACTGGTCCCTCATCTTAATCCCGGCCCTTGAAAAAATACCCATTAAAACTAGGCAAGTCGACGATGCGATGGTGTCGAATACCTATAGAAAACAGTGTCCCTGTTGTTGTAGGCCAGACAGTTGGCAATCATGAGATCAAAGTCCTTCTCCATAGCCGTCAGGTCAGGGTAATGACCTTCGTCGAGCTTCTTCCGCATCGTGCTCAGGTCCATGGGCTCCGTAACGACCGTGGTGTAGTCCGGCACCTACAAATCCAATTATTGTACTGTCAAACAAGATTTACCATTATATTACCTCCTCAAGATCGACGGGCTCGCTGAAGATCTCGTTGGTGTCCTTGGCCTGGATCAAATCCAGGACGTTCCTCAAGCTGGCCTCCAGAGGCTTCAGTTTTATGTTCAGGCACTTCTCGGAGACCTTCGTGTACTCCAGCTTCATCTTCTCCCGCTTGCGCACCAGCTCGCAGAGCAGCCTCGCCCTCTCCAGGTCCTGGCGCAGGCACTGCCAGTACTTGAGCTGCCTGCACAGCTCGATGGTGTCCACATTGCTGGTGTTGGAGTCGCGCGGGCCGCCCTGCGCGCTCTGCAGCCGCCTCAGCAGCGGCACGCCGTTCCTGAACTGGCGCTTCAGGGTCCAGTACGCTATCAGCCTCTGTATGAACTGGGACTTCTTGGTGATCGTGACCAGGGAGCCGATCTCCTGGATCCTCTCGGGCGGGATCGTCGGGATGAGGATCACGGGGGCCGAGGTGCGCTTCTTGGCCAGCATCTTACGCGCCTGGATCATCTTCTTCCTCGAGTCGTCCTTCTTAGACTCGCCTGATAAAAAAATCACCCTATATCGAATTCTGAATTGTCATTAATGTTCATTAAAGATCATTTTTGTCATTAAAGCTCATAAGGAACTGGCCCCAGTGAGGAACCCTGAGGTACTACAATTTTTAAAATCAATATAAATGCAGCGTAGGATCTTACTGTTGTCAGCAGGTGCGTGTGTGTCGCAATAGGCTATTTTCTGGACCAATACGGGTTGGGAATCGCCTCCGTCCTTGACGGTGTCCATTTTCATGTACAAGCCGGCCTGTTGGGCGCAGGTCACGTGGAAAGCGGAGTAGCAACTGCTCTTGTGGCACTGAATGCAGGCCCCTACGCCCTTCTGTTTGCATACGTAGCACGTTAACCTCCATCTGGCGGCGGGAATGGTCTCGATAGAATCTGGAAGGAGCACGGTCAAGTATTTCGCGTATTACGACGAGAATTATCTCACCGATTGGCTCTAGGAATACCGTATTGGCGAACCTGACCTCGGGTATCCACAGGGCGCAGACCACGTGGGCCCAAGTGCCCCGATCCGTCTGCTTGAAGGCGCCGCCCTGATTGGGGCACAGCACGCAGTCCACGGCTCTGCTGGGAGACTGTAAACACCTAAAAGAAAAAGGCAATGACCTCAAAGAAACGAGAACTATGTTCCGTTAACCTCCTGCAAAGCCACTGGCCCTCCGGGTATGTACGGCACGCCGTAGCAATCTTGGTGGACGGCCAGGTTGCACATGTCACAGAAGAGGATAACGTTGGTGTTCTGGCACTCCCCGTCCATGCAGATGCAACATACGGCGTCGTCGTCGACAACCGCGCCCGTATGACCATTCACGGAAGCCTAAAACGGTCCCTCCGACTTCAATGCACCATTAAATGACGAATATATATTTTTAATCAGCCAAACAAAGAAAAAATACAATTGACCCCGGTGAACGGCCCCGACACTGAGCCTTGTGGCACTCAAAAAAAAAAATTGAGATAGTAATATAAAACACAATCAACTTTGGTAAATGGCCCCAATACTGAGCCTTGTGGTACTCAAACGGGGTTATGTACAGACGCGACATTTTTTTTTTTACCTGAAAATACGATTCTTTCTCTAGTCTGTCCATTAGCAGTTCCAAGGAATCGACGGAGACAGCCGCAAGACCCGAGGCCTCCCGCTTTTGGTTCATCAGCGAAAGCCACGTGGTATCCTCCTCGTCTACGTCGTATTCAACCTGAAATATATCGGTAACAAAAACGTTCCAAGTTCCATCTATACTTATACTCACTTCGCCGTCCAACTCTTCCGTACTCTTTTCTATGAAACGTATGTAAGCATTAGGTCGTGGCGGGGCATCGCATATATTGTAGTCCTCCAATTCCTTGTAGCTGGCGATGGGCAGTTGAGGGAGAGGGTCTGAAAACGACCGTTTGACTAACGACGGAATACGGAAAAAAAATATATCGTACCAGGCGGTGGCTCTGTTTTAACTTCCGTCGACTCCTCGTCCGAGAAGTCCTCCTTGGGCACGACGTCCATGGCCTCTGTAATGTTCCACCTGCAGGCGGCGCCGTTCACCTCGAACTGCACCATCTTCTGAGCCTCCTCGAAGGTCAGCGGTTCTGGAATGTTGGGCGTCGGGGGCACCTTGACCTTCGCAACCCTATTTCTCCCTGAAATCAAGTCACTCACGCGTCTATTACGGAGAACGTAGCGGCGTCTTACCCTTCTTGTTTTTCGGCGTCGTCGGAGTAGTTGGAGGCATCGGTGTGGGGTTGTTGTGATCGAAACTCTTCAAATGATACTGCAAGCCGCAGACCGACTTGTACGTCCTTCCGCACTTCTCCACGGGGCAAGTGTAAGGGGGCCCGTGGTCCGCGCGGACTTTCCGGCAGTGTTCTAGTATATCGAAGTCGATGCCCATGTTTTGGAGCCGTTAAGGTTATGTCGCTATCGGGTTTTCACCTATTAAAACTCGGTAACGGAGGTAGAAGTAGTAAAAAAACACATGATAATACTTAAAATAGCTTTAAATTAGTCATAAACTCTCTGCTCTAAATGATACACAACTCTTTTCGATGTTTTGATGTCACAGTATTGCCAATAGTAGCAGTAGAAAATGTCAATCTTTCATAACGTGCTACCAACCGATAGAGGTAGTTCATTTGTCCAAGTGCCTTCTAGTAGTTCAAGATATTGGGTAGGTTAACCGGTCTTTTTAAACAATTTGATTTAAACAATTTTTATTGTATGATAATGGGTATAAGGGATTCATTGGATTATTTAAAAAATATATATGTCAGATTACCAAACTCTTTATTATCACATCACAATGAAATTGTTATAAAAATGGCAGTGGCAATACACGTAAACATTTGATTAAAAAAATATATTAGTACTTTATAGCTTCTTTATATGCGAATATACCCTATTAGCCTTGTTTTCCATTGTTACCACGTAATTCTTTAAAAAAAAAAGAACAAAACGTTGGAAATTTGTTTTCCAGTGCGGACCGCTGGAAATAAGTGGAAATAGCAATGGAAATATTGCTTTTTGATTTCCTTATATAAAAATTGTTAGTACATTACCTATCCCATTCAAATTAATTAACCATATATTACGATAACAAAAGCATTAACGAACTTGAAACAGTAAACATTAGATTAAATTTTAAAAAACAGCTATTAAAAAAAGTTAGAAAGCTTATATTCGATATAATCGTTAAAACAGTTAATAAAAAAAGCATGCCAACTACAATAAAAGACAACTTAATACCCAAAAATATGGAACAAAACAAAATTCAACGTTGCACTTCTTCTGCATATAAAAAAACAATCGATATAAAAAATATTTTTAATAAAACCGAGGCTACTACACAGTTACGCCTGTTCACCGTGCGGACGAGATCGTTTTCTAAAACCTTAGAGATTCATTCAAAAAAAAAACTCAGATAAACCAGTCCACTTGTATAAATAATAATGAATAAATAATATTGCCTAAAGAGGGTAGTCAAAACCTTTTCGTCGCAAGTCAGTCTAACGGACCCTTTAGAGTATTCAAAATACACGGATTTACAGCACCCAGTATAATTGGCGCTTAAAATAAACATATGTATAACACAGTACAAAACTAGCATCTACGCAGAATGAAAAGTATTCCTACACCCTCCGTCCTCATCGTCTCAGCGTAACACGACGGGATCGAACGCCGTCGACCTCTCAACTCCCGTCTCTCTCCCTCTTTCCCAGCACGCTCCGCCTGTAAACAGAATCGAAACTGTACCCACCTACTTTCCGTAACCGTTTCAGGCGGAAGCCGTCATTGTTACAGTTTAGCAACCTGCGGAGGCTCGAGTGGGGGCTGGTGGCCAGGACGGGGCTCTGCACCTCGGGCGTCTCGCAGCGGAGGGACGCGCGGGACGCGGGCCGCAGCTTCACCTGCTTCAGCATCTCCATGGACACCAGGGGCTGCGAGCGTCGGGAGGTCGGCGTGTTGAGGCCTGATCGCTCCTGGAAAACGACGCGCAAGGCCAAGGTGTTTAAGGGCTTAGCGGTCAACGGCTATGTCAATACTTAGTCCGTTAGTGTCAATGATGGATATGTTACGTTAATAGAAATGTTAGAAGATTAGAAACTGTGACATTTAAATTTCCCGCAAAATTTAGATGAAGCTTAATGACAAATGACAGTTGTAATTCAAGTTGTGCACAGTGCGCATGAACTCGCGTGTGGTGATTGACGAGTTGATGATAAATGATAATGATGATTGATGACAGATGTTAGAAATTCAGTCACAATTGTGACAGAGCAGTAAGATAACCTGTGGCATCATCAAATTTAATAAATTGTTATTCCGTGGTGTTATCACTGTAGAGTTCGTGTGAACGCGGAGTGTAACAGGACCGTAGTCAGTTAACGAATGAAAATATTAATATGTTTACATAAATTATGTAGCAACATAGTACTATTTTTACCAAATAGTACGGTTAAGTCAAGGATAAAATACCTATACAAATTAAGATAACACATAACAATGGCAACACTTACCCGACAAACGTCAGTGTTGAGACAAGGTTCCCATGGCAGGTTGGCGATGGTTAAAACATATTATTATGCGCTTTTCTAAGTGTTGTGGAGTGAAACGGCGACATTTATCACTTAATATTAACTTGTGTATGGAAAAGGACCGATCAACTTCTACTGTTGACAATGGACAGTATGAGAAATTGTTGAGACATGAGCTATATAATAATATATTTTCTGGTAACTCCTGATACGTACCAACTAAAACTTTACATATGTTTTCCAAAATGAAATATCCTGGATTTTTTTTTAACATGCTTTGCATTTTTTCTTTTATTGTATTACTGACTGGGCGTATATTATTGACGTCGTATATATTTTTTTGTACATCACTCATTATTTCAAATTGTTCCTGTAGGGAGAGTCCATGTGAATACGTATGTCCCTAAAACCCCTGGGATCACTGTCAAACCACGTTTGAAATACTTCCCGTCTATTTCTTTTCACCTTTGACATGGTACCTCACTTTATTCACTTCTCCCCTCGACTAATAATTATTAATATTTATAAAGTTATTTAAACACGGCGAATACGTAAAAACGAAACGTATCAACGCGATGCAATACCGGCGACTGCCTGTTACAGCGTGCCATAAATAACTAAAATTGCTAGCGCAGTTTTCGTAGTGCAAGTCAGCTGTGAGCTGTGAAGGCCAACAAGTCAAGGGCAATAGTGTCGTCCCTGTGAGATTCGCACTTGGTAATAAGTAATAATATTTAATAATGTACTATGATGCAACATAGTTTCTGTGAACATTTTCATTCGTAAACTGACTATGGTCCTGTTACACTCCGCGCTCGCACGAACTCTAGGAGATTGCAGTAAAAATAAATGTAATTTTTTTGGCTTATGTTCGTCCCCTTAAGGATTAACACAAAACATCAGTGAAATTCCATAGACAAACGACTTTTTACATCAGTGGCGGTTGGTGCTAAGGTTGCAGGTTGCGTGACCTCCAAAAAATCATCAGACAAACGCCAGTTTTATTTTTTAATTTCAACCGAAGTTATAGTAGATCATTTGTGACAACGTATTATCTACATACTTATTTGTCTCTACCCGTCGTTGTACATAAATCATAACTCACATAATCCATGACTTTACCAATCTGTCCGCTTTGGAATCAACAGACATGCCACTGTTGTATCAAAGTTTGCGTACTGGAAAGCAACATATGATTTGAATGTGTTCGATCAGGAAATATATCGCTAATAAGTACACAATATTCATTATTTCAATCGATTGTCTGAGCAAGATGTTAGAGAATACCTTTTGTATATTTTTATCATAAACAAAAATAAATTGGATGCAAAGTTTAACAGCCGCTCTGTAGCCGATTTTTATCAGACAAAACTAAAACAGAAAGGCTTGGGAGAACTATTCTGGACTTACATATTGTGCAAAAACGAAATTTTAATAGATAATTCAATGGAGACATTTATGTATTATCTTTAAACTAAAAATACAACTCTTTTTTATTGATTTTTAAACTGTATAAATTAAACAGTAGTTATATTGTGAATCAGACTCGATATATTTTTGTTCTGTTATTCAATTTCTTTACCAGAACGAGTCACGAGGGGTACCACAAGGTTCTCACTTAAGCCCAATATTGTTTAGCCTCTATGTGAATTATACAGCCAACTGTTAATGCTACATCCAATTTCCTGATGTCTGCAGATGACTTCGAACTTTTAAAACCTTGCTATAAAACAATCTTAATAACAATAATAATAATTTTTGCTCCACTTACTGACGCCTTCTTCAGTTTGACTTTTAGGATGTCGTCCAGAGATATGACGGGCCTGAAGTTGTCGCCGCAGTTGTCTCCGACTTTCGGTTTCTTTTTCACCTTCAGAGGTTCCCTCGCCGCGGTTACTAGAGCGGGAGGCGGGAGGAGGTGGAGGTGGGGGCGGCGGAGGAGGTAAACAAGGGGGTGGGGGCAGTGTAAACGCGGGAGAAGGGGTACTTTTCAGGCACTTGAACTGCTCTTTCAAGGTTTCCAACTCCGCCCGGATCTCTGTGAACTGCATCAGTTCCTCTTTTACCTAAAATAATAGAGGACTGACTTTAAAAACACCTTGTATAACGAGTTTTATAAATAAATTCTGAAACAAGTGGAGTTTGTTACGATTCCAGACAAGAGGCTTTCAAATATGATTATAGCTTCTTTTCCCTCAAACAATTCACATACGACACATTTTTTTCATAAAATTGGTAAAACTTGCTGCATTTCTATAATTTCGGCAAATAACAATACACTAAAAGCCACAAAATATCGTAAATATTACACAATCATTACCTTGCTCAGCTCTTGATTCAACATCTCAATATTACGTCTACTATTCTCCTGCTCTTCGATTTCAGATCTGAGGGCCTTAACTTCGCCGTCAAGCTCCTCGATCTTCGAATTGAGGCCCGCGATCTGCTCCCTGTACTCCTCGCACCCGCAAACCGGCTGCTCAGCGCCACACAGCATTGCCCTGTCGTTGTAAATGTTACAAACCGACGACAAGCTCTAAAAAATCCCAGACCGAATTCGCCGCGATGAAAAAAAAAAGCAGGTTCACTTACGTTCTTCAGCTGCGACCCGAGCTGCGTGCACAGCGCCAGCACCTTGACCGACCACTTCTGGGACACCTTGGTGTACTTCTTGAACCTGTTCAGCATCTTCTCGCACATTCCCGCCTGGCTCTGTGTCGTTAATGCATTAGACGAGGAGTTGCCGGAAGACCTTCGAGTCATATTGAACCTGGTGTACGTGAAACTCTGCCTCCTGTTGACGATTTTAGAGTGCGTCAGGTACGCGGTGGTTTTCGGAGAAGTTCTGTAACTCCTTCTTCTGCTCACGTTCACACTGTGCATCTTTATGCTTCGCAGGCAGTCGTCTTTATTAATAACCTACAAAACCAAGCATTTAAACAATTATCTTCTCCATAAAAACAAACTGACCTTCTCCGATACCGGTGTGTTTAAATTTAAATTTAAATTCGTCCCTGAATTGTTTAGATCATTCGGAAAATCCACCTTTCCGATGTTAAAACTGGGATCATTCACATTATCTTTCGTTAAGGAGTCCTTTATGTACTCCGCGACGCTGTTGGACCTTTGCAACTTCTCGATCGGGGTAGAAGAGGATTTATGTTGGAATAAGTTCGGCGAGAAAAAAGGAGAGCTCCCCAAACTGCTGTCCCTCTTGACCACTTTTATTTCCCGATTGTTCAAATAAGGATTGAAATTCACCTCGCCGTTGTAGAAGTACGGCTTTCTATCGCTGTTGTTGATCTTCTCCGCCTTGGGCCTGAGATTATTCAGAGACACGGCATCGTGGGGTCTCTCGTTTTCAAGCACCTCGTCGGGTCAAAAATACTTTACTAACCTTGGGCGTTTCTAAGACCTCGTTACAGTTTTTCTCATACGTCACGAGTGGAGTTTCGATGTCCAAGTTAGTCTGCGTACCCTGAGATACAAACAGGGATTTTTCCTTTACTGGTGAATGCAACTTTGGGATGCTAGATTTTGAACGCTTTTTGGGCGAAAGCCTATTTGCAGAAATGTCACTGTCGGATCTAGGGCTGCCGTAGAGGAAATTCGAATCGAACAGTACATTTAAATTTGTCACGTTGTACGAGTCACTACTCTTCAACCTCTCCTGCCTGTTGATGCTCCGTCTCTTGTTCACGGGGGTAGTTTTTATTAACGATACGTCTCCGAGCATTCTAGACACGTTCAGTTGCGGACTGGGCGTTCTGGGTGACGAGCCTTGCGCTAGAGGGGTCATACGTTTACTTCTGTTGAAAGAGTCGTTGTCGAAGCAAGTTCTCATTTCATCTTCGACCAACGTCGATTCCATGTCGTTCTCGTCGTCGGTGCCACCCTTGGGCTTCCTCGGTCGCCCTTTGCGGTACCTCCTGTGCCTTCTTCGTTTCGGCATCGTCGCTACAAAAATAATAAACACGAAACTGTAACCGTTTTTTACGTCAAAACGTAAACAAAAAACAAAATCGGGTTATATGAACGAAAGATGGCGAAATAACTAATTGAAAGTTTGTCGTACTTACCTCGTACTTATATAACGCCAAGCACGAGCAAGACAAACATTTAATTTTACATATTTCTTAGCTAAAATCTTCGGAAACAGACATTTCGTTTGAAACTTCGAATGTAGGGTGTAACTGTGGCTGAGAATTTTGTAGTGGCTGGCCTGCGTCGCTGTTGTGACAGTGTCGCCAATAGTTTCAAAATACATTAGACGAGTTTGAATAAGATTGGATTGGGCGTGTTCGATTAAGTGGCATCAAATTTTTTTTAAGCATATATAGACTGTAATTGGTTTGTGTATTGGCGTAAAAAGTGCATATTTCAAAATATACAAATTGTTTAAGGCAACTTGTTAAAGTTGTTTACATACCAACTGCATCTCTTGATCCTAGCGTAGTAAGTAGATCAGTAGGTGTGATCATGGTTCAAGATAATCTCATTGGATAGTGATTTCTGTGACGTAACGTTTCGAAACCTGCCATTGGCAAGGCGTACTTTCGGCCACGCCTTCATTCGAAAATTACCATGAAATTCAACATGCTAAGATCAGAGGAAGGCTATATTGTTATTGATATTGGTTGCTTTTTTATTTTATTTTAACTACCTTCAATTTTACCTTATCCTTATTTGAATTTCTTATTAGATTTATATAAAATTATTTTTATGGTACTCTAAAGCAGGATACCTGTTATTTTTCATTTATTTACGAGTAACATAAAAGGAAGGAGAAAAAAATTTAGACGTTTGATACAAAAATTTATTTTGCTATAAATTTATATAAAGTAAACCGAAAAAAAAATATATTCTGCTACTTACTAGTAATACTTTTATACACGAAAATGTGCCAATGAATTGCACTAATGAAAAAAGTCACGATACATCGGGTTACAAACGAAAACATCCATCTTTGCAATTAATACAAACAAAACATATATCTCTCAACTCAAAAAAAAAAACGAAAATATATGTACAAAATATTAATTACATACGTATTACTGACTTCATCACATACACATATATATAAACATAAATACAAACTTTGGTAGGTACATAAAAAATATCGGGCGCCGAATTAATTTAATCCGGCGGGTCGTGGGTCACAGAGGGCCAAAGCGCCAAACGAGAACCGCAAAACGTTAAAACCTACAAGTACTATTTACATCGTGTTCTCGTTTCGGGGCTTCCGAGTCAATACTCGAATTGCAGCTAGGAGGGGGAAAGGAATCCGCCTAAGTAAGCTCTTTCCGGACTACACCCTGAGGAGGGAAGGCCGAAATTGGGGCAGCTACCGCGTTTAAGACGTATCGCCACGGTTCGTAAACATAACCTATTATGTTATAAATTGCCAAAACACGATAAAAGTAAAAAATCTAAAACATGATTCGCATTTAACAAGTGCTTGCTAAGTGCGCTGTGTTCAGTG
Organism: Aromia moschata; assembly: GCA_029963805.1. Lineage (NCBI taxonomy): Eukaryota > Metazoa > Arthropoda > Insecta > Coleoptera > Cerambycidae > Aromia > Aromia moschata. Next base: position 2,066,074 of record JAPWTK010000050.1, on the reverse strand, counting down.
AAACATAACTAACGAAACAACTATACTGACAACGGATGAAACAAAACACAATTGTCATTACGTACACCAGCGCCACCTTTCGGCAGCTGAACGAAATAGCGTGACATTAGTATCTTTTGTTCACGATGGCACTTTAAGATGCTACGATAAAGCACGAAGCATCGACGTACTCGTTTTCGAGATACGAATTTTGCAAAGGATTGGAATAAGTTAAGCACCAGGTTTTTCCACGTTTGCCTTTCGTTGTGCGGACGTACTGATTTGAAGGGGAACCCGTACGATTTCGGCCTCGAAAGCTACGACGCGACACCCCTCAACGCGACAGAGACTGGGTACAGAGATAAGGCGATGTCACCGGCACGGTACGATCAAGAAGCGAGAATTCCTACGTCGGAGCACCGGCTCACTGCACTTTCTGCCTGACGTCGACGAGCTTGATGTCCCTCACCTGTAGGTTGTGCTCGCTCTTCGCCGCGAACTTGATCAGCGCCTGCGTGGAGATCTGCAGCGCGTGCCGGCAGTCCAGCGTGACCAGCTGCTCGCACTTCGACAGATGCTCCAGGCTGTTCTCCGTCACCAGCTTCGAGTGGCTCAGGTCCAGGCTGATCAGGTTGGTCACCGTGTTGGCGGGCCGCGTCGTCAGCTGCGCGATGCCGGCGTCCGAGATGCGGGGGCACAGCCCGAGGCTGAGGTGCTGCAGGCTGGGCAGGTGCTGCGTGACGTAGCGCATCGCGATGTCCGTGATGTCCGTCCCGGCCAGCCTGAGCGTCTTCAGGTTCCGAAGCGGATCTTCTCCGAGGCGAGGCCGGTCCGCGAGTCGTTGTTCGGTCCGAGGATCTCGCGCAGCGCCGCGTCGTTGAAGTCCGAGATGAAGCTGAGGTCGAGCAGCTGGAGCACAGCGGGAGTGGTTGGTGCGCAGCGAGATGGCCGTCTTGACGTTGACGCTGACCAGCGAGAGCTCACGCAGCTGGTTCAGCCGCTGGATCAGCCACGGCAGCTGGAACTTGTTGATGTGGCACCAGTCGAGGCTCAGGCTCTCAGGCTGCCGTCGGACGATGCCCTTGAGTATGTCGGAGAGGATGTGCTTCCGGTTGAAGACCATCCTCTTCCAGAGGGAGGGGTCGATCGAGTAGGTCGCCCACGTCTTGCAGACCAACGCGCACGAGAGGAGGTCCTTCGGCGAGAGGTACTTGAAGACCTGGAGCACGCAACGCTTGTCCAAGGCGAGGTTGTTGGTGGGGAGGGCGTTGAGCATCATGAGGGGCGCGGGCCTGACGACGACCATCGGCTTCTTGAGAGCCTGCAGGTGGGTTAACGCAAAGAATTAATTAACTCAGATGATGGAATGGTGTAATTGCAGTACGGAAATTTTTTTAAATGCAGTGTTTAAGGAGGTTGGTCACCGAGGTGCAGGGCAAGGGGGAAACTCCTATCTCTTCCATGTATAACCAATCAGGGTTGAAACTTGCAAAAGTTGAAATGTTGATATATTTTTTTTAATTTAAGATCGAACTCTCTGTGCAGTATGTTTGAAATGCACGATGTAGCAAAATTTAATACTAAGTACACCCCTGGCCCTTGTATTGTTTTCCCGCGCTTACCTAAAGACACCAGCGGATGACTAATATATGTTTTACCGCGCATACCGGCAGAAACTAACGCTTACCGCGTAAATAGATTAGTAGGGAATTAGCATTCGTAGAGTCCGTGTGTGCACTCCTAACCCCTTTCGGATACGCACTGTTGTGTACGGTCGTGTTCCACTGTTTTCATAGTCCTAAGTAAATTTCAATAGGTTATTTATTCGGTTTTGTTTTGTAACTTCACCCACCCTGAAGGAAATAAAAATAGTCTCGCCCAGTGGAATTAAAATTTTTTAATAACCACCCTACAACGATAAATTAATAATTTATTATTATATACCAAGTTTGGACAATGAAATAATTTATTGACCGCGTTTTTAAAAGTCGATTTATAGTCGGAAAGTACGGCAACACTGAACGGTTTGAAAGGTTTGCTTTCAGCAGTTGGCTAGGCTATGATAATATAGAGTAAGGTATACCAATCCTGCAATGCATGATGGGAAATGTGTCAAGAGGTCGCGCCGCCACACGTGTGCCTTGAAAACTAACTTATACCCAAGCTTATTATATTAGTTTTCAAGACATACGTGTGGCGGCGCGACCTCTTGACACATTTCCCATCACGCATTGCAGGATTGGTATACCTTGCTCTATATTATCTTAGGCTAGGTTTCTCGGCGAAAATTGTTGACAGAAAGTAATTCTAACCTCAAAAAGTTTGTCGGTAACGGTTCGGCCAAGCGGAAATTTTGATAAATCTGATAGATTACGTAAGGAAAGGTCGTTTTATTTCGGCAAAACAATTACGGAGAGTGCAATGTGGCGTTGAGGCAGGGAAGAAATGCAAAAAGGAACAATTAGGAGAAGCGGCGTCGACAGACCGTCAGCCCGATTGCGTGGAACACTCAACATTAAATTGATAATTGCATGCAACGCAGCTGGTCAATCATGTCCATGTAAATCTATGTTCTCCCTAGACATTATTGCTATGCGTGTAAAGTTTCAGATTTTTCTAATTATTCAAAACGGAGTTTTTATCAAATTCCATAGCTACGTCTATAAGAGCCCATGTTAAGTTTCTGATGTTTTTTTTCGCAAACTAGATGGTGAGAAAATCCCAAACAATTCTGAAGACAATTTTATTACTTGAAGAATACTGGGTGTCTCAGCTTTTAGTTTACAGACTTGATCTGCTCTCCCAGGATAGTTATCAAAAAATTTTATATATAAAAGTTACTTGATTGAATTCATGAGGCCTATAAAATGACATATTCCATTTGACATGTGCTAGTGACCTTGAGGTTATGTCAGTGTCAATATAAGTTTTTTAAATACAACACCCTGTAGTTTTCGACATTTGTGTATTTACCGAACAATTCTACACATATTTCATGTAACATACCCTATACCTATCTTCAACCGTTTTCAAGATTTTGTTCAAGCTATTATTTTACAATACAAAGAATTTTCAGTTTGCCTTGTCAGTTTTGAAACAAACAAACTAAAAGCTGAGACACCCTGTATATATCAACGATTTCATCAACTTTTAATTATTTTTGCAATTCCAGACGAACCTCCTTAAGTAAAAGCACCTGTTTTTTTTTTTAAATATGTCATTTGACATCACCAGTCACTCAGGAGGGTACGGCATGATGTCATATGACATCATCCGCATTGAATGGGTTACAATAGTGGCTGGAGATTCTTCGATAAACTTTTTAAACTATTGAAATTCCTCGACATGTTTGGGCACCCCGCCCAGACCCGAACAAACGCGCCCTTACCTTGGTGGAGTTGCTGGCTATCTGGTGCGCCAGCTGCATCCGGAACGCCGTCTTCCTGGGCGGGTCCCCGGCCGGCGCAATCTTCGTCTCGGTCTCCGTGCCGCCCTCGCTAGACCGCCGCTTCTTAATGGGCAGCAGCTCCCTGCCTCCCTCCTTGGCCTGCTCGTTCTCGCTACCCGAGTCAGACATCTGCTCCTGGTGGTGCCGGTTGTCGAACGCGCTCGACGCGTCCGAGCTGATCGACATGCGACGCATATCCGATGACTTCTGCCTGGCGCGGAAGTGGCGCGGCCTGTAATCGGTGTTCTTGCCCAGCTTGCAGCACATCGGGCACTCCCACGAGTTGGGCATGTCCTCGTTGATGTAGCCGGTGAAGTCGGGGCACAGCCGCTGCACGCACACGGGGTGCGCGATCTCGTAGCACACCTTCGCAAGCAGGAGAAAATTATAATTCAATAACAATGCAGTGGTTGTAAATAAGTGTCGCCCTCTAGTGTACCTAAATGGCGCTAGACGTGTTCCGATGTGTCTAACAAAATTTGAGTTCAACCATTCTATAATGATCCGGTGTTTGAATGACGGTGATATATAAGTGTCGCCCTCTAGGCACATTAGAGGGCGACAGACCTCGAGAACTACACCAAGCGTGTCCACATCTTCTGTATGAGATCGAGTGAAGCCAAATTTGGGGGATGGGACGTGAGGAAGGAAACTCAAGCCCCGCCAACTTAAATAGGGCCGCATTCAGGAGAATAAAATAACGCAAAATATGACAGTTTCAATAATAAATAGTTTTTATATTATGGCGCGTTAGATTAGAAAATGAAATATGTTATATCAGTCTGTGACGTTTAAATTATGTAGTTGAAGTTAACGAGAATTCACAATTTTACCGCTATTCAGTAGCAACGCGATAAAGTGTAAACTACTATCGAATTATGACAATCTGAAGACCCGACAGTATACAGTGTTTATTAAATCACGTGTTTTACTTACGTAAAGAAAGAAATGCTTGGTTTCAGGTTATGTACACATTCAGTTTTGTTTTTACAGTCCCCTACTACCGATGATTTTTCGCTTTATAAAAAAGGACACTCTATCAACGTTGTATCGTAAAAGTAGTTCAAATGACACTTTAGACGCCTCGCTGACTGGCTTTTTTTTGTCGGCCAACTTTGATGACGTTTTTTTTAAATGACAGAAAATCACAACTCACCGAACACTCCATGAGGTTGCTGGCGCTCTCGCAACGCTGTGGCCCTTCTGCAGCGGCGTGACCGGAGTCTGCATCCACCCGTCGAGGCCGCAGTGCGCGCAGGCCGCCGTCACCGGCAGCATCGGCTGCAGGCACTGCCGCATGTTGCACGTCTGCTTCGCCCGCCCCGGGCCCCGAACTTCACCATGTCCAGGCAGAAGCTGCACTCGCCGCAGTCGCTCCGCTGACACGCCTCGCACTTCTTACACCTAACGAGGGAGAAAACGAAATAAATGTGAGGTTATGTGCTCAATGTAACCTAATTAAGGTTATGTTTAGCACGTAACCTCACATCTATCGTATTTTTTTTTTTATTGAATAATCAAAATGTATAGAATAGAACTAGAAAAACAAAAAAAAATTGAAGTTATCTAGTTTAAAATGTTTTATTTTAAACAACCGACTTACCTGGTCCTGCGCCTCCTTGGGCCGCCTTTATCCCCCGGCGGGGAGTTCTTGGACCCCTTGAACAACCCCTGCTTGGAGGACTTGTTCAGGCCGTTGCCCTTGCTATATGGTCCCCGAGAACTGATCAGCTTCGACCTGTTTTCTTGGTCTTCCGGAACTAAAATAAAGAACAATATCGTTACACTATGGCAAGGAATCAAGTAACAACGTATATAACCTTTATGGCAGTAGTTCAAATGTAACAGAACAACTAACAGATCTAATTAGACTGAGATGTGAGACAAATGAATTGGAAGTCACTTGAGTAGTTCAAACGTAACAAAACAACTAAGTACTCTAATTAGACTGAGATATGAAACAATTGAATTATTGTAAGTCATTTGAATAGTTGAAATGTAACAGATCCACATCTAAGAAGGCTGAGTCGTGATTAAATTATGTTTAATTCATCTGGCGATATTTTTTTTACCAATTCAATGAATTTTACCGAAATTTAGATCAGTTTAAGAATCCAACTTTATCCTAACCTGTAAGTATTGGTCTTCCCGTAATAGCTAGCTCCCTGCTATCCTGCCTGTGCAACCCGATGAGTGTCCTCACGTCCTGAATGAGAGACACGGGATCCTTCAGTAGCTCAGGGACGTTCTTCTTATTGGCTGGCAGCATGTGAAGGAACATGACGATTTCCTAAGACAAAGTAATCTTGTAGCGAAGTTGACGAAGCATCGGAAAGTGAGACTAATAAAGCCCCTATTTTATTTAACATCGAAACAGCTACGCGTGGCCCGCCAACAAAAAATTTGGACTGCCAAGACGAGACAGACGAAACACTTTGTGGATAAATATCGCAGAAAAGATGCAGCAAGGCCAAAATAAAGCCTCTACAAATATAATGTGCCCCTTTGACAAAACTCACTTTGAGTCCGTGCAATTCTGCTTGCGTGAGGTGTATGTGAGGCCTGTCGGGCGGTATGGGAGCGTCCTGTCCCGTGGTAAGGTGCGAATTGCCCAGCAGACAGTGGACGTACCTCTCCAACACGTACCATAACATCTCGGTAAAAAACGGATACCGAAATTTCTGCGGCACCTAAAAGAAATTATTCCTTGTATACAAAAAAAAATGTATAAACAGCCCACTTTAATTACATCCTCATATAATGCCCTAAATAAATTAATTCTGACATTAATACACTATAAACTGTTTGAGGTTACAACACATGTTGGGTTAAATTTATTTAAAGTTATGATCTTACGTCAAACTTACAACTTTCTAACCTCAAATTAAGTAAAAACAAATGCAATGCTGCGATTGTTTTGCACACCACGTCACTGAGTTATTAGATCAGTTGAATCAACTGATAAAAACAAATAATTATAGCCTCGTTATAATCAAATCAACACAGGTTCTGGCAAACATGACAAAAACACTGTCAAAAAAAATTATAACGATCCTTGCCTTGGTCGTGTCCTCCACCTGGGCGATCTTGAGCTGTTTCTCGATGCCGTACGAGTGGAGGAAGTTGCCACCGAACACCAGCGAGTCGACTGGGGTGAAGACCGCGTGTATCCAGCCGGTGGGTATGAAGAACGTGTTGCCTTCGTGGAGGACAATCCGCGCGCACTTCTCCACGCTGTCGCCGAAAAATATGTCGGACTGCTTGCCGGAGAGCACCCACCTCTCGTACAGGTCCAGGTTGTGTTCGGTGGGCGGTATCAACCAGAATACTTTGCAACCTGGAAGAGTGAAAGCGACAGGTGTATGTGAAGTGCCATATCCTAAAAGTGACGCACGCATTTAATATTTCGTGACGCGTTAAATATTTTGTGACGCACTCAATAATTTGTGACGCATTAAATATTATATGGCGCAATAAATATTCTATGACGCATTAAATATTCTATGTCGCATTAAATATTTTGTGACGCATTAAATATTTTGTGAAGCATTAAATTGTTATAGTCGTCTCAAATACTTATTTTCAGTGCCTCGTTTTTAAGATAGTGACAATTCAAATCAGAAATAAATACACAGGTTTTGGCGATTATCAACAAGTCATGCATTTTTTTTCGTGTTAAAAAAGGACTATATTATTTGGTAATACCTAATAATTTTAAACAACAGATCTATTGATACGAGAATTCATAACTTTGAATGGTGATACAAACGTGGCAGCAATAAAACAAAATTAAAAAACGTCCTATTCAACCCGTTTCGGATGAAAACGCCACTCCCGGTACATCGCTCTTCAGCGCCTCATAACTAATACTATTTGCGACAGAAAAATTTGACAGGGACAAATTTTTCAAGTTTAAGACGTGCCCTTTCCGATGGTGTCCATGAGATTCCTCCAAAAAAAATAATAATTATGAAAAAAAGCAGTTTAAAAAAAATACGATTTTTTTTGCACATTTTTTTAAATCAAATTTTCAAGGGGTTTCCGGTCTGCCATGGACCTGGAACCTCACTAACCGGTGGAATAAATGTTTGAATTTCAAGTATACGTGGTTTGAAGATCGATTTTTTCCATTATGCGTTCAAAATGGCGCCTGAAATTTAAGAATTTTTTATTGGAAAATGATGCAAATTGTCTAGAATAAAAAGTTCTCAGGTAAAATCACTCAAACAATGCACTGGAATTTTTTCAGTTTTTTGAGCAACTTTTTGGATTTTGCAAATAGTCAATTTTTCAACCCGGCCCCGGCGCGGGGGGGGGGGGGGTTTTTTTTTTGGGGGGGGTGGGGGGTTTTTTTGTTTGTTTGTGGGGTTTTTTTTGGTTTTTTTTTGGGGTGGGTCCCAGAATTTTTTAAGCAATTTTTTAAATTTTGCAAAATTGACTATTTGCAAAATCCAAAAAGTTGCTCAAAAAACTGAAAAATTTCCAGTGCATTCTTTGAGTGATTTTAAGAACTTTTTATTCTGGACAATTTTTTTGTGAAAGTGCATCATTTTCCAATTAAAAATTCTTGAATTTTTACGCAAAAATTTTGCACTTCAGGCGCCATTTTGAACGCATAATGGAAAAAAATCGACCTTTAAACCACGTATACACATTTATTCCACCGGCTAGTGAGGTTCCAAGTCCATTGCAGACCGGAAACCCCTTGAAAATTTGATTTAAAAAATGTGCAAAAAAAAATAGTGTTTTTTTAAAAAACTGCTTTTTTTCTTAATTAATAATTTTTGGAGGAATTTCATGGACACCATCGGAAAGGGCACGTCTTCAACTTCAAAAATATGTCCGTGTCAAATTTTTCTGTCGCAAATAGTATTAGTTATGAGGCGCTGAAGAGCGATGTACCGGGTGTGGCGTTTTCAGCCGAAATGGGTTAAAGCATTGAAAATGTTAGGTCCTTTTTTGCCGCCTGATAAAAGTATTTATTTATATCTATTACAAAAAGTTATTTTGTTGAGCAAAGAATAAAAATATTATTTTACGAGCCATTTTAATCTATGTACTAAAAATATATTAATGAGGTTAACAAAATTTATATCACGTGAGATAAGAAAACCAATAAACTGTGTATCGTTTTGATCGTCAATTTTCCGCATTGACACAGAGACGGACTTGCGCTTTATACTAATAAATTCCGCATACAAATTAGCGCCCTTTTTAAAAAACAAATGAATCCAAATTTTATAAGATCACTGTATTGGTACAAAAGAGGCACCATAAGGAAATTAAAAAACAAATTTAAAAATAGATTCTTATTCTTACTGTGGTCCTTCGAGCCAGATCGAATACCTGACCAAAACCTTGCCCTCTCTATACTTGATTTAGCCCTCTATCAGTTACAAAAATATAAATAAATTCATGTCGCCTCAAAATATTTTCTTGATCCGGTTGGACCAAAATATCGTAATTAAAATTAACTCTCTTCGCTCACCTTTTAATATGTGGTACCACACGGACGTCCCGCCAAAATCCACGTGAAAATCCGTGTAGCACCCCTTCACCGACATCAGGCAGTACTTCTGCACCTTCGGATACTTCATGTCTTCGAGGACGTTCGTTGCTTCAGTCTGGCTCTCCTTCAGGTGCCTCGGCCACACGCAATCGACCCAGTCGACCTGCCTGAACGGAAAGACACGTGACATAACGGTTCCAATCGCGGCAATACCTCGGAGACCGGCGTTTACAAATCGAATCGCCGATTCACTTACCTCACGACCGTCGGGCTCTGTACGTAGTTTTCTAGCTTGGTGTGCGAGAACTCTAAAGATATCACGTTGAGGAGTTTGTCTTTGTCGGGGTCCTCGTAGTACCTCTGCCACTCCTTCATCGTCATCTCGCTGTTCTTCTGCGTGTTCACGTCCATGACGTCGAGCACTCGCCGGGAACCGACGCACATTCGGACGTCGTTTATCGAGAAGTTCGATGTTGGGAGCCTCAGGCCTAGAAAAAGTAGTAATCCAGGCAATATAGCAGAAAAGTGCTCAGTTTTTAAAAAGAGTCCTGTATAAGGTTTCTCGGCGCGATAAGTAGGTACAAAATAGTAGAAATTGATCGTGTATGTTTTGGATAAAATCGGTATGTAGGAACCTTAGTAAAAAAAATCGATAAAAGTGCCGAAAACCGTTTTTTTTTTGCGGATTAAGGGACGAAACATAATTTTTTCGTAAAACAAAAAATAGCACGTTGTAGCGCTTGAAAAAAACGAAAAAAAATTAGTTTTTGGCGATCAAAATCGGTTCAGAAGATTTTGCACGAAAAAATAAAAACCGATGAAAAATGACCATTTTTTGAAATCGAATTACAAGGGTTCTAATGGTCGCAGAAACTTCTGCTTAAATTATAGCTTTTGGTCGTGTCTATCCGCAGTGAAAATTTCATGCAAAAATAATAAGAACTTTTTGCATAAATCGAAAAAAACTAAAAAAAGGTCTTTTCGAAAAACGGCTTGAACAAGCCGAAAAATGGTCGTAGAGCATTTTTCCTGGGCTTAAATTACTCGTCATTAAATTCCCTACAAATCCATTATCGTGACTTGTGGGAGAGGTTCATTCAATCGGCTGAAAAACGCGTTTGAAAATCAAGCGTCGCGTTGCTTCGAGCGCTCGGATAAGCGAGTGAAGGGGAAGTGGACGCGTGGTGAGGGAAGCCTCTCCCGCCGCAGACGCGCTGACAGAAGTCTGCGGCGAGATAGGCTTTCCCCACCAGGCGTCCACTCGCTTACCCGAGCGCTCGAAGCAACGCGACGGTCGATTTTCAAACGCGTTTTTCGGCCGATTGAATGAACCTCTCCCACAAGTCATCCTGAGGAAAGAAAACTATCATCCCTACAAATTTCAGCTTGTGCAAGAACTCAACGAAGACGACCCCAACCGGCGACTGCAATTCTGTGAAACTATAATGAATCTTTGTCAAACAAATCCAAATTTACACCAGAAAATACTTTTTTCCGGAGAAGCCACGTTTTGTCTAAACGGCACAGCGAACCGTCAAAATTGCAGGTATTGGAGACGGACGAATCCTCATTGGATCATCGAAGCGCATACTCAACATCCGCAGAAATTAAATGTGTGGGCCGGAATAGTCGCAAACAGAATAATAGGGCCTTTCTTCCTTGAAAAAAAGATGAGAAGAAAGAGGAGAAAGATATCTGGAGTTCTTGCAAAATGATCTAGTTCCAGCGCTTGTAGTATAAATTTTCCCAAACGATCCTGACATTCCAGATAACACTCTGGTTTCAGCAAAATGGAGCATTATGCGCGCTCAGCTCATGAATATTTAGACATCTTTCCTCAGAGGTGGATTGGCAGACGAGAACCGATAGAATGGCTCGCGAGATCCCCAGATCTCACACAACTTGATTATTTTTATAGGGTTATTTAAAAACAAAAATTTACAGAAAACCACACAAATGGGACCCATTACCCCGGAAGTCATTCAGAATGTACAAGAATAATTTGTACACAGGCTTGCATATTGCCAAGAAGTTGATGGACGGCATTTCGAACGCTTAATTTAAAATTGTATTTGCTTATTAATGAAAATTTTCTTATTGTGAAAAATATATTTTTCATTTTGTGGCATTCAATTGTCATTTACTCAACAATTTTGTTATGTAAGGTGGCAACACTTTTATACCGTTAAATCGACAATGAAAGGGTCTCTCGAATTAAATTAAAAAAATGGGGGGTTGCCAAAAAATGTGTGTTTCTATTAAACAAAATCGACCTGTTCCGAGGATTTTTTTCCAAAAATTTTTTTGTTTCACATTTACTGAATTTATTCCATACTTTAGGCGCGCACTGTATACATAATGCATATTCGATCACAGTCCGAATTAAAAGACCACACGCAGCACTCACCCAGGCCAGTCTTTTCTTTGAACAGCAGCGGCGTGTTGAAGCCGTGCCTCTGGAAGTAGGCGACGTTCAGCTCGTTGCCGTGCATCTCCTTGACGATGTTGTGGGACGCGAACGCTGGGTCGTCGAGCTTCTCCTGCAAATTGAAGGTGCGCCGGCCCTCGATGTCGTCGTCGCCCAGCGCCCAATCCTCTGAGTACAATTTCTTCTGTTTACGTTCCCGCTGCAACAAAACGCGTAAAGGCGTTACTATTCTTAATGGCGAGAGACGCGGGAAAGAAGAGTCCGTTGGCCGTCGGAATATGTGTTTATAGAACGAAGGTTTGTTCCAGCAATAGGTCAGAACCGGTCAGAACTTTACTGAGCCATTTTACCGTTGCAACAAGTCGATTTAAAAACTCAGCACTTATAGTGCAGTGTTCCAAGAACGAGCGAATGCGTTCCGAACTGAACTGAACTTTGAAAGTGTTCCGACCTGATTCAGAATCGTTCTTAAAGCTCCAGTATTTTACAAGAATTTTTATTTGTGAATCAATTTAAAGTGCTAAATAACTTCACTTATTTGTTTGTGTTACACATTCTATTAGTAACGGAAGATGGCAGTGATTTACTTACGTTACAATTCATCCGTTCTTCCACTTTAAATATATTATAGTATATAAAAAGCACAACGTTTTCTAAAAGGCCGCTTTACAGTTCTACAAATTTTTTTGCCGGCAAGAAAAATTGCAGCAATTTTTATTGCGCGCACGCGTATTTATGTCGGTTTGGACAATTTCTTAACAAATAAACACAAATACGCGTGCGCACATTAAAATTGCTGCAATTTTTCTTGCCGGCAATAAAAATTGCAAACTGTAAAGCGGCCTTAATAGGTGTTCTTATTTTGTGATTTTATTGGATAGGATTATCAAACAAAGTTCTCGACATATTCTAAATGATTCCAACACTAGTCAAGTCGATTCTAGAATTATAATGGACGAATTCTAAGCAATTCTGAATCACGTTCTGAACTCTTGTGAATTTTTTATTGGAACAAACCAACAAAGTTAAAGTTTCAAATTTGACAAATGACAAGTAGAATAACAGCTTGCATATAAGGGGTGAAGCAGGAACATGATGAACCCGTACGAGGTGTGGCTATTAAATAACCGAAATGCCATCATAACACTTTTTATTCGTTGCCAATTACAGTAGCAACTTTTTCGCCTTCAATGTACTACCCTTGGCGATCTCTACACCGCTCCATACGACTTTTCCATTGTTGAAAGGAGTGCTGGAAGTCCGCTTCAGAACCTCCGTCGCTTTTGTTTTAACCGCTTCCACACCTTCGAATCTTGCCCCCTTCAGTCACTGCGTCTAACAAGCCTGGATCAGTGTCAGTTGTTTAGAATGTCAGCGCAAATGTTCTTTCTTGATTCCTTTTACTCGGGATTGAGGAGTTTGGGCACCATTTTTACGCGAACTTTGCGCATGTTGAATGATTCATGCAAAATCTGTCGAACACATTCTTTGTCGATTCCTGTTATTTCAGCAAGCCCTCGGATGCTTAGACGACGATCTTCGCGGATTAATTTTTAACTTTAAACCGTTTAAACCATTCAAAAACTTGTGTGCAGGATAAACATTCATTCCCGTACACTTCTTTTAACATTGTATTATAAATTTCTGTAAAAGTTTTCCCCAGTTTGACAAGAAACTTGAAATTAACCTGTTGCTCCATCTGAACACTGGTGCGTAGACTAATTCAAACGACTGCTACAGTCAAACCGAGCGACCCATTGGCTTGTCCAGCGAGCTCAGGGTGGGGAAAGTATCACCAGACACAATTCTGTTTAAACTTGTCGCGACATACACAAACTGGTAGCAGCATCAGTTCGGTTATTTAATAGCCACACCTCGTATATTCCAATGGTATAGTCGTATTTCGGCTCAGCCATTTTGGGTCCAGCTTTCACTCTCGACGTGTTGGAGTCATTCCAACGTGGATTTTAAAGTTTTTTTGTCGATACATTTATAAAAAAAATCTAAACAGAGTTTTTTTAATTGAATGTATAAAAAAGTCTAAATAGCGTTAAATCTGTTTCCAATCTTTTTACCAATAAAAACGTGGACACTTTTGAACCGCACTGTATCAAACAAATGGAATACACAATTTTCAATATCGAAATATACATACATACATAAAAAATTTCTCTGGCGACTCGCCACTGGCATTTCCGGTCAAACCGGAAGTTATACAAATGTCAGTAATTAAAGATGGAATTTATTTTGAACCTGAAGAAGAATTTTGAAGATGCCAAAAAAAAGAAAATTCCTGTGTCACCCACCCCGTACTAGTCGAGAAAGCAACGGTTTTCGTTTTTTTTTTTATAATTCAGACGCAGTGTGAATATTTAAATCATGACGATTCACGGACTTCCTTGAACATGAATTTTCGAGGAACGGCGACGAAAGTACGTGTAATTACCGCCGAGGACGACTAATCCGCGATCCGCGACGTGGAGAGCACCAAACGATTATCGTGCGTGCCCCTCCAAGGCTTGGAGTTGCTGCAGAGCCTCTTTTCAGTCTCCAGTCGGCCGCCGTTCGCGAGACTGGCTGGTATCTACAAATGGAGCGCCTCTCGCGATCACATCACGTTTACTTTCCCTTGCGCCGTCCAAAATCAAAAGTTTAAAGCGTCAACAATAAATGGTAGGACTCTGACAACAGTCAGCAATAAAAGTCATCACTGTCGTCAGTCATCAATGTCATCATACGCCCATTTTTTTGACGCTTGCTTAAATTCGGATAATTTTTCTACTACACCATTGAATTTTTTTGCCCAAGCCAACAATTTTTTTTAGTTTTGACGGTGTAGAACACAATGTGCGGGTCCATAGAGCTGAAACCGTCCGGTAATTTTTTAAATTGAGAAAAAAAACGTGTTTTTTTCACATTTTCGCTTGTATCTCCGTTCCTTGGCATATTTTATATAGCATATGCATTTAAGAAGCTGTAGCCTATTGAATTTCCAAAATTTTAAGCCCAACCCGAAGTCTCCAAGTGCTATTATTAACTTGCAAATGACTGCTGAAGCTGAAAAAGTGCCGTTTTTCACTATTTTTTTACTTCGAAAGTAGGGTGACTAGGATCATGAAATTTGGAGGGACTGCTATTTGTAGTATGAAGTTACAAAAAAAAATTCAGTTCGATCCGTTAATAACTGTTCGAATAAATAAATTTTTTTTTTTACTTCATACTACAAATAGCAGTCCCTCCAAGAAATTCCATGATCATAGTCGTCCTGCTTTCGAAGTAAAAAAATTGTGAAAAAAAAGCGCTTGTTCAACTTCAGCAGTCATTTGCAAGTAAGTTAACAATATCACTTGGAGACTTCGGTTTGGGCTTTCTGGAAATTCAATAGGCTACAACTTCTTAAATGCATATGCTATATAAAATATGCCAAGGAACGGATATATAAGCGAAATGTGAAAAACAGACATAATTGTTAATTTAAAAAATTAGCGGACGGTTTCAGCTCTATGGACCCCGCACATTGTGTTCTACACAAAAAAATACATAGGGAACCGTCCAAACTAGCCCTATATGTTTCAAGAACACATAAAAGTCTCTGCCTACTGGACTAAAAGTATCTACGAGTATCTGACTACCATTACATTATCCATTAATATATATTCCACATCACAGTTCCTTGTATTTTGAACAAATGCAGCGCCAAAAGGGCAGTCGAAATTCTCAAACCGAAAAATGCCACTTTTTTTACCAATAATGCGACGATTTTCAAAGAACTTTGGAATTTAAATTTAAATTTTAACAGACCAAAGACACCGAGTCTCTCAAAAACGTACGGAAAAAATACCGCTTTGAAAAATACTCGCGTAATATACATATACAGGGTGGCTCACTTAAGACTGCAACACCATTATATTATTTATTTTATCATCCCATTTGAATGAGATTTTTATGGAAGTAGGATGACCTTGGGGTTTACTTACATATGTACTGGGTGTCCCAATGTAACGTCCGACTGCCGATAGTTTCTCTTATCTGAGATACAAACAAAATTTAAACGCAGAACTTGCGAGGAATCTGAATTCGTCCTCGAGATTATTATACAGGGTGTTCTTAAAGATATTCCAAAAAAAAATGACTTGAAATATTATTGAAGTCGAATTTTAGTACGGGATTTTATTAAAGGATATACAAGAGGTATTATAAAGATGTCTGTTCTCAAACCCAACTTTCGGTTTTACCGGAAATTAGTATTGCATGATATGTTTTTGAGTCACCTTATATTTAACATTTTTGTATTCCTGAATCTGCAGATATACAGTTTTGTTCGTTAAATAGTTAAAGAAATTACATCCCCATTTTTTACAAAGAAACCTACTGTTTCTTAACAGCACCCTGTATAAAAAATTCTGCCAAATTCAGATTCCTTGGAAAATTCCGCGTAACCTCAACGTTTAAATTTTCTTTCTAGCTCAAAAATCATCGATATCGACACCAAACACATCGACAGTGAAACATTAAATTGTAATTGGGAGACCCTATATAAGAAACTACTAGCCCCTTTCCAATGCAAGGCCTACTACGACGGCAAATACGCGTAAAAAAAGAATCAAAAAACCATATTTGTCATTTTTTTTATCGAAAAATGTTATTGATAATAGTTGTTCAGAATTTTAATTTTGTGCTTTTAAATTTTTCGTGGTAAAACAGCCTTATATTTAGGTTTCATAATCGTTCACCTCCCTAAAATATGATGTCGGTCCCGTGTATAGTATTTCTAATGTGAATGTGAAGACATGAAAAAAAAGCAAGGTTGTCAGATATATTTTCTAAAATTATTGCTAAGCTCACTATACAAATGTTCTCCGTACTTCAGTAAACTATTAGTTCGTGACGTTCTTAGAAAGCTGGTTTGGAAATATTTAAAAAAAAAAATACATAGATATGTATAAATTTATTAGTTAGCATTAAAATAAGGCGTTTAAAATTGTTGGAAAAAATAATTAATTAAGACAACTTTATGTATATTATTACTATACTTAAGAAAATTTTGAAGAGCCGGCAACATGCAACATTGCAGTGCCCCAATTAGATAATTTTGCATTGCATCGAATACGTTGGTTAGCTATTCATGCGGTCCACTGTGTCGTTAAAATGATTTATGATATTAGTAATTCCCTTCACTCCGTTTCCGCCAGTGAAGTGTTTGTGTTTTATTTCAGCTAGGTTTATTAAAACTTTTCTGAATAACGAGTAAGTCTGGCTAAATGAGCATTATTTACAGAAAATTATATTACAAATATTATGAGTTTTGTATGCAAGCTAATTTTAATCTCCTATATTAATTTGAATGAAAAAAATTATTTCACAATTTTCGAATTTATAAAAAATATATGCACGCCATTGGGCGGCGTTAGCCATCAAAGGAATTAAAAATATACGTCTTCATATTGAGTTTAGAAGGACTACACCACATGAAAGTACAGAGAGGACAATGTGTTTCAGAAAACGTTGAACGATATATTTCTGTTTATTTCTGTTAAACGAGGGCTTCAAATGCATTAGCTTATTCTTTTTATATTCAGTCGGTTTCAATTAAACCGCTTTTTATTATTTTTGCCAAAACAATAGTCATATGAGGAAAACCTCAGTTTCCCCCATTCGCCCTTGAGAAGTTCACACGGAAAACATCGCCTTCGCAGTCCTAATCTTATCGTCCCGCTAGACGCCTGGTCCCGCAAGGCGTCCAAGGACGTGATACGGTCATTCCCACTGGCATTTTTAACGTCACAGCTCTACGTAGAACTCCTAACAACGCCACAAAAAACCCCAAAACTATTCCGCGTGCATATTCCCTATCTTACGCGCCCTTTTTCCCTCAAAAACGCACCCGGAACCGACAGTCCGTCCGGCCACCTCCACAACCACATTCGCGTCCTACAAAAAAAAAATCCGCAAGACTCCAACTGTTGAATTTGCGACAGCCCCGACACGTTAGCCCCTTAGATCAATAAAACTCGCGTACGGAGCAGAGAATCGATCGTGGAAACGGGCTGGGGGACCCGAAATTACCGCACGCACTGGGCCCTCGAGGAGGGCCTTCTGGAGAGGCGCACAGGAAAAAATAATTGGACGTACCATACGAGATATGTAACTCTGTCGATCGCTGGCGGCGGAAAGCTTTTTACCCCTGTGCGCCATCTTGGTATACTGAGTACTGAGCTCTCGGGCGGGCGCGAGCACCCTACGGCGGAGCTTTCGGAGGCGCACGCAGACGCCGAGGCATCGCCGTTGTCGCGCGCGCGGCCCTCCTCAGTTGTGCATTGTTGTGGCTGCGGATGGTAATTGCTCGGACGGATCTCCGGACCTACGAGATTTCGCTCGTATCGTTTCGAATTGATCCTGCATACGCGTCACGATTTTTATGACGCATAATATATGCGGACATAAATTTAAAATATATACGCTGACAGTCGTAGACACTCACAATTTTTGACCGTTAACACGGTTAATTAAATACAATAATCACACATATTCAATTAATCACATATATTCAATTTATATAAGCACAGGTTAGGAGAATGATAAAAAAATCGTAGCTGTAAATATAAATAATTGTTGACAGTCTCATTAGTGGAGGGATTTCACTTATCTTGTTTCGAATTGATCCTGCATACGCGTCACGATTTTTATGACGCATAATATATGTGGACATAAATTTAAAATATACAGTAAGCGGCACCCTAATGCATACATAGGTGGATATTAAATATATATAAAATGATACATTTTTATGTCATTTCATATATAATTTCGGCCGAATTTACTTGGGCCGGGGGAGGGGCTTGCGAGAACTAACTGTAACTCTTAACTCTGCATAGGTCTTGATAAAAACACTATATTTAAAAAATGCATTGATGTACGATCAATCGCGTATCGTATAATAAAGTTTACTGTTATCTTTGTTACAGCTGAGAAACAATTTTAAAATATCTAATAGGAATATTATGTTGATATGACAACAGCGAACGCACGCAGCGAACGAAGGCAGAACGAACGGTCCAATGGTTCACTCTAAGCTCCACCCACTAATGCACTCTCCTTGCCCCGTCATGGATCTCCGCGGTTGTCGGCGGCCGCGCTCATACCGTCTGTCATTTAATTATTTGAACTTTTTCGTCAATGTGATAAATATCCATTTTTATTTTTATGAATGTATGTAGTGCTTCTACAATACGCTCGTAATAACGCACTTTTCTAATCAGGCACTAGACCAGAATAAAATATAAAATGGTATTTCAAATTTTAACTCAAACATCCCTACCGACAAACCGGATGCCTTTCATACGCCTGCGCTAGCGATCGCGATTGGTTCTCACCTTATGTTTACTTTACTTACAAAGAAGTTAAATTATCAATTGCCCTTCATTCGGCTATGTGCGCATTAGGCTCCCGCTTACTGCATACGCTGACAGTCGACACACAATTTTTGACCGTTAACACGGTTAATTAAAAATTCACTAAAAACCTACAGAATTCGTGACGCATAAACTCCACATACATTCAACTTATATAAGCACACGTTAGGAGAATGATAAAAAAATTATATGATCGTAGCCGTAAATATAAATAATTGTTGACAGTCTCCATGGTGGAGGGATTTCGCTCATTTTGTTTCGAATTGATCCCGCATATGCGTCGCGATTTTTATGACGCATAATATATGCGGACATAAATTTAAAAAATATACGCTGACAGTCGACACTCACAATTTTTGACCGTTACACGGTTAATTAAAAATTCACTAAAAACCTGCAGAATTCGTGACGCACAAACTCCACATACATTCAACTTATATAAGCACACGTTAGAATAATAAAAAAATTATATGATCGTAGCCGTAAATATAAATAATTGTTGACAGTGTCATTGGTGGAGGGATTTCGCTCATTTTGTTTCTAATTGATCCCGCATATGCGTCACGATTTTATGACGCATAATATATGCGGACATAAATTTAAAATCTATATGCTGACAGTCGTAGACACACAATTTTTGACAAAGTCCCGCTAATATGGCTAATATTAATTTAAAAATTAACTCAAAACCTGCAGAATCGTGACGCATAAACCACATACATTCAACTTATATAAGTACGCTTCAGAATGATAAAACAATATAGATATATGATTATATCTGTATTGTATACAGCTGTGAATATAAATAATTAACTAACATATACACTAACATAATAATAACAGACTCATTAGTGGTGGAGGGGTTTCGCTCATTTTGTTCCAAATTGGTCCCATAAATGCGTCACGACGCGTTTATGACGCATCATATCTGAGGACATAAATTTAAAAAATATATCCTGACAGTTGGAAACACACACAATTCTTAACAGTCCCAATTTGGCCAATTAAAAATTAACTAAAAGCCTGCAGACTTCGTGACGCATAAATCCCACATACATTCAACTTATATAAGCACACTTTAGGATAATTAAAAAAAAATAAAGCCGTAAATATAAATAATGGTTGACATCTCATTAGTGGAGGGGTTTCGCTTATTTTGTTTCGATTTGGTCCCACATATGCGTCACAATTTTTATGACGCATCATATATGAGGGCATGAATTTAAAATATACGTATGCCGACAGTCGTAAACACACAGTTATTGGCAAGTTCTTCTCAGTTCCGCTGCGTGGTTCATCTTCAATCGACTCTCTCATTCTGAGAATGCCTTAAACCACTGAAAAACCTGGGCTCTTGAAAAAACACTCTGTCTACGTAGGCGTGTTGAAGTTTTGCAAACGTATCCGTTGCGCTGCGTCCAAGTCTGAAGCAAAACCTAATAGCACAGCGTTGCTAAAAATTAATGTTACTGATTTTTAAAACGCACTAGAAAAAATGGAACAAAGAACAAACAAATGACTCTAATAAGTTCAAACTTGTATTGAAGGTGCATTACATGTTAATCTACCGCCCTTCCAAGTCCCGTCTCCGCAGTGTTGCTAGATCGGGCGCTACGTTGCTAGTCTCATTACTTAATTTACACACCTGTAGGTTGCACATTTCACTATGACAATTTTATTTCGAGAAAAATAATATACCTACAGGGAGACGCCTTTCTTAAACTGTTTTTTGGAAATTTAAGGTACCTAGAGTTTACATTAGTATAAAATTACTACATAATAGGCATTTTAATTAGGAAATGATTTTTTTGTTACTGACCTGGTTAGTCATTTTCACATTGGTCATATGTCACATCAACATATGCACGTATTATATTGACATTAATATGGTTAACTTGCTTTTACTACATTGCAGCAAGCGTTATATTAAGCACAATACAAACAGTGGAACTGCAGACGCAAAAAAGGCCAATTCCTGATTTCATTTTTTGAGATGAACGCAACTTGTTTACCATAGCTGAAAAAACGTCCCGTCCGTCACATCTTCAGAAAACGTAAGTGGAAATTGTCGAGCAACACTGCGAAATAACTACCTGTGCGAGACAGAATCGAAAATAATAGGTTTGTTCTAACCAGAGGCGCCGATACGTGCCTTACCTCGGGGCCGCAACAATTATGGTTCGTACTTTAAATCTACATAAAATGTGCAATAATAATTTGTAACATATATAACAGGAGTGACTGATTAAAATAAAAGAGCATGTTACAATGACCATCTCTAAAAAAATATGAACTTTATAAATTATACAAACCCCTGTGTCTCAACAGCTATTGCACAAAATGGATTCCTGGGTAGATAGTTTGCTCAAGAAGAATTATATAGATAGTTTGCTCAAGAATAATTCTGTACCCTACCGAAGACCTACTATGATTTACATTAATTTTAAGTTATCTGAAAATTGAGCTGACTTATTAAGAAGACTGGAAAACGTTTACAGATATGCGAAAGAAAATCACGTAGAAGCGGATTCGTTTTAAATGAAATTAGGTTATCTATGCCACCGCTTTACTTTTTTATTTGTTCTCTTAGATAAAACATTGAGAATATTCCAAAAATGGACGGTAAAAAAAACTGCGTCTGAGATATTTTTTATAACTGTAAAAAAAAATGTAATTCGTAATTCACACTAATGTTTTATGTTAAATGTTTTCTTCACAAAAAATATTTTGAAATATAACCAGGATTAAATAATTATGACTATAATTATTCAAATACATAAGAAATTATCATATCTTCCATAATTCACGTTTCTTTCATTTGTTTCCGTCTTAATCACGTGTGTCAAATGTTGCCGTCCAAAAAAAACTGTTAAACTGTAATATCAGAATCAGAATATCAGAAAAAGCACACTTGCAAAAGCTCAAATAAATATTTCCGCCACAAAAAAGTGAGCAGATGGAGCTAATTGTAAGAACACCCTCTGTAGTTTCCTCCGGATAATCATAAGCAGGCTATGAAGTACTCTTTTCGGATTGCTAATATGCATTGTTAATATTAGACGACATTATTTTTAGACCTAGACTTTTTCTAAAGGCAATCTTAAGAAGGAAGAAAAAAGGGGGGGGGGGGAAAAAAGGAACCCTAAAGGGGGGGGGGGGGGAACCCCCCATTTGGGGAAGGGGGCCCCCCTGGGGGGGGGGGGGGGGAAGAGGGAACCCAAAGGGGGGGGGGGGAGGGGGGGGGGGGGGGGGGGGCCGCGGGGCCCCCCCAAAGGAGACCCCGGGGGGGGGGGGGGGGGGGGGGGGGGGGGGAGGGGGGAAAACCAAAACGAAGCGGGCGGGGGGGGGGGGGGGGGGGCCCGGGGGGTTTTTTAAAAAAGGGTTTTTTTAAAAGGAAATAAAAAGGGGAGGGAAAAAATTGGGGGGGCGGCGCGGGGGGGGGGGGGGGGGGGGGGCCCCCCCCCGCGCACCGCGACCGCAAGAACCCCACCCCCCCCCCCCCGCCGGGGGGGGGGGGGGGAGGGGGCCGGCGGGGGGGGGGGGGGGGGGAAGGGAGGGGGGGGGGGGGGGGGGGAAAAGGGAACCCGGGCCCCGGGGGCCCCCCCCCCCCCCACCCCCGCCGGGGGAGCAAAGAAAGCCGCCCCCGGGCCCCTCCGCCCCGGCGTGTGGCCCCAGAAAGAAGCGGGGAGGAGTTAAATTTGATCACACCACTTTCCATAATTGGGGATGAGAAAAATCTGCGCAAAAATGGTTCCAAAAAAACCTTTTCGCAGGAACAAAAGACATCAGGAGAGAAAGGTGTCTTGAATTTTTGGAATCGATTAAAAATGATCCCCATTTTATGGAACGTGTCATTAGTGATGATGAGACTTGGGTTTTTGGGTATGACCCGGAAACCAAGCGCCAAAGCATGGAATGGCACACTTCATGCTCTCCAAGACCCAAAAAAGCAAGAATGAGCAAGTCGAAGATCAAATGCATGCTGATTTGCTTTTTTTGATCCAGGGAATTGTCCACAGAGTTTGTGCCTCCAGACCAAACAGTAAATCAACACTTTTACAGAGGTTCTTGAAAAACTTCCGAAAAGGGTCATGCGTGTGAGACCAAACAGAAAGAATAACTGGATGTTGCATCACGACAATGCGCCTTGTCATGCAGCCATTTCAGTAAATGAGTTTTCAGCCAGTAATATCATTCATGTGACTCCTCAGCCTCCTTATTCGCCTGACTTGAGTCATTATGACTTTTCTCTTCCCGAAACTGAAAAATCATCTCAAGGGACGTCCGAGGGGACGTCATTTTCGGACCATAGAAAAAATTCAAACGGCTGTAACCGACCAGCTGAATGTTATCCAGTATATGAGTTCCAGCACTGCTATGAGGCATGTAAGAACCGTCTCCAGCGCTGTTTGGCTTCCTAAGGAAGTTATTTTGAAGAACACTATACCGAATTGTAATTCTATTCGAATATAAAAATTTAAAAAAAATCAGTCTCATTACTTAATTTACACACCTCGTATAAAACGAACGCATGTTACCGTCTGTATTACACAATTTTACAGAAAATTCGAAATGAAAATTAAAATGTAAGTCAACTAGTTCTCAAATTAAAAGTTGTGATTTTGTCTAATTTCCCACCGTATTATGTCCTTATAATCCCCAAAAAATTGTGGTCTGGTTTAATATCACAAAAGGCGTACACCGAAAACTCAAGAAAACAATTTTCTGTCACTAAGAAAGCGGACAAATCGAGCCAAATAAGAACGCCCGTGGCAGTTCCTCCGGATACGCCACTGGTTACGAAAATATATACCCAGTAGGCTATGAAGTACTTTTCTCCCATCACAAATCATTGTAAACATTGGACAGCATTATTTTTAAAACTAGGCTCGTTCTAGGCGATCTTCACGCGAACTTCTATAAACCGAAACTTGTCGGCCGGCGCGGGCGTCCGATCACAAAAGATAAACCAGGACGGGCTGCGCCCTTGCCCTTAACATCTTCCCCGAGGCACCGAGGCACGTAACGGTAAACTAGAGTAGAGCCCGCACTGCAACTCCGTACACGCCTCCGGAATTATTTTTGTAAATAAAAAAGGGTTCACTGCCCTCGACGATAACCATTTTTTCCTCGCGGCAGCGGGATTAAACGCCGAGGCACCCCGTCAGATGACCAAGTCCAGTCGAACGGCGAAATTAACAGCTCGGTCTAATTATAAACAAAAAAAATTCATTCATCGGACGGCGTGCGTGGACCGATTCTCACGCCCAAACAGTCCGGGGAGGCCGAGTGGACTCCTCCGAAAGATAAAAGACGGTGCACAAGGTATGGCGACCGAGTAATATTGTATCGTTTACTCGTAGGATTTACGTGAGGCATATTACCCCAACTATGGCGTCTCGTATGTGCCTTTTCCGCCGACGAAAACAACTTACCAACTGCCTGGGCGGCTGCCTCTTCCCCGCGGGGGAGTTATTTGACATTTTTCACACGTTTTACACAAAAACTACGTAAATTTTGTGCGGTTTTATTGTAAAACCGTACACTACCACGTCTACACAACGCGCCAGCCAAAGCGCAACTAAAAACGAATAACACCTTTCAGCGTAGGTTACGACCTACGCGCGGTCGTCTATCGCGCTTCACGGCTGGTGCGAGAACTAAGGCGCGCGCGTCGGCGCTAGACTCGGACAGCCGGAGTGGTCATATTGTTAAACAGAAGTTTGTGGGAAGAATTTTTTTTTCTCGTTTTATTTCATTTAAATGTTCGGCAATAATTCAATTGATTTGGGTTTTTTTTCGGCCGGCGTTTATTGTGGATTTCGGACGCCTTTGTGTTGGAAAATCTGCATGTGCACGCTGTGTTGCATAATATTCTTTGTTTAATCATTGTTAATATCTCGTTTATTTAATAAATGTGGGCTTGTTGACGCGGCCCACAGAAGGTGTGTACACTGCACATTGATTTTCATGTTGCATTGGTATTGCAATTGAGTGTTTGATAAAAACAGGTGGATTCGTTGAAAGGTGTGAATTTCTTACTTGTTTGGGGATGACACGTACAGGCAGTGGCGTTTCATAGAGGTTGATCCAGGACCTGGTGGGGGTACTCAAACATCGACACATCCGTATCCCTATATACAGAGAACAGCAAAAGTACTGCTCAAATTTAATAACATTTAAGCGTGTTCCAAAAAAAAAAAAACGAAACAGGTCGATTTTTAATTACAAAAATGCAAATTTTGACAAAATTTTCGAGACACGACCATCCTCAATTTTTCCAAATGGCGTCTATTTTTGACATTGACGCTCTGTATAAATTTGACAAAAATTGCCAATTGTTGCGATTGCGATGTATCCACATCCAGTTAGAAGGATATAACGAGCCATCCAAAAAAAGTCATCAAAGTTGGCAGAGCAAAAAAAAGACGTATTTCTATTCTTAATCTTAAATTATAACCTTATTTAATTGTCAAGGCTGTTGCATTATGTCAACACATTAATTATTTTACAATTATGACAACAACGAAGTTTCACCTCGAGCTTCGACGTCACCGTTATTTCCATCTCTCTCGTTCACAGCCAGCTTTGATTACTTTTTTTTGTTGGCTCTACTCTATTTTTTTTGGATGTAAGCTTCGAGCATTAGCAAATTTTGTATTGCTTAAAAATCATTATATCGCTAAAAGATGCAGTTCTTGAGTTTCAGCACGAAATTCTGTACACTTCTTATTCTAAAGCTATACCTCTTGAACGCTTTGAAACGTCGATGTAGTCTAACTCTGTTACCTTAATGAGACCAATGGAATCGATTACATTTCAAGAACTTATGAGGGGCAGGAAGGATACAAGGGTTTATAAATCGCAAAACAGGTTTAATTAAGAAATCTCTTTATTGATATCCGTCTCAATCATGTCAGTCTTCACAAACTACAATAAAACGATTACACACATGAACCTAACCTAAAATGGCACAATAACTTAACGAACTGCAGTATTTATATAATTTTACTCGACTTTGATTTGCTTCAAGGCCAGCCAAAACATAACTGATAAGTTATATTTTGGTTTTGGTTACAAACCAAAGTGGAGTGACGCTCAAAATACCTATCAAGAGAACCGGAATCAATGGTGTATAAACTACAGTTAACGGCAACGAAAAAATATACAATATCCACGTGGATCTACGGTAACCATTCGGAGTCAGGCGCCACAACGTTTCTAGCCGGTTTGACATCTTCATTGCTGTCCCTGTCAGACACCTTGTGGTACACGTCTTTAGCTTTCCCCGACAAGTACTCCACGCCGTCGCCGAGTTTGTCGCCCGCCTTCCTGATGACGTCGGCAGCCGCGTGCGCCGAAATCGTGTCGTCGTTTATGTTGATGTTGTAGCCCGCGGTTAGGTTCTTGGGGCAGTCCTTCTGGCTGATGATGGACAGGTCATAGGGGTCGACCTGGGCGGACGACAGCTTCATTCTCAGCTAGAAGAAGGGAAAAAAAACATAACAAACTGAATTTTAAACATACCTGTATGTTGTAAACATGAATTCGGTGTAAACTTTAATAGCAGAGACATTCTGTAGCCGATCTTTCTCAGACAAGCTGAAACAAAAAAGCTTCCTCCTAACTCCGGAGTTTTTCGAGGACTAATCAGCTGTGAAAAAGTTATATGATTGTGGATACCGTGATTGTAGATACCGTGACGTGATCAACAGACCTGAACTCACATCCTACAATTCAGTATCCTTTTTTTTAGTTTGATAACGCTAAATAAAAAAATCTAGAATATGGCCTACTGTTTCAAAGGTCGATTTTTTCTTTTTTTTGGAAAGCAAAATATTTAATTATTTCTTTCGACAAATCTGGATTATAATTTATACCTTGTCGATGTACAGTCTATCCAGAGTTTTGGTACGCGACAGTATAGTTGCGGATTGCCTGTTCGCGAACGTCAACTTCTGACAAGTGAAGATGCCCGCGTACGTATCGTAGTCCGTCATGAAAACCGTGAACGACGAGGAGCCGGCGACGCCTGCAACGAAACACAAAAGATCAACGGAGTTGAGGTGAGGTCAGGCGCGAAGGCCGCCGCTCGCCACTGATACTCACTGAGAGGAAATTTGACCGTCATCTTGGCCGGCACCGAACTGTCTGGCACCTTTCAGCGTGCCCTTGTAGTGGTATCCGTGTTTCAGGGGGGTCAAGGCAAGGATGAAGTGCTGGCTGATCTCTTCGATCTGGTACTCGCCGGCTCCTCGGATTCGGTTATGTTGTACACTATACAGCTGCTGGCTGTGCTCGTCTTTTCGATCACGTACCATATGCCTAACAGCTGAAAAAAAAAACGAAATAGTATAGACTGGATTATAAAAAAGAATAGACGGAAATCTGACTGGAAAAGTATGACGTAAGAACATTGGGGAAACTAGCATTGTTAAGTACGCCTTTGTGTCAGAACCCGTTGTTCGAGATAAAAGTGGAAACACTCTACATACAGATGATAAAGGGGACCCCTGTATATTTTAACTGTATTTGTAAAAACTACTGCGTCATAGCGTATGCAATTTTACAGAATTTTAGGTGTGGATGTCCATTTCAAAACGGCTTTGGTATTATGTAACAAAACTTGATTTTATGTATATCTTACTTCAGCAGTTGCTATTGATGTAATATGTGAATAAACTATGCCAAATTACGCAAAGGAAGACTGCATGAATGTTTTTTTTTAATAATTTAATTTTGTTCTAGACTAATCAACACTAGTTGATCATCTGAAATTAAATAAAAGAAACAAAGCGCACAGGGTGCGGTCTAATTAAAAAGTGCTAATTTAGTTAAAAAAACATGAGAGTTGTTTAAAAAAACACATCCTGAAAAATGTTCAGTTCAGTTAGTACATTCATTATTTAATTCTAACGTTCATGAAATAATTTTTGTTCATTCATTTTGTCTAACAAGTGTCCCAAAACATAAAAAAAACTGGTAGAAGTATCCAGCGAAAAAAAAAAGAAAATTTCAATGGAATGGAAAACTTAATCTGCAATATAATATTGGCATATTGGCGGATAATACAAGGGTCAGGGACTATATATTTCAAGGGGCATTCCATTCATATACCTCCAAGGTTATGGCCCTCTGTCTAGATAAAGATTGAAATTTCAATTATTGTATTTTTATTTTTTCAATTGTATTTTAATATAACATTACTTCTTTACTTTATAAACAGGTAGAGTTGCCACCTCCTAGAAAATGACCCGGAGACTCCGGGTTTCCACGAAGGATCTCCGGGCTCCGGGTTTCTTACGTTATTCTCCGGGTCAGCTTTGAAATTGAAATTTGTATTTATAAATTTCTATAATTGTGAATCATATACAAGTCACCTTCGCTTAATTCATATTTCCTCTTATGTCACCATGTTTCTCCCTTTTATGTCACGAAACTCTCCCTCTTAAGTCGCCGCCTGTAAAAGTTTTAGAACTACGTTTGGAAATTGGATTCTCGCATGAATACAATTTTTATTGAAAAAAAATGATTGTGTAATACATTAAATATAGACACCTAACCTTTAAAATAGGTTAGGTGTCTTTTAAAATATTTAACCTTTAAAATATTCACTCAAGTGGAAAATTGAACTTTGTCACGCATGACTGGGTATACTTACGTTGATTTTTTCGTTCAGCTGACTTATTTTTCATTATAACAAGTGCTATGGTAGGTACATCTCTAAATATTTCTTTTTGCAACTAAAAACACGAAAAAGTTGAGGTTATGATTGCTTTTAAACGTGACTTAGGAGAGAATCAATTTCGTGACTTAAGCGAGATGATGCACGGATTTGGTGACTTAAGAGGGAGTCGAGTGTAGTGCAATCTAGAGATTTTTTGATTTATCTAACCTTCTAAAATCGCCTTCTTCAAATATTGCGCGCTGCTTAATCCTCCCCCTCCCGCCGCGGACACCAATCTCCGGGTCAGCGGTCTTTCTGAGGTGGCAACTCTATAAACAGGTTAAATGACAGATATATTTATTATATTTATAATATATTTTATTGATAAAATATTTTCTACAAGTTATGACTGATATCCGAGTTGGCCGATCGTGCCCCAATCCAGTGGCGCACGGGTCATTGACTTCGGTCGTTTCGCCCAACCGTCTGCGTTAGTATTACCTTAATAATAAAATGTCACACAAATCTGCGAAATACTGCGAAATCACTACAAATGGTGGACGAAGTAAGTTCGCTGCTACAAGCTAAGCTATAAGTGACGCAAGAAATGAGCCAGTTCAAAATAAGTTCGGAAGTAAAGAAAGACGCCAGTTTTACGAAATTAAGACAAATCTGTGACGGTGCAGAGTTAAGTTAAGTGAGTGCGTCTAATGTATTGTATTTCATCATAGCCTTATCATCAAAGTACAAAGATTTAACTGGTGTCACTGACGTTTGAATTTCAGTCAGTGGCGCATTTACTAGCAGGCTGAGTAGGCTGGAGCCTAGGGCTTCAGATTTTAGGGGGCGGCTTTGACCCAAAAATGTTTGTCTTACAGAAATTAAAAAAAAAACATACATTATATATATAGAGAAAACGAGTCTCGAAAATTGAACAAAATTTTCAATATTTTAGTACTGTACAGTATACTGAACACTCTAACGTCTGTATTTGAAAAATTACTAAACGCTCTGTGAAATATACTTTTGTGATCATGAATTTTTAAAATATTCCAATAGCGTTTCAATATTACAATTTAAATTTAGTAATATTTACTCTTATTTTTATTAATAATTACTATAATTTTTTCTCCGTGTACCTAAACGTTACTAGGTCCACTCACACACTTCAATAAATCATAATAATTAAAGAATAAATATAATTAATATGATTGCGAACTAGGGTATCGAATTTCAGAGGTCAGTAGGGGCGGCAAAAAATTGAATAGCCTACTGGCGGCAAATTTGTAAATCCGCCACTGATTTCAGTACAAAAAAGCACAATTAATTCTGTTTTTATTTAGGAATTTAGGAGTAAACAACCATCACAACTTACCCTTCTCATGTTGAAATCCTGCTGGGGTTCGATAGTGGGGCAGGCCCCCAGGTGATACGAGTGCAGTTCCGCATACTGCACCCCCAAAAAGAGGAAGAACCAGCAGAACAACAACCTTGTCA
The DNA here is from genome assembly GCA_029963805.1 of Aromia moschata. Taxonomy (NCBI): domain Eukaryota; kingdom Metazoa; phylum Arthropoda; class Insecta; order Coleoptera; family Cerambycidae; genus Aromia; species Aromia moschata. The sequence goes on along the minus strand of JAPWTK010000050.1, from coordinate 2,036,134 downwards.
TCGTGGCCACTACGAGTCGAAATTCGCCACGCAAAGATATCTACCTAAGCACAATGAAAATCGACTATTGACTAAGTAATTTAATTTAAATTTCTTTTATATACAAATTCACGCTGTGCCTGATGACCAGCGCTGGTAAACCAGATAATTCCTAGCCGTGGTAATGCGAAATACTGTAACCCAGACTTATTTGGTCTACTGTATGATTTATTACTGCGTTAAACAGGCTTACAGTTGACCGTTGATAGTCTCGACGGGAAACGCTTTGGGTGTTTGAGTGCAGTATTTGTCGGGGAGCTTGTGTAATTCTTACACCAAGATAGGAGATAGCTTAACAGTTCTTGAAAATGTCGTGAGTCATAATTATAGTCCAGAATCCATAGACAGTACTAGATAAGGGGTGTGTGCGAAAGTACGCTGAACGGAAAAATTGAGGTCCCTCTAAAGCAGGTTTCCCATAAAATCTTCAGTTAGGATCACCACCAACAATAAGAATTAAAAAAAGCCCTGTACTCCACACATAACTGTAGCAAAATTAACGGATTGGTATCCGTCTAGAACTCGCTATATTTTATTAAAAATTCAAAAATCATTGTTACGAAATCATGTTTTATCTCATTATCTTCCATCATTACTGTTATAAGGATAGAGAGTTTTTAGTTCATTATTTAGGCTACTTTTATATTATATTATTTCTATCTATTTCTTTAGTCCTATATATTTATTTAGTCTACCTATGTATGTATCTCCATATTAAAGTAGTAGGTTTTTTTTGCGTTTATTTAAAAAAATTAAGTCTTATGGCGGGTTCATGCAAATAGTTTTAGTAATAAGAATAAAAGTTAAACCTTCGTTTTATAATGACCCAGTTCATGCAGTAAATATAATTTTTAGTAATAATTTTTAAAATAAGGATGACCTTTAATGATGGTTAACTTTAAACTTTATTCTTATTTTTACGGCGAAACGCAGACTGCACTATCGCAAATAATCGAAAATGCAAAGCAAATCGCCTAGTTTGTTTTTTTTTAATAAATTGACTGCTAAAGTCTTTAAAGTTAGTAACAACGTGGTTGCAGTAAACACGACGGTTACGCGGCTGTTCAGTTTCATTATTAAAGATACAAATTAAGAAAAACAGACACAAATTAACCACACTTTTAATTTAAGGTTACATAGAATATTTAATAGAATTTAAGAATATATATATTAAGAATATAGAATATTTAGGCATCTACTAAAAAATTTTCTTATAATCAAGATATTTGGCGTTATGTTTAATTCGTCGACTTCTAAACTTCTGCAACACTAGCCAATCACAAGCCTACCTCAAAACGCTGCGTTGAAATGTTATTAGTATGTGTCTCAAGCTTTCCTTACTTATTTTGCAGCATGAACGTATTCAGCTGTTAAAATTAAAATTGTTCCTATTTTTATTACTATTCTTATTACTAAAAATATCTGCATGAACCCACCATTATTATGTAAAAAAGCACTTATATCACACCAGAAAAGTACAATTCGCATTAATAATTAATCAACCACTAATCAGGATCAAAAGTTCAATGGTCAGTACAAGAAACAAGTTGTACAGCAATAGGCAGGTTAAATGTTCACATATTTTAGTTTTATAAGCACAATCAAAGGCAAAGATAATTTGACGTGTTAGTCTTTTTAAAATTGATCAAAAATATTGTAAAGATGAAACAAAATTTAGTTGCAACAAAAATTGACAATGTAGGTACGTGTTCCATATGACAGTGAAAAATCGGTTACATTTGCTTTGTCGTCTACTGCACTTTTAGCATTGTTTACAATTTTAACTCACGTCTTGGAATACTCATTCACTTATACAAAAATCGAATTAATGCACCTAATATGGATATTTGTAATAAGACTCTGACTCAGTAATGATTAAGCTGTTTCTTTTGTATATTTTAAATAAAAAATTGCGTAGATTTGCCAATTTAAAATGAAGGCAGTTCCTCGATGAACCGTTTTCTCGAAAACCAAGTGCATATCAGTAACATTCATCATAATTTGAGACTTCTAAAAAGTCTATGAGTCACTAGCGGAAATCCAAACTAATTGTTTAATGATGTCCTTTCAAAAGTTATCCGAACTGTAGTTTGCAGATAAAATAATTATTATAAACTTCCAAGTATAACTGACCTTGCACCTCATTCTTGAAACTGAAACCACAAAGGTATCAAGGTCACATTTACCTCTCCTGTGGACTCTGCAAAGCATAACTTAAAATCTGTAGTTAAAACAATAATAGTTACTTACCTCTTTATTGTAATAATTGACGTTAGGTATTTACGCTACATACCTCGCAATCAGTGTAGCACATTTTTTAATGTGGCTGTTAAAACCTTTAAATCGAACGAGTACAGACCTGCCTTTACTGACGGCAGACAGCCAACTAATTTTTTTTTGCGGACTGTTAAACGGCCGTAAAAAGTTTGTCGATTTGAATACCCAAACAGAAATTGTCCCCAATTCCCGTCTCAAAAAAGCTGTGAAAAATAAGCAGAAAAAAAATCAGTGAAATAACCGTTTTCTTTTTTGGACTGAACTTTTTCTTTGGAATTGTGAAGCGCCAACTTAAGGTAATAAGAAGTACATATATTTTATTTAAACATAGAACAAAAACTAAATTCTCAATTTTATAATTATACAAATAAATGTGACCATACACGATACATTTTCAGAGTAGAAAGTGAGCTTAAGCTAACCACGCACAATACTTCAAAATTGTTGTGCTCTTTGGAATTTTGAATGTGTAATCAAATACAGGGGAAAAACCAACAGAATTCCATGTCCTAGAGTTCTCAAATTTAGTTTTCAACACCAACTAGACAAGGGATATAATAAATGACACTAGCTCAACATAATGGAGTTTATTTCCTGAAACATTTAAATAAAAACAGTAATCATTTTTCATTATCCAAAACAATATACTTATTACTCTATAATATACATACATAGTTACGTATCAAAATAAAAAACAAATGTTTGAACAGATAAAAAATTATTCTTGACTATGTACACATAAAATAAGCTTAGCAAGTGTAGAAAAACTATTTACATAATCGGTCACCATCTTCATTGCTGTACTCTGGTGTTCAAGTAAGCCCTAAAAAAAATATAGTCTCAATGGTAAAACTATCAATGAAATATTTTTCATGAAACAGTGAGTGAAAAACTTTTTGCACTCCAACAGAATGGGTTTTAGGTATCTTTTTTTATGTAATTCTAAATATAATTTTTTTTACTTTGCGAACAAAAATATATTAGGCAAACAGAAAGATCAGATTTAACAATACAAAAGAACATATAGAGATTTAAAATATGGTACAATAGAAAAATCTTGTGTGGTCCAATATTGTTTTGACCAAAATCATAGGATAGACGTTACTGGATTAAGAAATATGTTGTCGCTAACCTTTACTCGTTTCGTCTGCTATTTTGCTACCATCCGCATCACATTTCTCGTCACACGAGACCGAACTTCTGCCTCTTCGACTCCTAAGAATCCTTTTTCCGGTGAAGATTCCTCACTGTTCGCATTCCTCTTCCGTCCCCTCCGCCTACCCGTTTTCTGCTGCTCAATATTATCATCAATCTCCACACTCTCCGCATCCTGGCTAGTAGACCTCCTCAGTACCTTCAATGACTCTCCTTCCTCTTTGTTTTTTTGCGGCAACGCGAAATACACGGGCTACAAGAGTCTCTACTTAGACTGAAGCATTAAAACAGGTATTCTCGTCAGCCATTTTGGGTCCAGCTTTCATTCTGGACCCAAAATGGCCGACGAGAACACCGTACCTCACTTAAGCTAAAGCTGCCACACGCACAATCTAATACCTTCTCGTCCTTGTCAGCCTTTTTCCTCCTTTGCGACTTCAACCCCCTCGAACTGCTCCTCCTCGGCGACGTGCTGCCGCGCGTGCAATTTTATCATGCCGTAGGGGACCTTCTCCGTGCAGAGCCGGCACGGCTTGGTGTGACACCTCACGTGTACGTTCAGCATGTACGGGGTGCCGAGGTCCATGAAGCACATCTCGCACTTGGAGCCGTGCTGCATCATGTGAGTGACGTGATCGGAAATCTGGTGCAGCTGGTGGCATATGTAGCACATCAGGAGCCTAGAAGGTGATCCGTCTGCGTCAGTTACGCGCGGTTGCGGACGTTCATAACCTCAAATCATGTATAGTACGTAAAACGATCGTTTTTTCGTTTTCATTGAGTTGCTTACGTCCTTTGGAAAACTGACTATTACTTAATGAACATACTTTATATTTGTCGCCAGAGCTGTGTCTTTCAGTGCCTTAAAATGCAAATATCCTTAAAGCGACCAATCACAATGCGTCTAATGCGTAAAAAAAAATTTGCAGCAATTTTTATTGCGCGCACGCGTATTTATGTCGGTTTGGAGAATTTCTTAACAAATAAATACAAATACGCGTGCGCGCAATAAAAATTGCTGCAATTTTTCTTGCCGGCAATAAAAATTGCGAACTGTAAAGCGGCCTTAACATGATAATGGGCGGTTAATCAGAGGCGTACCAATTGTATTGAAAATTTTGGGAATTTATTAAAGAAATACATCACTTAATATGCCCCAAAACAATGAATGATGTGTTTAAGGTCTTTTTTGAAGGAATTGCTCTGTTTATCACATACGGACCATCTAATACTTCAATGGAGTTCAGAAAATCTTACTGGTTGTCCATTTTTTAACTTAGTTAAATAGCCGCAAAAATAATTACAGCAAAGGTATATTTCATTTATGTTATTTACAGAAAATAAAGTTCCAACCTACCAAATAAACCCTTATATTAGAAAACATTACCTCTCATTAAAGCTTCCGGTGCCGGTTTCTACGAGAATTTTGTTTCTCTTGTACGGATTCACTAAATAATCGTGATCATTGATGTAATATCCGTCTGCCGTGTAGTTTGTGAAGAGGACCACGACGTCTTTGGCATCTTGCTTAGACGATTTTTGTTTCTTTTTTGTGGGAGGTGGATCTGCATCGATTTTGACGGGTACGATTCTGAATTTTCTTCTTTTCGAGGGTAACGGCTTCACTAAAAAAGTTACCTTGCACTTAACTGTGTCATTACGAACAGTAATAAAGGAGGTATTCTTTTTACATCTACGTGAACAAACATTATTGAAGAATTATTCGCGAAAGTCTTTTTGTAATAATAAATGAATATAAATTCCAACAATACTATTTAAACAGTTCTTTTCGACTTAAGTGGCAAGTGTAAAGTGTAAAAGCTGTATTCAGCATATCGAAAAAAACACATTGAAATAAATAGGGGTAAGTGGGGCAAATTCATTAAATCGAATAAAAACCCAAAGTTACTAACTTTTCTAGGTTACTAACTTTTCTAAGACCTCTAGATTTCCACTGATTCACAATTTTTTTACCTTGAGTTCCCACCTCTGACTGTTTCATCGAAGAACTTTCTGGATCGCCCTCTATGAATGTCGCTATGGAATCCTCCACCATTTTGTACCTTCTACCGTACTTTGGTCTTTTACCACTACCTGAGGGAATCGGCAAATCATTAGTTCCGTCAGCTTTTTTGCCCTTTTGCATTTTCATGGCTTCCTCCAACTGAGCAGTCATTTCAGGCAACTTATCGAGAGCCTGCGCCACCGGAAAAGCACTTTTAAAACCCAACACGTCTTCGTTCCGCTCCTCCTCGCTCAGCTGCTGCCTTCGCAACTCCTCCAGTTCACGCGGCCCAAAATTGTTGATCTGCACGAAATCCGGTATGTCCACGTACTGGTTGGGTATTTCCGGAATGTTGTCTATGATGCCCTGCACGCTAGTGTCGCAACCCATGTCATTCCTGTAGGCTTCTGTCTCAGAAGCCGTCCAAGGTCTCTTCGTCGGTAGAACAGGGATGGAAGTTGACATGTTCTCCGTTTATTTCCACTTCGAAAGGCTCATCTTTTATATCAATGAAACTGTCGTCATTGACAATCACGGGGTCTTTTCAGCCAGGGTATCGTCCAAGTTCCTGTCAGTGGTAGGAGGTTCAGGAAGTTCAATGTTCCCGGAGGTAGTCGGTTTTTCCATTTCTTCGTTCAACGAAAAGACGCTGGTTATTTTGGGAAGATCGGCTATGACGTCGTTTGGCGAATGTGTTTGAATTGCTTTCGGTTTTTGTGCGGCAGAGTTCGAAGTAGCCTCGTTTTGGAAGGCTCCCTTCAGGATGTTCGTCAATTTATCCATTTTGATCATCTCCCTGTGCCGGTATAATGGTATCGGACAACCTGTATTTGAAACTGTGCGTTTTGTTCACGGAGATGATTTCGCTTTCTTGGACAGACGTGGGATTGGGGGCTGACTGACGCTGAAAGAGAAACCCTAAATATAAATAGAGATAAGTAAAACTTTTAATTAAAAAAAAAAAAAAGATATGCAAATATAACAATGACCAATTTAATATAAACAAACCACGAAAATGCTATGCCACTAAAAACGTTTTTAGTTTAATTTCTTATACCTAGATGGCGCTACTATTATCTAGATGACTCTACTACTACCTAGATGGCGCCACCTTCATATTCCTATCAGACTACTAGATTTTCTTTATGAAATAGCGAAGATATGCGAGCATTTGCATAAACACCTTCAGCTGCTTGTCTCTGATGATTTTCAGGATAATTTTGTCGACAGCGCAAACACTTTAAAGTATCATGTCGTTATTACATTATAGCATACCACATCTAAAGCCACAAGTGAGGCTGCTTTTTCGCTTCCACATCCTGAGAATCTTCCCATTCGGAGATGATGTCTTGAGCGTTGGGGGCCGTATTTTTTTATCCTGCCCTATTTCTGACGCCTCCTTCGACTCATCATCCAAATAGGACACGATTTCCTGCAGTTCGACGCTTCCGCCGTACAACGTATATGCTGCAGGTAATTCCCTATCACCTTTTCGGTGTTTAAACACTTGGTCTTGAACACGTAGCTTACTTTCAGTTGTTCCGTGCAATCGACACATATCTCTGGATTGGGCCGAAAACCCTAGATACTGAAATCAGACCGCTGTTAGTATGTAAACAAAAACATAACCTTAAATCTAGATAATAAAAATGAATTGGACTAGCCAACTTCGAAAAGGTCCGTAGTAAATTAAAGACAGTGCCACAGACATTATGCGGGACTCACATAAGATAAATTTTGATAATATAAATCACATAAATTAAAAGTGTTTAATATCTTGTGTGGGATAGAAACAATCTCTTGGGATAAAAAGGGGAAATAGTGGTGATTGTATAAGAGTAGCAAAATAATAGCATACCAACTCAGGGATTGAGAACCTTAAAATTTCTGAAATTTTCACCGTCTTCCCTCCAATAATTATTGTTTGGTTGGTTTTGTATGTTTTAGTACTCAACCTCACGCGCTTCAAACATGTTCTGCATATTTTGGACATATTTTTCCGCATTTAACGGCGTTATATTTAGATAAAAAAGTGGTACAGGTACAGACATCTAAACAATTGACGTATAAATAAAAATTGACATTTGACAGATGACGGTGTGCGCGCGCACTTTGTTTTGCTATATTTAACGTTTTTAGGTTGGCAGCATTTTCGTGCGATTAACCAATCGCCATTCATTTTCTGTTTATTCTGTTACGATGCGGCAACTCGGAATGGTTGTTTTGCCTGTCAGTTTTTTTCATTGAATTTCGATGATATGCAGTATTTGATTACATTTGATGCAACGGATCAATAGGAAGCTTGAGAATATTGCTGTTTTATATCATAATGTTCTGTTTAAGTCTTGACTAAGGTTTCAGATAATTTTTTGAGGTTAGGTTGATTAGTATTACATATTTGGTTAAATGGATCATCTATAAATAGCTTAATTCCGCATTAAATCAGGAAGTAAACAAAATTGTACCTCGAAAATGCAAGGCACACTTTTTTGGCTTCAATTTTACAAATTGCCTGGGACCGACGTTGCAAACCAATCCATTTGTAAGGATCACTGTGAAGTCCCGTTCTATATCATCCTCTTTAAAGTGCTTATCACAAATGTACAAGATTTTGCGACGATTTTTTCCTTTTCTAAGGTGCGGAACTATTTTTGCCATCCATTCGTCTTTCCTATTTGCATCCTGTCAAAATAAAAAAGTTAAATAGACAATACTGTTCTTTAAATTCACAACGCACTTAATATGCAGTGCATACTAAAACAATAAATTGCAGAGAAGCGAGATGCATAAAGAAATGTAAACATTACACAAATTAACAACGCATACACTTGGTAATACATACCGTTGGAACTGTAAACAGGGTTCGCTTGTTCCCATCAGGATCGGGACTCTTGCTCCCACAATTTTGCACACAGCACAATTTTACCATTTTGCTGGTTTTTATATTGTGCACCAAGAAGACTAGAACAAGGAGACCGAGCTCGCGTGTTTAGGGCGACACAAAATACGTAAGATAAACTGATAAACTTAATATGGCGGCAGACTATTACCTGCGCAAAGCGGTAGCGCGCACAAGTACAAGATTCTGGTACATTCAGGGTTAGACGCTTTGTTTATGAAACTCCCGAAGCTAAGAAATGCGGCGCTCGCAGCGCCGCTAACGGATTTCGACGTCATTTGTGCCGTTCTCTCGGTACATTCCTATTTTACGCCAGCTCGGTCTCCTTGTTCTAGTCTTCTTGATTTTGGTATTGATTGGAAGAAACTAAAATTTAATGCCTTTTTCTTGAATAAATACATTTATTATTTAATACTACATGGCGTTTGTCCGTTGTTTAGAACATTCATTCTTTGCATAATATAAAAATTAAGCCGAATTCAGATTCTCGCGTATCGCGTACGCGGAAGCCGCGCTTTGATTTATGATTGGTTTAGAGAGCCTCAAGGAAAGAGAGTTGCCAACTGCCGCGCTGATGGCCCGAGGTTTTTCTCTTAGCTCGGCGTGTGGTTTTGCCATGTTTCGAAACCATGGCGACGCGTCGTCAGGCAAAACCACACGCCGAGCTAAGAGAAAAACCCTCGGGCCAATCAGCGCAGCAGTTGGCAACTCTCTTCCTTGAGGCTCTCTAGATTGGTTAAAACCATGAAATTCAAATATCTGATTTTACCCAATCATAACTCAAAGCGCGGCTTACGCGTACGCGATACGCGTGAATCTGAATTCGGCATTAGAGAATAATATGAAATACAAATGACAGACTTTTAAAGGCCAAATATTTAACTACGGTCGTCTTAGAAAACAATTTTGAAAAGGCATTCTTGTGCAGGATTTGATTATGTAAAACTAAATCAGCTGCGATTTTTAGGTTATTAATGATTGAAATAAAATCTGACAGTTTTCTATTTAAAAATATGCAGTATTGTTGCTATTCGCCACTAGATGGTATTATATAGTAAAAAATGTAGATGGGCGAGACGCCATACAGGATATTTTTTTTGTTAATTATTCGTATTAATTAAGAAACGAATATTGCTAAGGTCAGAAAGAATACCGCGTTACTTACCAATTGCTTAGCTTCTGACATCTTATAATTAACAATGCTTACTTTTTTGGGGTTATGGTTCGTTTCTAACCTCACAAATATTTTCTGGAGGCTGTTAGGGGATGCGGGCCACGCAAATGAATAGATCCAAGTACAATATATAATTTATTCAACGTAACCATAATATTCTTGCAATTTTAAAGCAATAGTTTTACATCTATTTACAGTAACTGTTCAAGTAATAAATAAATAATGGAAATCAGGATGAAAAGTAAGAACGTAAGACACAATGAAAATATACATTATTGTCTATAAATATATTAGTGTGTTGTCCTCGTAAAGCCACACGTTCACGGTCTGTCGTCGGCCGCCGGGGGTCACTTCGACAGCGAAATGGTTACAGTGTGTAAGGCTTCACCGATGATATAAAATCTCAAAGATTGAAATGAGAGCCGAATCAAAAGGTACTTGGTACAGGCTATACATATTATAGAATTCTCTTTAATTTGTCTTAAACACTTAGCTTTCATTTTTATTCGATAAAGTACACCAAAACGGAGAACTAAAACGTCTCCTCCGCCGCTCGGAAGGCTACTCTTACCGTCGCTGAAAGAAAAAAAAATGCCGGCGCAAGCAAAAGTCCTGTCGATGCGATAATCAAGAATATCTATCACATTTCCTTACTGAGAACAGAGCATGGGGTACCTTAAGTTTAACTTACGTAACAAAAATTATACAAAAATAAATAACAGGATAATCTAAAAAGACGTGCCGGGGGCCCGCTGTCGGACCCGCCGCCACGCAAACGTAACAAAATGCAAACAAAATAGTACTCTTACTAATTAAAAAATAATGATATATACAATGGATTCACTCCTCAAGCTCGACTCCACTTACAGGACCTCTTAACTGTACTCTAAACAATCTGAATAAGTAAATATAAATTTGGTCAATTTCCTATATATAATATCAGGCTAGGGGGTTACATGGTTTGTTTTAAGATTATTGTTTTGACTTTGATTCGAAAATTGCTTTCATGTCCTTTATGCAGTAGGGGGGAGACGGCTTGTCCTTCCTGAAAAATAAAAAATAGAACAAATGTAAAAAACACTTTACCAAACAATATATAGAGCCATCCAAAAAAAACGTCATCAACTCTGGCTATGAACGAGAGAGATGGAAATAGTGGTCATGTCTAAGCTTTTCGGTTATGTCAAACTTTTGACAAGTGACTGTCACAATTTGTAAAATAAACAATGGCTGTCATATGATGTGACAGTCTTGACAAGTAAATAAGGTTGTAAATTTGATTAAGAATGAAATACGTCTTTTTTCTCGGCAACTTATACGTTTTTTAATGTCTATATTATGAAATTGGACATCCAAAAAAAACGTCGGTCTGGCTATGTCACGAGAGAGATAAATAGCCGCTGTGACTTTTTGATGTCAAACTTTGACAAGCGACTGTCAATTGTAAAATAAATAATGGCTGTCATATAAGGTGACAGCTTTGACAATTGAATAAGGTTATCAATTTAAGATAGAATAGAAATTACGTCTCATCTTACTCGTCAACTTTGAGGAGGTCTTTGAGTGGCTCGATATCATTAGAGAAATTTAAAAAAAATTAACAAAAATTTGAATACGAAATAACAAAGGTAAATTTCTTAATTTTCTTTTGGGGTCTTCCTCGTAAATCACAATAAAAAAATCGATTTCAATCACTTTAAAAAAAATCGACCGTCTGCTTGGCGCCTTCTTGCAGCACGCATGAAAAAAAAAAGTTCCAGAAATAATCGAGATACATACTTTTATATGTAATAATTTTATTTTATGTTCAATAAAGGGATACCCAAAAAAAAAATAAAAAAAAGTCGTCTTTTTTTAAGTGAATCCGAGGAAAATGAATACGAGGAAAATCCCTTAAATTACGAGAGAATGTGTCGTTTTTCTTTGTTCCATAACCTCTGAAAAAAAAATCCTTCTTGGGCAAAAGAATGATTCCCAAACCAAGCCATTTTTCGCCTATTTTTTCGAGAATGGCGAAACAAGCGAAAATCGGGACCGTTCTTTGATGTCACGAACTTAAAACGCAAAAAAAAATAAAACCTTTGTGACCTTCATAAAAACCCAACTTCTCTATTAAAAAAAAAAAAAAAATACTGGTTTACATGTATCCATATTATTTTAATAAATATCCAATTCTGTTGAGTCTGAATGAATTCTTTTAAAAGGAAATTCACGCACCGCCATCCATTTTCCCCCTCCAAAAAAAAAAAAACAACCCACCTGGGACTACGGCTCTCCAAGCTGATCCTCCTCAGCCTGTCGGTCTCCGTCACCCTCTCCCTGCTGTCGTACGTGTGCCTTCTCCTCTCCTCCTTGACGCTCTTCGTCCCTCCTCTTGTTCCTTATAAAAATCCAATTCCTTCAAGTCTTCCACATTGTCCTTCTTCTCCGTCCTCCCGTAAATCTTCTCGCGAGTCTCTTGTACGTTTTTGGCATAGTTCAGATCAGTCTGTCTGGTCGGCTCCTTGAACGAGCCCTTCGTCTTGCCGGGCCTCAGATCGGGAGGTGCCGACGCTCTTTGGTTGTTCTGCTCGAAGATGGCCGCGCGCGACTTCAGGCTCTCCCTCATCGGCTTCGCCTCCTTCTTGTCTGCGCCGCCGTCCTCCTTGTGCCTGAGCGACGGCTGCTCCTCCTCCAGGCTGTCGGCGCTGTCGTCGCTGCGCGCGCTCCTGCGGCGGCTCCTCGGCGGGCGGTCCCCTTCCGGGAGTTTCGGCTCATCGGCCGCCTCGTCCTTGTGCTTGAAGATGCAGCCGGTTCAGCAGCACCTCCTTGTCCTCCTTGAACGATTCGGACCTAAAAGAATCTCCCATTAGTGTTTTCTGTTAACCCGAGAGCTGGCGACAAAAAGCCGCAAGCGTTTCGCTTACCTGTACTTATCCTGCAGTATCCTCCTCCTCTCCTCCTTGTACTTCTCGATCCTCTCCGCTTCCGCTGCTCCTCCTCCTCGTCGTTGGCAGCGCTGTTCACGTTCTCCGTGCTGTGCGCGATGTGGATCGAGTCCACCTGGCTGTCATTCTTGGGCAGCCCCTTTGGAGGGTTCAGCGTCTTAGGCAGCGAGTTCGTCTTGTAGCCGGCGCCGCCGTCGAAGCTACGGCGCCGTCTGTCCGTCTGCAGCCCGAACTCCCTGTGGAACTCCTCCTCGTCCAGCGAGCGCGTCTTCAGCTGGTGCTTCAGGTTCCTCGCCCTCAGGCAGGGCGGCAGGCCGTCCTTCTCGTAGAACTTCCTCAATTTGCTCGTCAAGCCAGCGCTGTCGTCGTTCGAATTCGAGTCCGACCTCACCCGGTCGCCTCGTAACGGTAATACTGCGTTCTCGGTGGATTTCTTGATGGTGGTCGAGCAATTCTCCACTTCCCTTCCTTCGAATTTGGTGGCGAGGTCTCGCACGTTCACTGGCTCCTGATCTGGCTGAATGTCCTCGATTTTTTCCGGTGGTTCGTCAGTCTTCGTCGACAGTTTTGTTCTCGTTACGTCGCAAGGTCTCTCCCTCCACGTTCTCATATACGTGCTGATTGGACTCGAGAGAATCGTAGTTTTCCTCCAAGTCTTCGTTCTTGCCATCCAATACGTCGTGAGCAGCATTAACCTCCGGAACACTCTCAGTTTTACCGTCAGAGTTGGAAACATCTGGAGAAAAAAGTCCCTCACCTTGACATCATCTCCCGATGATGTCAAGGTGACCGCCATCGAATTCTTCATCTTTACTCACCTTGCGCGTTTTCGGAACCCTCCTTGGCCTCCGGGCCGTCGCCGTTCGTCACCACGTCCTCGTAGACGTCGTCATCGCCCTCGCTCTCCTTCTCCGACCTCGAGACGCCGTTCTCCAGGTCCAGCAGCGCGTTCACCTCGTGTATCGACCGCCGGAAGTACTTCACCTGCTGGTAGATGGCGTTGTCGTCCAGCGACTCCGTCTCGTCGGACTTCGGCCTGTCGTTGGTGGAGCTGAACCTGCCGGGGCTCGAGGCGCCGTCCGCCGCCGGCGCGTCCTCGGGGCTGAACTCGATGAGGCTGACGCTGGTCGGCCGCTCCTTCGGCCACGCGTCGAACCCGTCGGGGATGTTGTCCAGGTTCTCGGTGGAGAAGCCGTCGCTGGTGTTCCTCGTCTCCGTCGGGCTGAGCGGTGTGGTGAGCAGGTCCCTGGAGGAGCAGTCGTAGGCCTGGGTGGGACTCACGTTGGGGCTGAGGCTGTTCTTCGAGGGGCTCATCGGGAAACTCAACGAGGTGTGGCTCGTGGTGAGATTCTCCGTGGAGCTCTCCACGACCTCGCTGAGGCTCAGGTCGGTGGGGCTCAGACGCTCGGAGTTCTCGATGCAGTGGTACGGAGCGGAGCTGACACTCGGGGTGTACTGTATGTTCGAGCCGGACGACTGGTTGGAGCTCAGCGTCTTCTGGTCGTTGAAGCTGCTCAGCGACAGCTGGTCGCTGGTGTTGCAAACGGCGCTCGAGCTCAGGTTCGCCTTCAGCGTGGAGTCCTTGCTGGACGTCAGCTCGTCGATGGCGCCCAGACTCTTGGGGCGCTCCTCGGCGCCGGTGAGCAGGAACTCCCCGTCCAGACTCGGCTGCGTCGCCTCCTGGATGGGCAGCGACGCCGTCGACGTCGGTATCAGCGCCTTCTCCGGATTGGGGATCGTGTTCTCGTAGTTCGAGACGGGGCTCTTTATCGGCGACGTGGCGGAGCTCCTCGGGGGCGACCTGTACGTGATGCTGATCGTCGTCAGGACGTTCTCGTAGGTGGGCGTGCGCGGGGTCTTGAACGGCGACTTCGCCTCCGCGCGGTGGAACGTGCCCTCCGTCGGCGAGCTGTCGTACGTGGGGGGACGCCTCCGGGGAGGTGGTGGCGCTGCTCTCCCCCAGCTGCTTGTAGCCCGGCGATCCTGATATAGACCGAAAGAAATCGGCGTACAGAACGTTGCGGATGACATTACTAATTCTGCTGACCATCATGAAGACACGATCAGATTTATTTGAAAAATGGTTCATTAAACAGCTGCTATCTAACATTCCCCCACATTCAGTCCTCGTTATGAAAAATGCTTCTTGTTATTATATACTTTTATACAAACGACAAAATAATATACATATACCGATCATTTCGTTAGATTCTAGAAACATGTAACAATAATTTTAATACATAAACGATTTTTAAAATATTGTGAGGCCTGGATTGCCCTAAAAAAGTAAGTTATGGCGTGCCTATGGACAGCACGCGTTCGAGGTCGGTGCAGCTGTGTTCACGATATTGCGCGCTCTTGTTTTTTATATCGTGTTGAGCTGAGATTGGAAATACTGTGACCTTTTGAGTAAATGTAAAATGTATCTTCATTTCTACGGAACAAATGAGGACTATCCATACCTGGTGTGGGCGTGGTGAGGATGCTGGCCGGCCCCAGGTACTTCCGCGTCATGTCCATCTCCGTAAACGACTTGGGGATGGACACCTTCGGCGATGGCTCCAGGTTCAGAGACTGGCGTTTGTCCAGGTTGTCTGAGTTCCTGGGCGACTTGCTCTTGGGCCGGTACGATTCGTTGAACAGCTGCTTCTCGGTCGCGGCGGCGGCGGCCGGACTCTCTGGCATCTGGTGGACGACGGCCACCGTCGTGCTCACTACGTTCTCGGGCGTGTTGCAATCGATGTACTGGATATCCGACAGCTGGTCCTCCAGCCTGGTGCGCTTCCGCGACAGAGACTCCGGGGAGAGAACGACGCGCGGCTGCTTCTTGGGCGATGGGTTCACCGAGTTGGCGGTGCTGCTGAAGTCCTCGGGTCGCGCGCGCGTCAGGATCCTCCGCTGCGTCTGGAAACGACACGGGAACCCACGATCACAAAATGCACAGGCTTTAGAACACTTATATATGTACTTACGCCAATAAAAGCAGTTGAATGTACTGAAAAATCCCTCAAAGTGAAACTACTAAACTATATAATTGAACCGTTTACTAAAAAAAAACTGTCTCAAAATAAGAGTCCCCCAAGGTTCAATACTAGGGCCACACCAATTTAAACGTACATCAATGACTCAAAGAACTTGCAGTCAAGATGCCCAACAAAACAAATGTATTGTAGTTATGACCAAGAGACTTTCCACTAATCTCATGACCCTGATACAAAAAAATTGGATGGTAAAATCGGTATGCATCAAGGAGCGGTAGCGGAGCCGCTCCTATATACGCGGTTATCAGCGATATATGCAACGCCTACCTCCTTGTGTATTCTGGGCGAGCTGACGAGGCTCTCGTCCTCCGAGAAGATCCTCATCTCGGACTCCTCCAGCTCGAAATTCAGCTGGATCTCGCTGAGGTCCAGCAGTGACCCCCTCCGAGTTATTTTGGGAGCCTTGGAGCGTGTCGAAATACGAATCGTGGGAGACGGACCTGAAATATAAGCAGTAAGATCCATGGTGCTCCAGTGTTATATTATGAGGTTACCTGTTGTGACCTGGAGGCTTGTTCAGGCTGTGCAGGGGTCCCAGAACGTCTTCGGTGCTCGCCGGTTCAGAGTGACCCGAGGTGAGACTTTCCGCGGACTTCACGGTGCGCAGCTTGCGTTTCATGTCGGTCAGATCGGACTCTGTCACGGATTTCTCCTGAAAATCAAATTCCAAATCTAGACGGTGAAGAAACCAGGAGATTTTTAACACTTTGGACTTACGTTTATTGTTATGGGCGTCGAGGCTTTCCTGTTCTTATTCAGTGCCCCTTGCGAGGTGTTCCGAGACTTCGAGAAGAACATCCTCCAGCCCAGCGGGGATCTCTTCGTGTGCCCCCTCTTCCTCGCCCCTAAAATGTTTCTCATTAATAATGAAACGCTACGTAAAGTGTTCTCTTGCATTTATTTTATAACTTATATACATTTCGGCGGAATTTTTATAACTTTTAAGTACAGTTCGACCGATGCAATCCCATATGTGCTCTATAATTGATAAATCTGGTGATCTTGGAGGCCACTAGAGTGTCACTGTGTGTCTAAAACCTGTTTCGTTTGACGACTTGTAGCTGTATGGGGAAAAATATCTGGGCAACGTTACCTGACGGCAGTTCGATGATGGTGTGGTACTTCTTGGGGAGGTTCTTGGGCCCTCCGCCCACCTCGATGTAGTTGCACTCGTCCGCCTTGTTGGGCAGGTGCTTGCTCCTCGCCTCCTCCAGCGTGATCAGCTTCGTCGGCGTGGAGATCGCCAGGCTGTTGGGCCGGCACTTCTTCGACAGCAGGTTGTTGTCGGCGGCGAGCGCGGGGTGGTCCAGGTTCGGCAGGTGGTCGCAGAATATGAGGTCGGCGTAGCAGATGAGGAACTCGGTGACCACGGCCTGGAACGGGATGTCACGAGATTTCGAAAATGCGAATTGGATATCTGAAGATCCAATAGGATCTGAATGGTTGTACTCTACCTATGAAGATGATTTTTTTTATGGTCGGATGTGAGATTTCTGGTATTTTCGAAATTTTTCGACGGAAATTTTAGAAATCTGACCTTGTATTCTGAATGAGAAGATATTTTTACATAAGAAAACATTGACCTGCTATTGAATTTCAAACATTTTCAGTGTTTTCTAATCAAAAAACACGACTGTTTGATGTACTCGAGATCCTTAACAGGTTTTCAATTATAGAGAAATTCACAAACTTAAAAATTTCAAAATGCGATATCTCAACGAAAAAAAAAAGAAGATATTTAAGCAAACTCAACGGCATTTAAAAGAGTAAGGCTTGTACTTTAAGATGCTGCTCATGGTTTTTTGAGAAAACAAAATTACGATGCTACATAATCTCAAATATAGGCCAAACTCATTATTTTTGCACTTTTAGGTTAGGATATCTCGAAAACCAGAGCCAATTCTGGTTTCTGCGTTAAAGTCTAGTCGGCCTCTATAATATTATAGAGAAATTCACAAACTTAAAAATTTCAAAATGCGATATCTCAACGAAAATATATTTGAGCAAACTCAACGGCATTTAAAAGAGCAAGGCTTGTACTTTAAGATGCTGTTCATAGTTTTTTGATAAAAATATGCGATGCTACATAATCTCAAATATAGGCCAAAATCGCTTTTTTTGCACTTTTAGGTTAGGATATCTCGAAATACAGAGCCAATTGAGAGATTTGGACCTGGGATTCGGATCAGCCACAAAATTGAAAAAATATGGTCTGGGTTAAAGTTTTCAAATATATAGAGAATTCACAACTTAAAATTCAAAATCAACAACTTACAAGAAAAAAAAGGCAAGTTTGAAAAAAAATACCAACCAGGCCAACTCTTAGGTAGGACTCAAAAACCAGAGCCAATTAAGAGATTCGGATTCGGATTCAGCGCATCAAAAACCTTCAGAAACATATATTCTGGTTTCTGGGTTAGAGGATTAATTTTGTCGGCCTGTGTAATTTTTTATAATCCATTAAGCCACCGAAAGCTTCAGTATTCCGTTAATTTTTTTAATAAACAAATGCAATACACTCGAACCCTTCTTAAGTCGCCAAATCCATGCATCATCGTCTCGCTTAAGTCGCGAAATTTAGTCTCTCTTAAGTCGCGATCATAACCTCAACTTTTTCGTGCTTTAGCTGCAAAAAGAAATATTTAGAGATATACCACAGCACTTGTTAGAACGAAAAATAAGCCAACTGAACGAAAAAATCAACGTAAGTATACCCAGTCGTGCGTGACAAAGTTCAATTTTCCACTTGAATGAATATTTTAAAGGTTAAATATTTTTAAAACACACCTAACCTATTTTAAATCAATAAATGTATTACACAATCATTTTTTTCAATAAAAATTGTACATATTCATGCGAGAATCCAATTTCCAAACGTAGTTCTAAAACTTTTACAGGCGGCGACGTAAGAGGGACGGTTTCGTGACATAATAGGGGGGAAACGTGGTGAAATAAGAGAGGATGTGAATTAAGCGAATGTGACTTAAGAGGGGTACTCATTTACATTGTAAAGACCAATTATATCGTCAGTAATATCTATTACGCTTCTATTGATTTTTTGACAAAACAAAAAAGAAACAGAAATTGATACCAGAGTTGTTATCGCAATTATTTTATTTTTATTGTGAAAATTGTGTACGCGTTTCTGTGAAAAATAAACTCACAAATACCGTCTACCAAGAAACGTTTTAACGTAATCACTTAGCGAGACTAAACCAAACAACGATCCCCGTTCAAATTTGGTCCAAACAGTCCATTGTTTCAAAGTTCTAATCAAGCATAACGCGTCAAACAGATTACAATTTGTCAACTTTAAGCCTTTGAACGTTCTCTAGATTTTCCAGGAGCTACAATATCCTTCAAACAATAATAAAAAAAAACCGATTCATTATTTTCCCCGTTTCTGTCTCCTTGAACGTTTTGTTAACCCGTTATCGCAAGGGGCGTTACCTTAAAGTTGCCTTTGTTCAAATTATCTTTAGTTCCTCCATAATCAGTCCCGACTTTTATCCCTCAACTTTTCAGCAAGACAATTTTAATACCCGGTACATTTTCGAATACAACACGGTATCAGACAACGCCGTCCAAAAATCGATATGGCGGCTCTTAGGACCCACTGCGCACATCCTGGCCTAGTATCGACCATACACGAAATAGAGCGCTCAAAAATTCCAATTTTTTCCAGTCAAAATCAACCGCGACAAATGCAAACCTACCTGCACACCGACGCCTTGCAGCGCCGCCACCCCTCCCACCTCCAGCGCCTCGCATCTGAGCAAGTTGGGGGCCCAAACGATCGCCACGTTCCTGGTGGTCATGCCGGTGCTGGAGCCGTGCTTGGCCACGCGGGCCAAGTGCCGCATGAGGTACTCCAACGTCCTAGAAAAATCGTAACAAAAAACTCAACGCGCTGAAAAAAAATGTAGATGTACCCCAAGGACCCGTTCTTGGAGCGTAATATACTCATTTCCTAGAAAAATAACAATAAAAAAACGACGCGTTGGAAAAAAATTCTAGGTGTACACCAAGGACCCGTTCTTGTCTAAGGCCTCGTTATAGCGATCAAGGTCGATATTAATGAGTCTGCCGCGAGTCCTTAGCCACGGCAGTTAAGTAAATCATAAGATACTCTAACGTCCTAGGAAAATAACAATAAAAAACTCAACGCGTTAAAAAAAAAAAAAAAAAGAAAAAAAAAAGCCCCGGCCTCGCCCCGGTAAAAGAGAAAAAGGGGGAAATAAAAAAGTTTGCCGGGAGTCCTTAGCCACGCCAGTTAAGTAAATCATAAGATACTCTAACGTCCTAGGAAAATAAAAAAACAAATAAAAAACTAAGCGTTAAAAAAAATTCTAAGTGTACTCCAAGGACCCGTTCTTGGCCTTGTTATAGCAATCAATCTTGGCCTTGTTATAGCAATCAAGATCCTCTATCGTCCTAGAAAAATTATAATAAAAAACTCAACGCCCTGAACAAAAAATGTAGATGTACCCCCAAGGACCCGTTCTTTGGCCCCTTTATAGCGATCAGTGTCAATTAAGGTAGTATATACTTTCTCTAAGATGTTAAAAAGGGGAATCATATTTGAAAGTTTGTTTTAGCCAGACATATAAAAAAAATCGTAATTCATTACGTACTATATTTATTGATTCTTCAACTACGTTTATTATAAATAATTCTTAAGAACAAATGAAATGCTTATTATAGCTTCGCCGCAAACTTGAAAGAAATGTCTACAAAAAATTGCATAAAAAACGATTTAAAAAAAAGGTTTGGTTTAACGCTAGTTTTTTAAACTTTTCAACTTCGAAGGTCAAATAATCATTCTGGCCAAATGGAGCAAGAGGTGCTAGCTTGAAAAAATAGTAACAAAAAAACCCAACCCGTTAAAAAAAATGTAGGTGTACCGCAAGGAGCCGTTCTTGGCCCGTTACGGCGGCCAAAGTCGATTAACGGCGTCACCGCGAGTTTTGTTTAACCGGTCACAATCGGGTAGGCTTTGGAAAACGGACGGTTACCTGTAGTGGGGCGGCGGCAACTTCTGGACCGCCTCCCTCATCTTCAGCAGCCTCTCGTGGTCTGTCTCCGAATTCCTGATCGCCGTGCTACAGCCCTGCACGGCGTTGACGAAACTCTGATACAGCTGATAGGTGCACAGGGGGTTAGGCAGTTCTCTGTAAAAGTCACCGTTTTCTACGCATTTTTCACAAAAAAAAAATAGTCATACTATGTAGCAGGTATAGTATTTCTAATGTGATTGTGAAGACATGAAAAAAGCAAGGTTGTCAGATATATTTTCTAAAATTGCGAAGCTCACTATACAAACGTTATATTCATACTTCAGTAAACTGTTAGTTCGTGACGTTCTTAGAAAGCTAGTCTGGAATATTAAAAAAAAATACATAGATATAAATTTATTAGTTGACATTAAAATAAGGCGTTTAAAATTGCTGTAAAAAATAATTAAATAAAACAACTTTATGTATATTACTATACTTAAGAAAATTTTGAAGAGCCAGCAACATGCAGCATTCACGCTGTGCGCTACAAGGACCCAATTAGAGTATTTTGCATTGCATCGAATACGTTGGTTAGCTATTCATGCGGTCCACTGTGTCGTTAAAATGATTTACATTAGTAATTCCCTCTTGTTTCCGCCAGTGACGTGTTTGTGTTTGATTTCAGCTAGGCAGACAATTTTTTCAGATTGTCTGGCTAAATGAGCATTATTTACAGAAAATTATATTACAAATATCATGAGTTTTGTATGCAGGCTAATTTTAATCTCCTATATTGATTTGAACGAAAAAAATTATTTCACAATTTTCGAATTTATAAAAAGATATATGCACGCCATTGGGCGGCGTTAGCCATCAAAGAAATTAAAAAAATATCTCTTCACATTCACTTTAGGACTTTACATGATTTTCTAGGGTATCTCTAGGACAATAAAATACATTCTCAGCTAAGAGAGGTTTATAAAAACAACCTAATTCTTTGTTTTTATAATTGATATAAGGACAAAACTGTATTTACGCAAAAAATTTAATCTTGTTATTTTGATATTTTTTTAAACAAACATTCTCATATACACATATTTATTTTAGGGGACACTTTTGGCAAGAGTCTAAAAAAGTGCGTGTATTAATAATAAATCAAGCGTTTGTTATTGAAACACCACCTAAAAAAATGTTTTCGACAACCTCAGATGAGTACATTTTTCCGATCCTTACATAAGGCTATTTTTCTTTATCTCGATAAAATTCCGATAACATTTCTAATATAAAAGTTAAGCGGTGATTTGTAACCGGTTCAGTCGTTATCATCAACTCCTGCCATGATTCGCGACAGCGCGATTGTTTTCGTCGGGTCGCTTGAAATAGAAATTAGGCAGTAAATAATTTTTTGTTGTTGTTGTCAAAATCCTCCAAACACGCGAGAATACCGTGCGAGGAAGTAAGATTATTCGATAATCTTCGTGACGACAGAGATAATGAAGACAAAAGGCAATTAGTTATTGTTAGGGGATTTGGTTAAGTCAAAGGTTAAGATCGATATTTTTTTTGTGAGCATGAAATCGACGGTGTATATAGCTATCTCGTTCTGTGTTTTGGTGTGCGGGACAGACGCCGTTCCTAGCGTTTTCGAAAAAACCTGGAGAATTTTAAGAACAAATGGTACGTAGAATTAATCATTCAAAAGAATACCTCGGAAGTTGAAAACAACATAAGTTTTGCAAAGAATGATAATAATACAGGTCTTTATAGACTCACTGTATATGAATCACAGACTTCATATTTTCTTGAACAGTTGATATAATTATTTAATTTTTCAATTTATACACCATTTCAAAAGTAGATTGAAATACATCCCTCACTTTACGATAACCTTGTATTTTTGGTATTTCAAGGGATATATTGTTATAGATATATTCCACGTTTATTATTTTTTTCAGGGGCCACCGAATCTAAATGTCCCCCACAAGCCGCGGAGCACCCCCACTCGACGAACATCCCCCACGAGACCGACTGCGAACGATTCTACATCTGCCAGAAGGGCAAGAGGATCCCCATGACCTGCCCCAGCCCCTTCGAGTTCAACGCCAAGACCGAGGCCTGCGACTGGCCCCAACACGCCAACTGCGCGCTAAAAAAGAAGACCGTCGCGGATTTCCAAACCACCACAACGCAAACGACGCCGGTAGGAAAGCGAAAACTGGAATGCGCCGAAGAGGACCGCCACACGGCCCACGAGACCAACTGCGACGAATACTACCGCTGCGTGTATGGCAGCAAGGTGCTGAAGGTCTGCCCCGACAATATGGCGTTCGACGTCGCTTCGGGCTACTGCGATTTCACCTACAACGTCGACTGCGGCGACCGAACGTTGTCCAGGGCTGAGAAGAAGAGACACGCGCAGTTGGATTTTCTCGACGACTACTCAGAAGGCGGCGACGGAAACAAAGAAACGAGAAACAACGAAGATTACACCTACTACGATGACTTCTTGAACGAGGACTTCGACGAATCTCCGGTAGGCGGCGAGCAGATATCGCACGAGTGCCCGGAAATCACCGATTTCTACGACGAACCCAGGCTGTTGCCGCACGAGACCAACTGCAACGCCTACTACAGGTGTTCCGGCGGGAGAAAACAGCTGATGATGTGTCCGGGAGTGTTCCAGTTCGATTCTAAACTCTCGGTGTGCGACTGGCCGAGGAACGTGAGATGCGACAAGAGGAAGGACGCTCGCACGACGACGACGAGTCGCCCGCCTACAGGGTGCCCGAAAACTCGGTGCCAGGACAGCACGGTGTACTTGCCAGACCCGGAGGACATCAACAGATTCGTGAGGTGCGTGAACGGGAAGGAAATACGCGAATCTTGCCCCAAGGGGTTGGTTTTCGACGTCGTGAGAAGGGTCTGCAACTGGCCCCAGCTGGCGGAGACGGTCCTCAAATACTAGGGATTCTCTGTGAGAATTTGTCTGTGTGCATATGTATATTATTTATTGTATATAAATTATTTTATTACATGTTTTATTTTTGTCTATATACATACACATTGAGTTATCTGGAGGTGTCAAAAAGCGCTGTGCGTCATAGTCGCTGCATGTAAGGACATGAATATTTTTAGAGCAAAGAACGTTTCATTTATCTAATCTATAAATCCTATCTATCCTAAAATAAAAAACTGTCTATAAAATTATCAACGATGTATGGTAATTCACCGGGGTAACTTTCCTTTGATGTCTGAACAGTTTTAACATAACGGTGCGATAACGCTGAAATTAAGTGAATGGACGATCGATGAACAGTAGCGGAAGAGGACCAGCATAGCACGTCTCAAGGCTGTCGACTTTGCGAGTCTGACATAGTTCATTTAGCCGCAGTTGATGTTGATTTGACGAGGTATACGTACGTTAGACTATCCGCTGTGTCAGTTGAAACGTTTTAATTTAATAATAAATACACTGTCACATAAGCAAAAGCCCGGAAAATTTCGTATTTCATCTGTACTCATCTGTGATAAACGATTTAATCTTGTGATTCATGACCACTTGAGGTAATACCGCAAGGTGCTACAATATGGCCACAATCTCCTTTAATTTATGTACCAATTATAAACGGTACCTTTCGTTCAAGAATCTCATGTTTTCTTAAGAACCACGCTTCTTTCTGTAGCTAAAAGTTGGGTCTATTCGGACCTTACATTCTAATTTTCCGGACTTACCTGAAATACATCTTCAACAAAGAAGCCACAGAGTGAATGTCCTGCAGAATATCTTCCGTGTACAGATTTGGTATCCGATCCTCGTCGAATGCGTTCCTCAACTTCTGGATGTTAGACGTCACACCAGATAACCTAACCGATTAGCAAATGGTTATCCGAGATAAGACGAGGTTACGCGTACGCATTTCAGAGCTCAGCGAACAATCAACGCCGTCAAATGTCAAAAGACGTCAGTCAGGCAAACCGTAAATAATGGGACAACGCTACAGAAGAAGAGGAGGAGCGATGCGACGGTTTAGCATATGATTAGCTCATCAGAGATTGTTTGGCAACGTGGTAAAAAAAACACGCAAGATGCTACTAACTTTTAGCAGCAGCTGTTTAACCGTTTTGGCACTTCGCAAACGGAGGTCTGACAACTATTAACCCTTTGATTGTTCTGAAAATAACAGTTCTTCAACGCAAACTTCAACATCAAATTTCACTATTAAAGCCCTTGTAATAAATTATGCAAGCTTCAACAAAAAATATATACGTTATCTTGGTTTTTGTCGGGATGAAGACTGCATGTTTTGAATCAGTTTTTGACAAACATAAATCAATTCTTGTCAGTCCTGCTTTCACATTTTCATAGTAAACATTATTTATAATAGGCTATGAAATATGAATACGACAAATTCAAAATTACACAGGCCGACAAAAAAAATTATCAGAAACCAGAGTATACTTTTCTGAACGAGCTGAATCCGAATCAGAATTGCTCTGGTGGCTCAGGCTTTCGAGATATTCTAACCTCTAAAAAAGTGCAAAAATCGCGTTTTTTCGGTATATTTGAGGTTATGTCACATCACTAGATAATTATTTTTTACAAACTAATTCACGGATTCTAGATAAGTTACTCTTGCCCTTCAAAATCCATTTTGATTTATCCTGATACATTTTTTCTTCTTCGAGAAATTGCATTTTGAAATAGTTATAAATAAACAAGCTGCAAAAACCGTGTTTTTTTTTTTCAAAAAATCATTCTTTGCTCTGTTTTTCGTTCATTCTTTCTGCAAATTTAGATATAGGGTTTTGTAATTTGCTCATTACGAATTTGGAAGAAAATTCCAAATGGCGGACTGAAAGATTGAAAATAATGTTCTATGAAATTTTGTGTTTTACTTCGAAAATTTTGCACTCAGGGGTTGTTGAGGGCTTTGGTTACGAATTTCATGTTTGTTTGTTTTTTAATTGAATATGGCGGATGCAAAAAAAGTGGATTGACATATTAAAAATATGTATTTTTCATTGAAATTTTTTTTGACGTTCAGAATTGAATCAAATAACTCTTTGTTCATCACAAAGTTTTGTGTATCAATCCAGTACAATTTTTGAAGTAAAACAAAATCTTAATGAACATGTTTTCAATCTTTTAGTCTGCCATCTTGGGTCCGCCATTCAATCAGAATTTGTAATCAGCGACCTCCATAACCCCTATATCTAAATTTTCAGAAAGCCATCAGAAAATGTTGGCAATAAGAGACAGATTTTTTTTCTATAACACGAGCCGTAGGAAATTTCTGGAGCACATTAAAACGAAAAATATATATGGCGACTATAGGTGATGAAGATATTATGCAACACATCGTAAACTTTTTCAAGGCAATCAAAATAGATATTTAATAATGTACCTAATCTTCCTCAAATTTATCACAACCTTTGTATTTACCCTTCTGTTTGTTCTAAACCTATCTTACCCGTGGTCAAGTGTTGTATGTCTAGAAAACTACAATGCCCTGACAGACCCCTGGGCGAGAAGCGGGTGGCCTTGTCTATTCCCTCATTATTTTATATCCTTCCTTAAACCAATAATATAATTCGTGGCTAATACACTTAACGTGTGAGGTCAATAATCAGAGAAAAAAAAATATATGGCGACATGGCGACAGCTGGAATAGTGTAATGAATGAGTGCACTGAACACAGGAATGGCACTATGTGGTCTTTAGCGACAAATCCTCCTTGTTTGTGGACCTTGAGTATTGCCCTTACTCGTAGAGTGACGGTTTTGACAGGTGCAATATGCTTTGGTCGTCAGTCATCTTTAGTGTCATTTGAATCCGACCAGTTATTGGCGAGGTTTTAAAACCTGTTCCGTTGCCATATCTTCGGGGGTTTATTGAACCAATTTTCGATAGATAGATACCAAAAGATAAGACGTCTAGTGGCATGATACGTTCGCCGAGCTCGAACGGTCTCGCTCTACCTGTATATGCCGTCCACTATGCCGTTCGCCTCGATAAATTCCGCGCAACACTTCAACACCATCGGGATGTCGTGGCCGGAGTTGAGCAGGTGCTCGCCCAGATCGCAACCGAACACGCGCTCCCTCAATATGCCGGATTGCTTGAGCCTTCTGCGCGACGGCCTGTTCAAAATAAAACTCCTAAAGAACGTGATCAGTTTGCCGTGCCTCCTCAACACAGGCTTTATCGGTGTTAATGCTAAGGACCTACAAAACGACACATTAATCATGTTAAGGGCGGGTGCGGTAAGTTAGCGGGCCGGTAACCGGACCCTGAGGCACACCGGCTTTTAGCGGCTGTTCTTAAATCTCGAGTCGAGAAACCACCGGATGTGAAACTCGCCTTGATAATAAGATGTCATTTTTCAGACTCGTATTCTTCAATTCAAAGTCTTTCTCAACATTTAAGGTCCAACCATTATGTGTGTATAGTTGAACGGCCTCTAAATCGCAACAAACATCGAAAAGCGTTGTTGCCTATTAAATACTTAAATTTATACGTTATTTATAGCTGTTCTAATTAAAAAGAAAATTTTAGAACCAACTATATGTTTATCGTTGCGTAAGACACGTGGTAAGCTCTTGGCACTGGATTGGTCTTTTTTTCTCGTTGTATTATTATTACATTCCTTTATTCACATAGTTCAGTTGCACATACGAGGTGTGGCTATTAAATAACCGAACTGCTGTAATAACACTTTTTATTCGTTATCAATTACAGTAGCAACTTTTTGGTTAAACCGCTTCCACACTTTCGAATCTTGTCCCCTTCAGTGTCACTGTGTGTAACAAGCCTGGATCAGTGTCAATGTTGTTCAGAATGTCAGCGCAATGTTAATTCTCGTTTCCTTTTGCGCGGGAGTGAGGATTTTGGCACCATTTTTGCGCAAACTTTGCGCATGTTGAACGGTTCATGCAAAATCTGGCGAAAACATTCTTTGTCGATTCCTGTTATTTCAGCAGGCCTTCCGATGCTTAGACGACGATCTTCGCGGATTAATATACCAGTTTTTCAATGTTTTCGTCATTGCATAAGCTTCTGTAAAAGTTTTCCCCAGTTTAATAAGAAACTTGAGATTAACCCGTTGCTCCATCTGAACACTCAACATTTTTTCGACCCGTCACTGGTGCCTAGACTAATTCAAACGACTGCTACAGTCAAACTGAGCGACTGAGTTCAAGACTGATATCGTTCCACGTAGCCGCCGTTGAACTCCTCACACATAATGGTTGGATTGTAGTTGAACAACACAGAGTTCACAAGACTAACAGTGTAAGAGAGAGAAGAAATATCGTTATGACCCGGAGTAGTTCAAATGGATAAATTAAACTGAAATAATCACAAAAAGTGATTATATATATTCTAATTTTTAAAGCATACTTCACTCGATGTATTGTTCTTAATAAAAAAAAGGTGGTACGACTTATTCAAATGGAATTAATTATTTACAAGAACTCATGCCTCGCGGCTTCACAAAAAATGACAAAACATCAATATCTAATGGTTTCTTGACTGGATTTGATGCCATATTTTAATTAATTGATTTTTAGATAATTAAAATATTAATTTTACTGAAATTCTCGTAAATTTTCGTAAGAAAACATAACACCCACGCTATATTTTAAAGGGTTATTACCAGACTCAAATTGGAAGGCCAGAATAGCGAAAAACCTTGAAACAAAATTAGTAAAAACGTTTTTCAAAAATCTGGTGCAACCCCAGAAAAGGAAGTTAAAACTAAACTTTTTTTGCTATTATAGTCTTCCATTCGGATCTAGTAACAACCCCCTAAAATCTGATGTGGATCCCATGCTTCCTTACGAAAAGACGATAATTTCGAATTCAACCAGCCGCCACTGGTCAATAGTATAAAAATTAAACAGGCATGCCAAGTTATTGGTAAAATAAATGTAAGTCACAGTCTCAATGGGTCTGTTTATCCACTTACCCAGTGGCGGATCATATAGGGATTACGCATACACAAATACAAAATAAATTTTAATATTCACACCGAATAAATCTAAATTACGGACTACATGCCGTCCGATCATCATCAATATGATGTTTAAGTTAAATAAATTCTCAGTTGCATTAATTCTTTGCTGCAGTTTGCGAACAGAACTTGCGAACAGGAGAGATCTGTATGTTTATCGTAACGCGGAACTGGCAGACATAATGCTAACGTTGTTTCGCGTGAGGGCACTAAAAAAAATTTAACTTACGTTCACAAATTGACTCTTAGGGAAACTCCTGGACTTTTTTTAAGACCTGCCCACTGAGACTGCGACCTACGTATCAGCATGTCCAAAAAAAAGTCTACTACTCACCCGACAACGGGCGGCGGTAGGGGCATATTCCTCGGCACCTTGTCGCCGATGATGTGCACGCAGTGCTGCGGGAAGAACCCCACTTGGAAGCCCCGCTTCCCGCGCCACCACATCGACTCGCCCGGACTGGCCATGTCTATCACGGAGATCATGTCGCCTACCTCCAGGTTCAGCTCGTCCCGAGCCTTCGGACGCACGCATGCACAGACGCACACTTAAAATCTCCGCATTCACGTAAAGCGCATAAAAAGTCTTTAAGAAAAAACCCATCTCCCTCCCCCAGTTTGAAAACAGTCGAAACGTTGCAAATAGGAAATATGTGTATGTGCTATAGTAATGCGGAATTGACAGACAAAACGTTAGGTTTATTCCGCGTGGGGAAGTTGATATTCTTGAGGAATTGTCACTCAAAAATTAACACTCTTAAGGAACTAACTCAGGTGGAAGGATACAGAAATCTTCTCTACTTAATTTTTTTATCCACAATTGTTTCATAAATTAGCTTTATTTACTTTAATTTGAACTGTATAAAGTGACATATAGTGAATTAAAATGTGTACTGAAGAAAAATATTTTTCGAAATTTTGAATTTTTTTTTCGATGGTTTTCTTATGATTACTCAAAAACTGCTGACGCTTAAAAAAAGTTAAACTCAACATCCAAAAACTAGAAACTTGGAGCTTCAATTTCCTTCTTTTTTCTTTTCTCTGCGACCATGTTTTCTCAAGTTACAACTCTTTGAAAAACACCTCAAAGTTTGGGATATCTTTTATACCCCTTAATTTCTGCGCCTAGTGTATGAGAAGAAAAATGCCCTTTCGTGGATAAAACGATTTCTAAAACACATATACGATAGATAACTATTATTGGACCCTTATCTTTGAAGTCTTTTTTTATCTTATTGGTATTTTAAATTTATTGGAGTCTTTAAACTAACTGTGTTACTAAACGAAATATCTCTCATCGTAATTTAAATACAGTTACAGAGTTTACAATTTTTTTTTATCATTGCCAAGTCGCCTGACACTTTTTTTTTATCGCCACTGGTCTGCTACGTGGCCTCTGTTACCCAAACTTTAAATAAAACGCCTCCGTTTTCTTTCTTTCGCGACTTTTTGTGCGCCTCACATGGACGAGGTGAACTCCTCGAACTCTCCGGAACCCGGGGTACCGCGAGGGTCCCTTCCGGGGCCGGTACTCACCTGCGAGACGTAGCGGCGAACGCTGTACGCTGCCGCAACGGCCGGCGTGTTGATGGACCGGCTCTCCTCGCTAGGCACCAGCAACCTGTGGCCCTTGTTGTCCATCTGGAGCCAGTTCAGGACCGGACCGCAGTTCACCGAGTTGTCGGCGATCTTGCTGAAGCGCTCCAGGTACAGTATCAGCTTGGTCTGGAAGGGAAAAAAGTGGCAAGGGTAGAAAATGAGTTATTGAAAATTTTTTCGCAAAATTGATGTAAAAACTATGCCCCGCGCGGTGCCTTTGACGAAATTAATCTGGCAACCCTGGACACCACTTCAATGTACACTGAGAAAACGTACGCGCATAGTATAAATATTAATTTCGCCGTTTTAAAAGCATGTTTTATGTTTTTATTAGTTACACAACCATTTTTATCACGCTTTTGTGAAATCTGACACTGATTTTGAGTCACAAGGATATCTCAATCGAGATTGGTTAAGACACCACATAAAAAATTGCGCCCCAGATTTTTATTTTGACAGGTTTATTTTTATAACATCAGAATGATATCTACGAGATATACCGAAAATAATGTTTACAAAACGTCAGTGTTTTTTTAAAACCATTAATCGAAAGCAAATATACATTAGTGGCATCATTATCATTATTTTTAAAACATTTGTTCCCCCCTTGTTATACACTCACTTCGTGTTTCTATCAAACCAAAAATATTCCTTGAAAACATCAAACTTGGCAACCGCTAGGTGTTTACACACTTTTAATTGGAATCATTCTACCACAACATAAAGCCCGGTTAAATATTCCGTTGCATATAAATCAGGACCGAAATAGATCGATGCAAAAATGTATTTCGACATGTTTTGATAAGCCAAATTAGATAACGGTCGGACTTGCGGAAAGACGGGCCATCTTGTTTTACCGAGGCGTCGAATAAAACACTTTGGACCTCTTCCAATACCGTCAATTATTGCACACTTAATTTATCAAAATGGGAGATGCGAGAATTTGGACAAACGCGTCAACATATCGTGTGTGTCATGCGCATGGAATGATAAACTTTCTCGTTCTCAGCTCAAAATCTAATCAGCTGCAGACCCAGTGGCGACAGGTGCTAATCGCTGGCGCTGTTCGTGTTATATAAAAACACGCTTCACATAACAGCCAACTGTCGTTCCGCCGCGAAGTAGAAAGTATCGTTTCGGTATCGAATTAAGCGGAAAGTTTAACAGCAGTCATTCTGTAGCCGATCTTTATAAGACAAAGCTGAAACGAAAAGGTTTAGCTATTCAAGACTTAGTTATTGTGGAGATCGTGTCTTGTAGAAAACAATGTTGTAAGAGAAGATTAAATCGAGATTTTGTGAGTTTTTATGGTGCGTTTGAACTTGCACTGAGAGGACGTGACACGAACAGTCTACGTCTTCCCCTAATTCCGGAGTTTTTCGCGGGTTAATTAACTTTAGCGCTGAATTGGACGTTGTTCTAAAAGACCATTTGGAAAAGGGAACAGTTCTGAAAAGTACTTACAGACAGACCGATTTTTTTTTAGCTTAAGTCCAAAATCGCGAAGTTTAAGAATATTTTAGGGCTATACGAGGTGTGTAAATTAAGTAATGGGACTTTTTGTTTTTTTTTTTATTTTTATTTTTTATTCGAATAGAATTACAACTCAGTATTGTCCCTCAAAATAACTTCCTTGGGAAGCCACACAGCGGTGGAGACGTTTCTTCTATTCCTCATAGTAGTGCTGGAACTCGTATACTGGAATACTGGAATAGCCTTCAGCTGGTCGGTTACAGCCGTTTGAATGTTTTCTATGGTCCCAAAATGACGTCTCTTGAGGTGGTTTTTCAATCTTGGGAAGAGAAAAAAGTCACAAGGACTCAAGTCAGGCGAATAAGGAGCCATATTAATGTTTTACTGGCTAAAAACGCGTTTACTGAAATGACAGTGTGAGGCGCATTGTCGTGATGCAACATTCAGTTGTTCCTGATGTTGGATCTCACACGCATGACCCTTTTTCGAAGTTTTTCAAGAAAATCTCTGTAAAAGTGTTGATTTACTGTTTGGCCTGAAAGCACAAACTCTTTGTGGACAATTCCCTGGCTATCAAAAGAGCAAATTAGCATGCACTTAATCTTCGACTTGCTCATTCTTGCTTTTTTGGGTCTTGGAGAGCTTGCCATTCCAAGTGTGCCATTCCATGCGCCTGGTTTCCGGGTCGTACTCAAACACCCATCACATCACCAGTAATGACTCATAACCGGTTTACGAAGTCACAAAGAACAAACAAATGTGCAGACAATAAAAATTTTTAAACAAATGATCGGTGATACTATACTCACTTCATACTGGATGTAATTGACGGGGAAGTTTGAAAACGATCGATATCCGTCTAACGACGAGTGCAGACAGGAAAGTATAAGCGACGCAGAACGAGAAAAAAGCAAAAAGGATTCCGGTGTCGCGTTTCACTAATAGAAACCGAGCCCTTACCAGCTCTTAGGCCCTTTTGAAAATGGGATTATCAGACGTCGGAGTGCCGTGAATTAAAACGCCGCCGACGCGCCGTTTTTAACGAGATTTCTAATTTTGAGGCACTTAAAAGGCGACGACGGGAAAAAATAATAATTTGTCAGCGTTTAATTTTAATCGGGAGAGAAAATACCGGAAGACCCAGGGAAAATTCAGAGCTGAAATGCCTCGCAACTCTGGCAAAAATACGTTTGTTAATTTGGGAAACACTTTTTCGTAAGAATCTTTGTTTTCCTCCAAAGGGAAAATTCTACTCTAATTTTCCTAGAAATTCCTATTCGACATACTAATCTTAAGTACCTAGGCTTTTATAAATGACAAGAGTTAAAAACGTATACAGTGTTTCCCAAAAAGTTCCCAGCATATGAGAGGAAAATTTGAAAAAATAATTTTGGAGAAAAAATGGGAAAGCAAGCTCTAAATTTAGGCGAAAAACTGATTTAATTTGAAGTTATGATGTTACTTCAATGCATAATTCACTGATACATTGAAATGTATTTAACTAAAATGTAAATTACATCAGACTTGTAATTTCTCTTACTAATATTTTTTAAAATTATTTTTAATCGAAAACTAAACGAAATAGTTATTTCACATGATCGATTAGCAACTGTAAAATACAACTTAATTGCTTTGAAAGTTAAAAAAATAATTGATAATCCGGAATTAAAAAAAATATAATTGAATAATTTTTAATCTTTAACAGATACCGAGATGACTTAGACTGTCTATTTCAGACATTTTTATCGTTTTTTTAATCCAACCCTAACATTTTTCTGTAATCAGTTTTTACTTAAATTTAAAGATACAATATTTCCATATGGTGCGTATTTATTTTATTTATTTTTTTTTTGAAAACGTAAGGAAAAAGAGTCTCTTAATCTTAGGAAGCCTTCTCAGATTCATCGCTAAATCAATCAAAACATATCAAAGAAATAATGAACGAACCAAATCCAATTAATAAAAAAAATGAAGGTATATAAAAAAAGTAGATAAATCAGCTAGATAAATTCTTAATAACCACATACATAGGTATAGTTGGCAATAGATGCGATAAATCTAGGTCGATAAATAACCGGTAGCGCTCTATTAGTTCCCTAATAAAATTACTCGACGACCTTACAAAAATAATCTCCTCCACCGAACCG
Organism: Aromia moschata; assembly: GCA_029963805.1. Lineage (NCBI taxonomy): Eukaryota > Metazoa > Arthropoda > Insecta > Coleoptera > Cerambycidae > Aromia > Aromia moschata. Next base: position 2,002,389 of record JAPWTK010000050.1, on the reverse strand, counting down.
TCGGTGGAGTGGGCCCAAATCTAATTTTTCTTATTTAATGAGGTCCGGAAATCGATAGCATCCCGATCCCCTGGCACCGTACACATATAGGTCACCCAGTTCGGCGGAATATCCTTCCAGAAACCGAACCAAAACAGGAATCAATTGTCGAGACGACCCACAGGCATATTATATAGGACACGACGCATATTGTTGCAATGCAGTAGCATACGTAGAATACGAGGGATGCTGGGACGTGAGTTATCCTTTGTACATAAGTTATGAACACGCGTCACCAGTATGAGTGTCCCAGAATGTTTCATCAAGAGCACAAGGTATACAGACAACGCAAAATAAATAATGTGTAGAGTCGGAAATCTGGGGTACATGACGTAAATACCAGGGACGGATCTAGGACATCATGAATCAAGTTTTGAATTTTTTTCACGCCTGAATCAATAGTTATAGAGAACAAGAACTTACTAAGTAACAATAAATACACCTACGTATGAGGTATATAAATTAAATAATGAGACTGTTTTTATAAATTTCTTTATTCGAATAGAATCACAATTCAGTACTGCCTCCTTCAAAATAACTGCCTTAATATCCACGGTGTTTATCCTTCATTTACAATACAAACTTAATTATGACATTAAATCATATTTTTTTAATCCACTTTCAGTATTACCTAAAATAAATAGCAATTTCGAACACTTTTTCCATTTCTCATACCAAAGCAGTCACACATTTCGAAGTTGCTCTGATGTTTATTTAATTATAATATAATAAAGTATATAATTTAAGGTTATGTACATTAATTTAACTTTAACGGAATACAATACTCTTTCAAGTACTCAAGTATTTGCTTTACCACATTCACTTCACTATATTTCCCGTTAACACAATTTTGTATAATCTGAGTAAGCTCGGGATGATTCACTGTTTTCCACAGAATGTTACAACGCTACTAGAATTTTCACTAGATTAGTATTAAAATATTTTGTGTCTTTCATCCGCAACTCATGAAATGTGTATATCCGACCAAAATAAAAGCTTAGTGAAATTCATATTGTTTTGCTATTATATTTCGAAAACTTCACTCAAGTCTCCTCGCACCCCCGGTTATAAATATAAATGAGACCGTTTAAGTTTCGCATTAATTAAAAACAAGGCCGTCGACTTATTAATTACCTGTCCAACGCCTGTTAGTTAGAGGTGATCCAAGGGATCGATGTCAGGCCGTGTTTAGTTTGAAAGATGACTCATTGGCCAGACCGCTTATTAATAAGAAGGGTTGGTCAGTGTGCGTCGTGCCGTTTTATCGCACGCACCGGGATAAAGGTCAAAATAATCGGAAATGTGCATTAGGTTTCGCGTAGACAAGCCGACAGTATATTTTTTTTAGCAGGAAGTTATCTCAGAACGAGTTTTCTCTTCTTTTAAGTAACAAAAGCAATCTTAGTGATCGACTTCATGGAAGGTAACCCAGTGTTGTTGTTCTCCGGAAGACTACTTTGTATAATTGTGTAGTCCAATTATTTTTATGTCACAAAAACACCCCGCTTGGTAGTTTGACCGCGTCGACCCTCGACTTATCAAGACCCACCAAAATAAGTAACTCAATCGGATAAGATATCCCATCAATTTCGTGCGTTCTTCGAATATATTTTAAACCACGCCACAAAAAAAACAGCACATACCTCCAGGTTCTCGTCGTTCGGTGACTGACTAGTGAGGTCGGGCAGATGGGAGATCTTCCTGTCGTATATGCACTGGTGCAGCTGGGCGTCGAGCATCCTGAAGTTCTCGAAGTTCCTCTGGATGAGCCAGCAGGCGTCCCCAGACGTCACCTGGACCATGAACCATTCGGTGTCGTCCTCTTCGTTGGCTGAGAACAAACAAATGTATGAAAATAGGAACTAAGTACATGTCAGTATTGGTTAAGCAATTTATTTTAAATTAAGTTTTCAAAATATACTTCTAGGTATATTAAAAAATATTTACTATAGAAATGTAAAAGCAGGACTGACAATAATTGATTTATGTTTAAAAACTGTTTCAAAATATGCACTTTTTTACTTGAAAGTGACAAATACCAAGACAACGTTGACATTTTTTGTTTGAACTTTAATAATTTCTTTGTTTATTCGAATCAGAAAATGTACCTATACCACCGCTTTGATTGAACTCACAGTTCGAGAACCTCAACAGGGCAACGAAAATGATATACATAACAAGAGTGGACACTTGACTAATTTGTCGATACAATATTTGATTGTCACTGATCCGACTTTGGCGATACTTCATCTATCTCCTACTAGAGGTCGCACCATGTACACAATGTCAATCTTTGGATGACAAATCATCTTAGTTTAGCCATATAGGCCAGGCCAGTTGTCAAAAATTCCTCGTTTTTTTGCCAAAATTTAGGACAGCACGAAAATATCCATAAAAAAAATCGGAAAAATTCCGTAGTTTTGAATAAACTGCTTTTCCCGAGCTGAATTTTGCAGCGTCATATTCAAAATGGCGTCCAAAGTTGGCCAAAAACACTTTTTTTTCGTTTTAAAAAAAAACTATGCGTCCTACAAAAAAAAGTTTCAAATAAAAGTTATAGAACTTATTAAAACAAACCATTTAAGCCTAACCTTTAATAAATAATTAAATACATTTTTTATTGCAAAAAAAAACAGCTAAAAATCGCAGTTTTTTCAATTGCTTATATATTTGAAAAAGATATAATATTTTTTCATGAAACTTGGGGAATGTATAGTCTTCGATAAGTAGAATAAGCTGATATTTTGAACATTGCAAAATTCCTGATAGTTTTTGCAAAAATCGCATCTTTAGCAATAAATGTTTTTTTCTTAACTCTAATAATTCATACACAAATGCACTTAGAGAGTTCAGTTAGGGCTTAAAATTTTCTTCAAGACTTGTACTTTCGTGTACAAATAAAGCGCGATTCGTAATATGATTGTTAATATGCTAAAATAACCGCGCAAAAATCGCCATTTTTTTTTACCGAAAAAATGTAATTTTTTCAAAAAGTTTAAATTATATCGAAATGGCGTTATTGCCATTCGATAGTTCCTTTTTTTTACAAATTAAAAAAAATCCTTTACCCTACGACCTTTTGGAGCCGAGATATATTTTTTTTCGAAAAATCGCCACTGCCTCATTTCTTAACATTAAGAGCTGAAATTTGCACAGATCGTAGTTAGATAATTGTACTTTCATATAAATATTATATTATAGCAGCCAATGTCATTTCCTGATCTGAAGACTACATGGTATTGGCCCCTATACACTGGAGTCTCCAAAATTTGGCCCTCCAAAATTTGTTTACCTCCACAATTTGGCGAAAAATACCTCCGCAATTCGGCGTTTTTCTATCCCCACTATTACCACGAGCTCTTTGCTCCTATGCGGCGCGCTATTTGAAATCCTTGCAACATTACTTTATTGAATAGGAAGCAGAATTATATTCAAAAACGCGATATTCCTTTATATTATGGGATCCTTTATGTGTATTTATAGAACCCTTACAATTTTTGGCTCCATTACTAAAAATTTACTAAAAATTTGGTCCGCGCACTCCTACGTACATTTTTCACGCCGGCAAAACAACAAATAAGTACAGCCTCACTTGACAGTAAGCACCAATGCCGTGACTTTTCAGTGGCTGTGGTGGGGTACCCCTCTTGAAGCCAAATTCTGGAGACATTCTGTTCCCGAGCTACGCCGAATTTTGGAGACTCCAGTGTACAAAGTGCTGCCTCCGCTCGTTCATGCGCGTGACTGTGGGAGAGAGAGACGCCGATTCGGCGTATACAGTAAGCGAACGTAAATAATACATGGTGTATGCCATATATTTTCGTGCTGTCCCTTTTGCACGTAAAAATTATGGGCATGGCCTAATACAGTTAGTAAACAGTGCGGTCGTAAAATATGGAATAAAAACATATCTTTTTGAAAATGTTATGGGCTTGGCCTTTTTTAATACCAATGCATTTAGTGAAACATGTGTCGGCATCCCCCAAAACCGCGCCCCAAACCCCCCCCCCCGGAAGCCACCGGTGCGGTCGTAAAATATGGAATAAAACATATCTTTTTGAAGGGGCTTTTCCGCGGGTTGAAAAGTTTTACGTCATTGAACTATACATCCAACATCCAACAAAACTTATTAATGAGAATGGATTCTGCCAAGAAAGCTAAAAGAAATAGGTGTTCCTATCGTCCATGCTTTTGGATGGAAATACAAGTTTTTTTCGTTTCCAATGGATCCCCAAAAGTATGTAAGTTGGAGACTACAAAAATTTATTTACCTATAAGACATTTATGAAAAATGTGTCGACATTTTTGGGGGGGGTTTGGGGCAACTCGTAAACGTATTTCGAGAACGCTTTCCCTCTTTTTTCCCGACATCTACATGTGTACAATCGTTTCAACTAAATAATTTCCTACTTGTGTAGATATGCTTATGTATCAAAATGTTTGAATTTTTAATTTAATATCAATAGGTATTTAGGTTTCGACAAATACTTTTCTAAAACACATTTTTAAGTAATTGGTTTTCATAAAACAAGATTCGATCTATAAACATCTAAGTTGCTTATCTTTGACACTTCATTGACGTTGCCATTTATCTTCTCAAATACGCAAGGGGACCTTTTTTTTTTTATTTTTATTTTTAAGGTCCAAGCAACGGTTTAGAAATACCTGTGGATACCGGGACTGTGCCATTGGCGTACAACCAGAGTGGAAGCATATAGTTGTATTTTTGGCAATGTAATTTGAACCCTCAAAAAGACAGAATTTGCATTTAAAAATTTATTTACTTTACGTAGAAAACTCACTTTGCTGGGAGTGCTTCATGTTACGATCTTATCCATGTGAAAATTTTTGTTGGGGGACAAAAAACAACTTTTTCTCTCAGTGTACTAATAACTGGCAGAACTGTCAAAAAATATGTTCCAAGATAAAGGTGCCGACAGCTCTGTCGCTTCTGTATGGTAGGGTATTCTGTGACTGAAGCATTCAATCTATAAACATCAAGTTCTGCACCTTATCAGGTAGATGCAAAACACAAAAAGGGGGGGGGGGGGGGGCACGGCAAGGGGGGGGGGGGGGGGGGAATTAATAGGGAAAAACCCGGGGGGGGGGGGGGGGGGGGGGGGCCCGGGGGTGGGGGGGGGGGGGGGGGCCCGGGGGGGGGGGCTGCGCCCCCTCGTAGTGGAAGTGGGCGCACTCCTCCAGCTTGGGGAATCGACAGGGTTCTGCGCCGGGGCGGGCGCCCCTGCCGCCGCCTCGCTGATCTGCATGTCGTACACCTCAGTGCATAGTGCCTGCAACAAAGCAACGGCGTCTTATAATAAAATTCGAGTGGTTTATGAAAATTTGAGGGTTCGTGAGAAGTCCAACTAAAATCAAAACTAATATACAGGCTCCTGGAGTGGGTACTGGAACCTTCGGCGTAGAAACAAAAAACTGGACGTTTTCCACGAAACACCGAACTACTACACTTTTCTCGACGCGCGTTTCGCCAACCAAGTTGGCATCTTCAGGAGAAGATTAAAAGATTAAAACAGTTTTAATCTTCTCCTGAAGATGCCAACTTGTGGCGAAACGGGGGGGGGGGGGGGGCGGGGAAGAAGGGGTGGTTGTTTTTTTTTTTTTTTTTTAAATTTTTTTTTTTTTTTTTTTTTTTTTAATATACAGGCTGTCTGATAAAAAACGCCGCGAGCCATAACTCCAGATGAAATGGCTCTAAAGAAACTATAAGTGAGACTACTGTAGTATTTTTTTAACTAACTAAGTAAGTATTCTTTTACTATTTATTTTTATTTATTTATTTATTTATTCACCAGATCAAGTTACACAAGAGCCATACAACTCCTCGCAACTCCCACAGAGATAAACAATATTATCTGTTGGTGGGACTGGTACAATAAAAAAAAACTTAAAACTAAAGTAAAACTAAATTTGTACAAATATATTTACAAAATATAGATATAAATATAAATTAGTGCCTTAGTGTGTACGGCACTATTCTTCGTTGTATATGTATGTATGTATTTCACATGAAAGTTTCTATTCTAATTTTTTTAATTACATAACACAGGACATAATCCGTTCTTTCATTTTTTTCTTCTTATTTTTAGTTCTAGTGTTTTTGATATTATTTGGTAGTTTATTAAAGAGCTTGATTGCTACTATGTAACTATTCTTACCACTAATAGTCTTTTCTTTTTTGGTAATTGTAAACTTTTATTTCTCGTAATACCTTCAGAGATCAGGAACATGGAACAAGGAACTATAGTATGTAACTTTTTTTTCTGAAACGCGATAGTCAACTTTTTTTTCAAATGGCAATATAGGATTTTTTTTTGTAAATTATCAGGTGCAAATTTGTTTTCTGAATCCAACGATGTACAGTGACTCACAGTGAAAATCATGCAGTCTATTAAAAATCAATTTTTCAGCTATAGAGACGCCACCTATTAATGTTTGTCAAATGAATTAATTTTTATAAAAAGGTAGTTCTATTATGCAACGCTACACATAGACAATTGCCATATAAGCTACGGAGGTAATATTTATGGCGAATAATATTCACTCATAACAAATATTAGGTCACAATGAAAATCATGCACAAACGAAATTACAAAACAGCGAAATAAATAAAATTTCGTTTATTAAACAATCATCACATTAGTATTTGGAAGGGTTTCCCCATTACGTCGATAGCTTTTAGGTTTGGATTGATTTTACTAGGGTTTTTTTAAAAAAGAAATTTTTTTTTTTTCCCTTTTTTCCAAACGCTTTTTTAAATCGTTTTTATTTGATACGTGGTGTTTCCGTATTCGCGGTCAAGTTGTTCCATAAATTTTCTATAACATTCATGCCTGGAGATTGTGGTGGAGGATTTACAAGATGTGGGAGTTATACACTAGCCATTGCCTCACTACACCTGACGTATGCTTCGGGTCGTTATCTTGATAAAACCAATCATTGTCTGCAATGCCCAGTTTTTCAACAGAAGCCCGCACATGTTGTTTTAAAATGTTTAAATACGACCACATCCATAATCCCCTCTATAAACTCGAGCCTCCCCAGCTGACTCTACCCCCAACAGTCTCCTCCCCAGTTTTCCCATTTTTTTTTATTCTTCACTTTTCTCCATACTATAAAGTGTAATAACACATCTTTCCGAAGTCAAATCCTTTATTTAAATATGGTGCAATGTTTATTGCTTGCAGTCTGGCTTACGTCTTTTTCTGCCCCCTTGTGCTTCTCGTCCCTGTAGCATGTCTCCTAGCACTCTTCGAATACATTCGCACTAACACACTTATTTAAAAAGTTTCAACCTAGCTAATTTTGGGGCCTTCTTTGGATTGGATTGATTTTGTATTATCCACGTTCACTCTAGGTGTTAACTTTTTCGCGGACTGTCGTTGCTTATTAGCGATACGGTTTTCACTTTTGTATCTTTGGATAATACACTGAACATACGTGCTTCTATTAATAATATTTGCAATTTGCCGTTGACTTTCCTGTTTGTATGGTAATTACCAACTGTCGTTTACGTTGTAGTTTGTTTTTACATTTTCACGATCTATTTTCTAATTTCCTTTCTTGTAAATCTGTCCGTGTTGGTTCCTTTTATTGAAACTATCATGACAGTGGTATTGTTAATGCCGTGCATGTTTTCTTGTGACCTAATATTTGGTTATGAGTGAATATTAGTGGCCATAAATTTCCTGCGTATGAATTTTTTGTAGGTTGCATTATAGAACTACCCTTTTATAAATATTAATTTATTTGACAAACATTAATAGGTGGCGTCTCTATAGCTGAAAAATTGTTTTTTGAATAGACGCATGATTTTACTGTGAGTACTGTATAACAAATTGACTTTTGTGAAACATTTATTGCAGAAAAAGTGCCAAAATATTTGTCATTATCGCAATCGGCGTGCTACCGGCTAACTGATACCAAACGTAGTTTGACTAATCTAATCACGTATGCCGTGGAAAACAAAAAATAATACAGCAAAGCAAATAAATGTCATTTCAGCGTCCGCGTCCCAGTCTTTTTTCTCATTCTACTTTATGTCATTTCTGCATTAGGTTATTTTTTTTGTGAAATAAGCTCAGCAGAAAAAAAATGTTTCACAAAAGTCAATTTGTTATACATCGTTGGATGCAGAAAACAAATTTGCATGGTAATTTACAAAAAAATCCTATATTGTCATTTGAAAAAAAAAGTCGTTGCAGAAAAAAAAAGTTGAAAAATACTGTAGTAGTCTCCCTTATAGTTCATTTAGAGCCATTTCATCTGTTTTTTTTTTTTTGTTTTTAACATCAGGCTACAAATAACGGAGTTATGGCTCGCGGCGTTTTTTTATCAGACAGCCGGTATAAACTCTGGTTTTAAATTCACAATTCCAAACGTTTTCGTATTAATGTTAGGTTAGGTTTCTAGGTTAGGTAAATTAGTTGATAAGCTTAGTTAACTTAACGTGGGTTAGGTGCAACAGTTGTCATGACTACACCTGACATACGAGATGTGTAAATTAAGTAATGAGACTGGCAACGTAGCGACCGATCTAGCAACAATGCGGAGATGGGACTTGGAAGGGCAGTAGGTTAACATGTAATGCCCCTTCAGAACAAGTTTGAACTTGTTAGAGTCATTTGTTTTTTCTTTGTCACTGTTTTCGTAAATCGCTTTTTTCTAGTGCGTTTTAAAAATTAGTGAAATTAATTTTGAGCAGCGGTGTGCCATCAGGTATTGCTTCAGCCTGGACACAGCCAAGGCCTTTGCAAAACTTCACACCCTAAGGGTGTTTTAAGGTTAAGGCATTGTCAGAAGGAAGAGAGTCGATTGAGGATGAACCACGCAGCGGAAGACCTTCATCTTCAAAAACCGATGAAAATCTCGATGGTATACGGGATCTTGTGCGTTCAGATCGTCGGTTGACAACAAGAATGATCGGGGAAGAGTTCAATTTGAATCACACCACTGTTCATCAGATTTGAACTAACGAATTGGGGATGAGAAAAATCTGCGCAAAAATGGTTCCAAAAAACCTTTCGCAGGAACAAAAGGACATCAGGAGAGAAAGGTGTCTAGACTTTTTGGAATTGATTGAAAATAATCCCTTTTTTATGGAACGTGTCATTACTGGTGATTTGAGTACGACCCCGAGACTTGGGTGTTTGAGTACGACCCCGAAACCAACCATCAAAACATGGAATGGCACACTTCAAGCTCTCCAAGTCCCAAGAAAGTAAGAATGAGAAAGTCGAAGATCAAATGCATGCTAATTTTCTTTTTTTGATAGCCAGGGAATTGTCCACAAAGAGTTTGTACCTCCATACCAAACAATCAACACTTTCACAGAGAAGTTCTTGAAAAACCTCGAAAAAGGGTCATGCGTGTGAGACCAAACATCAAAAACGACTGAATGTTGCATCACGACAATGCGCCTTGTCACACAGCCATTTCAGTAAACGAGTTTTTAGCCAGTAAAAACATTCCTCCTTGAGTCCTTATGACTTTGTTCTCTTCCCGAGATTGAAAAATCACCTCGAGGGACTTCATTTTGGGACCATAACCGACCAGCTGAAGGCTATTCCAGTATATGAGCTTCAGCACTGATATGAGGAATGGAAGAACCGTCTCCAGCACTGTGTGGCTTCCCAAGGAAGTTATTTTGAAGGAGACAATACTGAATTGTAATTCTATTCGAATAAAAAAAAATAAAAAAAACCAGTCTCATTACTTAATTTACACACTTCGTATTTTGTTTATCTAAAGACAATATTATTATTAGTTTTTATTATTATTATTATGTTAGGAGGTTGTCGCCGGAAACGAATAGAAGCATTCCCGACACAATTGCGGTCGGGCCGCCCCCTCCCCCCCCGCCCAGGGCACGTGACGCTCCGACGTACCACGAAAACGGAAGCAAAACGACGACAAACTCTAAATTAGATGCCTGGGAGAGCGGGGTCAACAACCAAATGCGTATTATCGGCACTCATTGATCCCCGGTAGCGGGGAACTAAAACGCGATAACCTTAAACTTAATCCGTATCCGGGGTTAGTGTCGCGAAAGGAAAAAAAAGCCGACCGAAGTTTTCGAAGCCATGAATCGAAACTGTCAGCCGAAGGCGACTTCGATCCCTGAATGTGTCGAAATATAGGGTGGCCCAAAAATAGGTCTACCGTTTCGCATAAAAAATAACATACAATCAAATACGTGGGAAATAACAAAATTATTATAGAAGCAAGAGAAAAATACTAATAATAATTTTCAAAATGACCTCCTTGGTCGATTCAAGGTCGACATAAGCCCATAATGGACCTTCAAATGCGTGGAATACTTTCTACCAATCTGCTGTAGACCATTCTCAATTAACCACCTCAAATAGTTTCAAATCCCTCTCATAATACTCCGCTTGGAGGAGGTCACACGGGATTAAATCGCGTGGCCTGGGCGTCCAATCCTCGACGACAAATACCTGTAAACTAAAATTGTGTCCAAGAACTCAAGGAAATCTGATGGTACTACATTTTGCCGTCAGATCTCAGTGGCATCGAACATTGACTATCCTGAATATCGAGAATAACAATTTCTTTAAGCACCACGAAGTAGCCAGGTAGTCACCAGCAATATGCCTAAAAGACGGCTTTAGACCAAAGTTGTAGCTCATCCTCCAAGCCAATTAGCATCATTCCTCCATAGCAACGTATGGAGCAATCGTGGTCGACAAAGCTTTCAACAATCTCTGTAAACTTGAACGAAAAGTGCCTAACTCTACGGATTCGCGACTAACTGTCGCGACTCACAACTACTAATGGCTGATCTCCTTCAGTCCATGCTGTTTTAAGATGACTGGCATCTGGTACAGAGGTGGATTTAAAACCGAACACGGCACTGGAGTGGGTGAAACCAACCAGGGTGCATAACCAGGAATCTAGGAAACTCAGCAACGGTATTTCAGGTAGCCAAGTTCACTGTTCCTCACTGATGGAAAAACAGCACCAAAAGTGGTGCACTGCAAATAGTCTCAGTTTATTCCATTTTTAAAAGGTCTCCAAAGACGTCTTGAAGGACCAATAAGGAGCAATAACATCACTACCGTTTTTACAAAAACACATGGCTGCAAAATTCAGTTGTGGGCACCGAAATTAGTTAGGTTGTGGGCACCCATTTTTTTTTTTTTTTGGTAATTTTCTAGTTTATTTTCCGTAACTAAACTGATTAAAAAAAAGTGTTCTTGTGACAAGCATTATTAACTCCAGAGCCATCAACTTCGGTTTCTCACACCATGTCAGTGAGCAGTCTTTCGGTTTTGCATGAAGCTGCTCCAGTGCGCGGTGTGACGCCGAAGAACCCATCGAATCGCGGCCGCAAACCAATGGAGAGCTCGGTGCTGACTTCTCCGAACGTTCTTTCCGCTTTGAAGAAGAAAGCAGCTGAGCGGGATGCTAAGAAAGCGGCCAAGGTAGCCAAGGAAGCGACACCAGCTAAGCGCGCCAAGACATGTGAGTCTCCGCCATCTGACGATGATGTGGACTTCTGCCTGATTTGTTTGGAGCTCTTGCCACGCAAATTGACCGCCGCCAACTCAATCAATTGCAACGAACGCGATCGGCCCGTTCATCTAAAGTGTGCTGGCATGCGCGCCAGCTACTTCACATGCGAACATTGTGCTTCAGACGATGAATAATGCCAATGAAGGCTTCCAAAATAAATAAACTTTCATTTTATCTATATTCGTGGTGGTTTTTCTTCATATTTTCCCATTTCCTCCCATTCCCAGCAGATTTTCCAAGGGTGCCCACAACCGAACCAAAAAAATTTGCCAAGAATCCTTACAAAATAAAAAAAATCTTTGACCGGATGGGTTTTGAGCCCCTACGTTTGTAGTTAGCTAAGGTCTCTTGCCTTCCATAGATACCCATCATGTCCGGATAATATGCACTTGGTCAAAAGTGATGAGCCAAAAACAAAAGGGTGCCACAACCGAACCCTTTCTTTCCCCTACCGATACCAGTACAGTCGCAAATAGAACAGTCAATCACAGCCACGAAGGCTTTTGCAATTGTGATCGACGACAGCTGCGTTCGTTTAAAGAACGACTTCTCACGAAACGAAAACCTGCAACCTCTCAGCCGCACTTCCAAGCGAAATGCCGAGAATGACTCGCATTCCGATGCGAAGAAAATAGACGGTGGGAACGCGACCGCTGAAAATACGATTTTTCGCCGAGCGTCCTTCCAATTGATACCAGCGCATCGCGTACCACACGCATTCTCGAACATCTGCGGCCTATCTTTTTTTATCTCTATTTATCGTGGACAAGGAAGCCGTCCGAACGCTATTCCCCCGGTCTAAATATAAACGAGACGTCGCAAAATAGAGAGCCACGAGCTGCACGCCGTTGTCCGACGCCTCGAAGAAAACGTAACGGGTAAATTGAAAAGTTGCGAAAGAAGAAGAAGGGGAGATGAAGAAGAGGAAGAGTAGGGAGAAGAGGAAGAGTAGGGAGAAGAGGAAGAATAGGGTGAAGAGGAAGGAGAGGAATAAGAAGAAGGGGAAGGTGAAGACGAGGAAGATGAAGAGGAATTTATTTAAATATGCCTAACATACAAACATTTCTTTACGTTCAGATATTAACATCTGTACTCATTAGGAAGATAATTATTTGTCCATCTCATAAACCATAATAATGTTGAGATGGGTTGAACTCCCAAGAGAGGAAGAACAAGCTGCCCGAAAAAAACACGGACGAAATTACCTCGTTGGAAAACCACCGCGAGTTTGTATGCCTTCCAAGATGACTTTATCGAGGAGTATTTCGGAATCTTCAAAACTGCTGCAAATCTAGGATGTTTGGCAACGTTGCGGGTTCCTAGTCTAGCGGGCTGGAAAGTGAACGGCGAATCGAGGCGCGTCAACGCTATGAGGCCGTCTAGATTATTTATATGCCCGATATTAAAAAAAAAATAGACGCCGATAAAAGTGCCCCTTTTACTCCAAAAACAACACGGCGAGTTTGTTGTTTTAAAGTGTGCGCGGCAGTAAAATCGGTTACGGTGTTACAATAAAATTTTTAACCACCTAGCAGGCTGTTACTCGCCGTCCCAGTTCTTTTGTTTATGCACTGTGTTCCCGAAATAGCACCACAAAGATCGATTGTTTTGCAATACATAAACGCATCGGGTAACAAGATTTTAACCATAAAAATAGATGGATAAGTATAAAGGCTGGGTTTATGGTGAGCGGTGAAATTAATTTACCGAGGAATCAGATACACGAATTTCGCAATGAGTTGAAATAAAGGTTAAAAAACACTTACATGTGTTAAGTTGAAAAAAAAACATCTTGGATTAAAGTGAATTATTTTCTGATTTGTAATATTTTATTATTTATAAATTAATTTAACTGCAAAGGGTTCAACTTAAAACAAAAACTGACTTTTTAAATTAAACTTAAATTTTATAAGATACTAGCAACCCGCCCCGGCTTCGCCCGGTTTACGACATCACAGTAGAAACCTCTAAAATTATCAGTGTTTCTCTACTATATTATGCATGTATTATACATATAAACCTTCCTCTTGAATCACTCTATCTATTAAAAAAAACGCATCAAAATCCGTTGCGTAATTTTAAAGATCTAAGCATACATAGGTAGTAGATAGATAGGGACAAACAGCGGGAAGCGACTTTGTTTTATACTATGTTATGATAACAAGTGTTCAAATAAATTTGACCCCAAGTTGGAAGTGAAGAAAAAATCGTACGTCTTTGTCAATTGTTTCCATAATGGCTGATATGTAAACAAATGCCGTTGAATTTGATGGTCTGGGTTCAAATCTCAGCAACTTCAGACATTTCTTTTGCCTTTACCATGGGTTAATTCCACATTCTCATATTTTCCGAAATCACATCACCACTGTATGAAACCATGCATGAATGACGTTTTGTCGTAACTGAAAACTTTGTCCATACTGCCGTCACCAAGATAACACAGGCCGACAAAATTAGGCCGGCCCTCTATCCCAGAAACCAGAATATATTTTTCCGAAGGTTTTTGATGCGCTGAATCCGAATCCGAGGTCCAAATCTCTCAATTGGCTCTGGTTTTCGAGATATCCTAACCTAAAAGTGCAAAAAATAATAATTTTTGCCTATATTTGATATTATGTAGCATCGCAATTTTTTTTCTCAAAATACTATTAACAGCATCTTAAAGTACAAGCCTTGCTCTTTTAAATGCCGTGGAGTTTGCTCAAATATCTTTTTTTTCGTTGAGATATCGCATTTTGAAATTTTTATGTTTGTGAATTTCTCTATATTTCAAAAAACCCATTAAGGACCACATGTACATCAAACAGTCGATTGGTTTTTTTGATTAGAAAACACTGAAAATGTTTGAAATTCAATAGCAGGTCAAAGTTTTCTTATGTAAAAAGACTTGCTCGTTCAGAATCCAAGGTCAGATTTTCAAAATTTTTCGAGGAAAATTTGAACTAAAAATTGACCTGCTATTGAATTTCAAACATTTTCAGTGTTTCCTAATCAAAAAACCAATCAACTGTTTGATGTACACGTGGTCCTTAATGGGTTTTCAAATATAGAGAAATTCACAAACATAAAAATTTCAAAATACGATATCTCAACGAAAAAAAAGACATTTGAGTAAACTCGACGTCATTTAAAAGGGCAGGGCATGTACTTTAAGATGTTGTTCATAATTTTTTTGAGAGAAAAAAATTACGATGCTACATAACCTCAAATATAGGCCAAAATCGTTTTTTTGCACGTTTGGGTTAGGATATCTCGAAAACCAGAGCCAATTGAAAGATTTAGACCTCGGATTCGGATTCAGCGCATCAAAAAGCTTTGGAAAAATATATTCTGGTTTCTTAGTGGAAATCTTGTCGGCCTGTGTGATTTAAAAACCATTGACAGAACTCTGCTCTACGAAAGTCATCAACTTCCCAACGTTCCTGATAGAGAAACGGTAGAAATACAAGACACGTATTTTTTTTAAAACCATCTACTTGTAACAAATATTGCTGAAAATTTCCTCATTGACACTACCAGCCCACTACATCAACGTGAAACCGATAAATGCAAATAGGACCCCTATTCGACGGACGCCATTGAGTTAATCCAACAATGAACGTCGCCACGTCCCATAAATGTCATCGTACAATCGATCCAATCTAGTTTTATTGTACACAGAGGAAGGGATTTTCCTACGCGTCCTAGCCATAAGGACCTTGCGGTAATTGCCGACTGAAAGGGTCATCCGGTTGACCTCGAATCTTATTTGACGCGCCGACCCTGCGTTAATAGTCGCCCTTTCACTTTCGCTGAGATGTTTGACCCATAAAAGTTATTTGTTTGGTGAAATGCGCCCCGAGACGGAAAGGCTCCACGCAAAAGTGAAAGAAGACTCGCAGAAAGCTGTAATACGAGGTGTGTAAATTAAGTAGTGAAACTGTTTTTTTTTTCGATTAGATTTACAATTCAGTATTGTCTCCTTCAAAATAACTTCCTTGGGAAGCCACACAGCGCTGGAGATGGTTCTTCCATTCCTTATAGCAGTGCTGGAACTCATATACTGGAATAGCCTTCAGCTGGTCGGTTACGGCCGTTTGAAAGTTTTCTATGGTCTCAAAATGACGTTCCTTGAAGTGATTTTTCAATCTCGGGAAGAGAAAAAAATCACAAGGACTTAAATCAGTAAAAAACAGTCATGAAGTAGTAGATAATATCAAAAAATAGTATTGTTCTTACTCACAGTAATAAACAAACAATGATTCCTTTCAAATTATACTATAATATCTATAGATTGTAATTAGAATTAAAAAAAACGACCTTCCTTGATTTTACACCGTTCTTCGCTTGTATCGAACTCTTTTTTCTTCGAATGTTCAATGCAGTAGGTTTCTCTTTCGTTTTCTAGTTTCTCTCGTTATTTCTCTCTTTAAAGTCCAGCAAAAATCGGCCATCATGTTGACATTCCATATTCCTTGATACCAATTCTCCATTTCACTTATGTCTTGATGAAATCGTTCTTATTCTTCACTGTAGTCGATACAAGCGAAGAACAGTGTAAAATCAAGGAAGGTAGTTTTTTTTTAATTCAAATTACAATCTATTGATGTTATAGTATAATTTGAAAGGAATCATGGTTTGTTTATTACTGTGATTAAGAACAATACTATTTTTTGATATTATCTACTACTTCATAACTATTTTTTTACGATTTTGGCTGTTTTTAAAGTTTTTTCGCAATTTATTTAAAGTTGGAGGGTGTACAAGCCAAACTGACTTCGGATTTGAATTCAGCGCATCAAAATACATAAGAAAAATACTTGATTTAGTTTAACATTTTTTTTTTCGTTTGCATAATTGCAATTTTTCACGATTTCTTAGCAATTTTCAGCGGTTATTCGCAATTTACTCTAACTTTGAAGGGTCTACCAGCTAAATCAACTTGTGATTTGGATTCAGCGCATCAAAATACACAAAAAACATACTAGATCTAGTTCGAAAAAAAAATTTTCGTTTTCATAAATTTTTACGATTTTTAGCGGTTTTTTGCAATTTACTCTAAATTTGGAGGGTTGTCAAGCTAACTCAACTTCAGATTCGGATTCAGTGCATCGAAATACATAACCCTAGATGGGTCTGGTCAAAAGTAATGACCACTTTTTTTTTGTGTGCCGGTGTAGTTAACAATATCAAGATTTTTGTTCCATCTAATTTGGGCCGAAAACTTGAGCAACCCTACAAACTTGAGATTGACTAACCTAGATCTCAATACATGACGACTTGATTTGCCTCCCACGAATTCTAGCATGCTGCACCCTCAATTCGTAGTCAGAGATGGATTTTTACATCCGGAAAACCTTATTAAAATCTCTCCCGACGTACGTTTCAGTAATTCGAACGCTTCGCCCTGAAAATTTAAATGAGACGTATTCATGAAAATCATTCGACGTCATAATAAGCGATTCAGGCTGCGTCGTCGCGTTGGATCAGGGAGGTCGTTTGTTTCGGATTTTTATTGGGCCGACACAGACGAAACGCCGTTTGACAACTTAAAACTCAATTTACTATCGATCGGGACAGTTAGCGACCGTTTGCAAGTACTTTTCCCGATACAGTACGAGTGCGTCAATGCAGTTCGCAATAAAATCTGCAGGGAGAGAGTCGATTAACTCCTGGAACGCCTCTTTTACGCGTTTATTTTCTCAGAATTTTGTTTTCACGCAAAATATCCAAGCAAATATTTAAATACATGATCATTTCATTGACGGGTGATCTAAAAAAAGAAGGATGAACTGAAACTTAGAGGTACGACTCAAAGATAGAATTAGGGAGAAATTCAAAGTACAAATTCCACAAATAGAAAGCTACAATGCACCAAAAGAGGCTTTGCCCCTGGCCGCAGCAGACAAAACCTGAAATTGTGGACTTCTAGGTGGTTTACTTGACCAAATTTTGCTCTCTTATTTAAAACGTTTAACGGTCGCCGATTTAACATCGAGTAAATCAGAAACTCCATATCCTGACCTACTCTACTACCAATTTGCGTGCGGCACTGGATTTGAGCGACTGCCGAACAAAAAAAAGTTGTCTGGAACTGGGGTCAGACAACATGTTTCTTATGTATTTTTCGACGCTGAATTCGAATCTATTTTTAGTTTGCACTTTGTTAAAAGTGCAAAACACACGTTTTTTTGACATATTTGCGGTTATGTAGCTTCGAGATTTTTTTTCACAAAATAATTGGGATGTTAAGGTACAAATCTTGACATATAAAATGCCGTTGAGTTTGCTGAAATATCTTTTTTTTTTCGCCGAGATATTGCAATTTAAATAATGACCATAAGGTTTCCGTACTAATTAAAAGATATGATATGAACAGACAATTTTCATAATTCGATATCTCGGCGTAAAAAAATATATGAGCAAACTCAACGGCATTTTAAAGAGAAAGAAGAGTTTAAGATACAACACATGGTTTTTCGAGAAAAAAAAATTTGCAAAGCTACATAACCTCAAATATGTTTAAAAAAAACCGTGTTTTTTTTGCAGTTTTAGGTTAGGATATCTCAAAATCCTGACCTGAGAGAGCAAAACTAAAAATAGATTCGAATTCAGCGTCGAAAAGTACATATAGCCCAATAAACGGGGATAATACCGGTCACTAATTGTTATCAGCAAACAAAAAATATGGTCGTATAGAGAATAACATTCTAAGAAAGATAGCGTTTTTTGCTACTCGAGTTTTAATGGCGAACATAACCAACACAATTCGCAACAGTCAAAAAAAAACGGTTTTGAATGACAGCTTTCAAATATGCAACGACCAAAAATGTAAAACCAAAATTAAAAAAGTTATTCGAAAAAAAAACATTTTTTTATGCAAAAATTAAATAAAAGCGATTTGGGTTTTTAATAGCATGAAAGTACAAGTCTTCGTGAATAAAATGAGCCCATGATCGTTTCTGTACGATTATTTTTGCCTCTGTAAAAGCTGATTTTTGAAAACATCTTTTTTTTTTAAATCGTTACTCGAAACTCGAAAAAATAAAACTTTTTTGAATTTTTTGAAAAACGGATAATTTTCTGTTTGTCTTGTTTGTTTTGTTCTGTCAAACAAAATTGGAATTTATAAGTACAGCAAAAATACGCAAACGCGATTTTTGACGTTTTTTTTTTTAATTTTTCTCAAATGTTTATGAACCGATTTTTTTTCGTTCAAATTTCATTCGACGCGCATTTTTAAGACCTACAACTTTCGAAATTAACTTTCTTGTGTAGGACTTGAAGCTTTTTTTTATTTGCAAAAAACCGTTTTTTTGACTTTTTGCGGATTTTTTTTGGTTATGTTCGCCATTAAAACTCGAGTAGCAAAAACCTCTATCTTTCTTAGAATTTCTTTCTCTATACGACCATATTTTTTGTTAACATGGGGGCTTTCGCTCGTTGATTGGACTAAGAATAAGAAACGTATGGTCTGACCCCAGATCCAGACAACTTTTTTTTTTTTGTAAATTTTTGTAAACGGAAAAGTAAATTGGAAAATAGTCGTGTTTTAGTGGAGGTAACAATCCATTCCTGGAATGCACGGTTGGTGCGTCTAATAATGAATAATTTTAATACGTCCGAGCAGTATCGGATCGTATAATGAGCAGCTTCTTCCACAAAAAAAAAAGACGCCGCAAAAAAAATGTTTTTTATGGGAACGCGACTGGCAGCAACGATAAAACGCACGATAAATTCAAGACGATGCCACGGAACGAGACAAAAAAAAAAACAGATTAAAATGTGCGCATCCTTCATATACAAGACACATGGCCTCCATACTTTATCCTCTTATACAGGGTGTCCCATTTATTAAGGGGCCACAGCGACATATTCTTTGGGTAAAAAACATTACGATTTAACCGAACTTACGCCCAAAGTTATTGGTAACCAAAATACAGGGTCAAAGTTAGAATTTTATTTTCACTTTCACGCAAATAACTTCTTTCAAAAAAACAAAATTTTTTACAAAATTTGGTGATGGGATTTTTTTGAGGAGTGGAATTTTAATTTGTCAATCACTTTGAAGTAAATCGTAGAGGGCGCTCTTTTCAGCATCCTGAATACATAAAAAAAGGTGTGTCAAAGGGAGGCACAAAAAAAGTTTTTTGCGTCTTGGTTTTTATTGAATATATCGATATATTCGTATAATTGCCACATGGTCACACTTTCACTTATTGTCAGTATAAAAATGCGTTAAGACGCCACTACTCCTTGCATGCAGGTGTGCGCAGGCTTTCGAAATCCCGCAGAAATGCAGTACTTACAAAACGCAATGACCCCTTAAGGACGACAGCTTATTTAATGGTATTGGCAGAATTCCTACGCTTTGACGATGTTTGCATGCGCATTACGGATTACCATGTGTTTCGTCACGAGAAAGGACGTAACATAAGGCTCAGAAAAAAATGCACCGAGAACAATGACAGTAACGCATGATTATATAAAATGCATTGCGATTATAGTTGGTGCTGGAATTTTTTTCCGGCATTGTATCCAGTATTGGATATTTTCAACATTGTTTCGACAATTCTGTTACATACGAGGTATGTAAATTAAGTAATGAGACTGGCAACGTAGCGCCCGTTCTAGCAACACTGCGGAGACGGGACTTGGAAGGGCGGCTAACACGTAATGCACCTTCAGTACAAGTTTCAACTTGTTCGAGTCATTTTTTGGTCTTTGTGACTGTTTTCGTAAACCGGACTTTTCTAGTGCGTTTTAAAAATGAGTGACAATAATTTTGAGCAACGGTGTGCTATCAGGTTTTGCTTCAGACTTGGACACAGCGCAACGGATACTTTTGCAAAACTTCAACACGCCTACGGAGACAGCGTTTTTTCAAAAGCCCAGGTTTTTCGGTGGTTCAAGGCATTCTCAGAAGGAAGAGAGTCGATTGAAGATGAACCACGCAGCGGTCGGTTGACGACAAGAATGACTGGGGAAGAGTTAAATTTGAATCACACCACTGTTCATCAGATTTTGAGTACGACCCGGAAACCAAGCGCCAAAACATGGAATGGCACACTTCAAGCTCTCCAAGACCCAAAAAAGCAAGAACGAGCAAGTCGAAGATCAAATGCATGCTGATTTGCTTTTTTGATAGCCAGCTGGAATTGTCCACAGAGAGGTTCATGAAGAACTTCGAAAAAGGATAATGCGTGTGAGACCAAACATCAAGAACAAACGGATGTTGCATCACGACAATGCGCCTTGTCACACAGCCATTTCAGTAAATGAGTTTTTAGGCGGTAAAAACATTTCTCTGGTTCCCAAGCATCCTTTTTCGCCTGACTTAAGTCCTTGTGACTATTTTCTCTTCCCGAGATTGAAGAATCACCTCAAGGGACGTCATTTTGGGACCATAGAAAACATTCAAACGGCTGTAATCCACCAGCTGAAGGGTATTCCAGTATATGAGTTCCAACACTGTTATGAGGAATGGAAGAACCGTCTCCAGCGCTGTGTAGCTTCCCAAGGAAGTTATTTTGTAGGAGCCAATACTGCAATTCAGTATTGAATTCTATTCGAATAAAAAAAAATTACAAATCAGTCTCATTACCTAATTTACACACGTCGTATATGGTTATAAAATGTGAATTTATTGCCTTTCTTACTATATTTGATATTAGTTACTTAGATTTACATGGATTATATTATGATGTGTACGCCTATGTCCCTCGGCTCATTTCGACCAACTCTAATTATTACCTACATATACATACAAAAATAACCGCATAGAGTCGTGGTCTACATACAATATCTTGGTCAATGTAACTTAAATTGCCATACCAAAGCGTTTGCATGAAAAATTGGCCAACAACGTTGTTCGCTTACTCACAGACGTAATTAAAACATTTTTACAACTGCGACGGCATAAAAATAGAATTACATTCGGTCAACATACCGTAAAATGACAGAATATAGGACAAAACGTATTTAAACCAGACTAGCAACCGTTTTTATTGAGAGCGTTATTAATATTTTCAATTATTCTAAAAAAAATCAGTACCAGTCCAACGAACGACTACCCAAACTCACTTGGTGGACTAATAAACGAGGACAAGGAGTTGTTATTAATTTTTTTCCTCAATGCACTTGTCTGAATTATCATTTTCTTATTACACTTCGATGAAATAATTTTATAATCAACTCAGGCATTAATTAGAAAGTCACCTGCACAAAATTGCAAATTTTTTCATGCCATTTTATCGTGAATTCACAATTCAGAAAGTATTTATGTATCTGATAACTTAACTACTAGACTTCTCTTATTAGACTGTATTGTTTAATCAAAGAAATTCTAAATTGTATACAGGCCATCAAATAAACCAGAGAAATAGGGAAAATAAAGGTATATACAATACCTTCAAACTATGCCTAAACAAAATAATTATTTCTGGGCACATGATTATTAAAATAATGTCAACGCGATTTCCACCACGTTACGTACATTTTTTAATCGATATCGAAAAAACAACGGGCACAATAACCTCTGACCTGTCTCAAGTGCTTTACCTGTTATGCATTGATTTAATACGACCCCGAGTCTTTGCCCCGCGGTTAATGGTTAATTTCTTGGACGTGCGTGTACCTAATAGGCCAGTGGAATTAGAAAAAACGTGGATCTAATTAACGACAGATTTTAACGTGGTTTAGTGTGTTCATTTGGAGTTCAGGCACACCGTCCTGAAATTGATCCCAATTTGGAGGTCAGAAACGATGTCAAATTGACGTTGTAATGTGCAAAAATCGTTAAAAAAGGATATATAATTAGTTTGCTCTGGGACTATTACCATTAGAGGCATCGAATTTTTTCTAATGTGTAGGTAATGGATATCCGGTAAATTTTCGACTTGTCGAGTTCGATTTGGTCAATTATTTATTTAAATAATTAAAAAATACCGCTGAAATTTCCAAAATTTTGTTTTGTTTTTAATTTTGCGAAAAGAGCTTCTGAATGCTTGAAACTTTTGGGAAATGAGTCTTTTATGATCCTCAAGACACCAAAAAAAGGTTCATCCAGGTCTCATTTTTTTCGTAAAGACTTATATTTTATGATACTGCAATGGGCATATTAATTTTTCGATTTTAAGCCCGTCAAAATGGCTTGGATCACTGATGACGTCATTTCGAGGCCAAAGTTGAAATCACCGAAAATTTGACCGTTTAATTGTTCAACTTTAGTTTTGAAATTTAAAGTTAACAATGATAATTTTTAAAACATGTACTCAGAGTACGGAAAAAAATGGAGAAAAAATCAAATGCAATATTTTACTTGACGCAATTTTCTTTCAAAAATATAAAAATTTTAATAATTTCAACTGAAAACATTTTTTTGTTGGATTTTTCTTTTCATAGCGAAAAATTGTTAAGTAACATTTTCTAAAAGACCAAATTTAAAATTTACATAAAATTTTGGCTACATATTTTCGATAAAACCATTAATTTTGTTGTAATACACTAAAAACGGTCAAATTTTCGGCGAATTCAACTTTGGCCTCGAATAACTTTTGAACCAGTAGACTTAGCGAAAAATCATAAGACACCTTTTTTTATAGAGCGTTCAATTCTGGACAAAAATATTTAAAATATTTAAAATTTTTTCCATATAGTACACTATTAGTAAGCAATAAAAATCAGAAGGTGCTAAAAAAAAATGTTCCCATGTTATTCTTATGGAAAATAGAAAAGTGCGATGCGGACTATCTTAATATTAATATTAAGGGCTCAAATTTTAACTGGCGTATTTTTACACCGAAACGGAACTTTTAAGCCTGTTTGCAAAAAAAAAAAAAAAATTATTTTTTTTTGAATCACCATAATGTACCGGGGGGGGGGGGGGGGGGGGGGGGGGGGGGGGGGGGGGGGGGGGGGGGGGGGGGGGGGGGGAACAAAAAAAAAAAAAAAGGAGGGGGAGAGGGGGAGGGGAGAGGGGGAGGGGGAGAAGAGAGGGAAGGGGGGGGGGGGGGGGGGGGGGGGGGGGGGGGGGGGGGGGGGGGGGGGGGAGGGGGGGGGGGGGGGGGGGGGGGGGGGGGGGGGGGGGGGGGGAAAAAGGGGAAGGGGGGGGGGGGGGGGGGGGGAAAGGGGAATGGTGTTGGGGGGGGGGGGGGGGGGGGGGGAAAAAAAAAAAAGAAAAAAGGGGGGAAGGGGGGGGGGGGAGGGGGGGGGGGGGGGGGGGGGATGAAAAAAAGGGGGGGGGGGGGGGGGGGGGGGGGGGGGGGGGGGGGGGGGGGGGGGGGGGGGGGGGTGGGGGGGGGGGGGGGGGGGGGGGTTTTTTGGGGGAGGGGGGGGGGGGGGGGGGGGGGGAAAAAGAGAAAGAAGAAAAAAAAAGGAAAAAAAAGGGAGGGGGGGAGGGAGGGAGAAGAAAAAAAAAAAAAAAAGGAGAGGAAGGGGAAAAAAGAGGGAGAAAAAGGGAGAGAGAAAAAAAAAAAAAAAAAAAAAAAAAAAAAAAAAAAAAAAAAAAAAAAAAAAAAAAAAAAAAAAAAAAAAAAAAAAAAGAAAAAAAAAAAAAAAAAAAAAAAAAAAAAAAAAAAGGGGGAGAGAAAAAAAAAAAAAAAAAAAAAAAAAAAAAGAGGGAGGAGGAGAGAGAGGGGGGGGGGGGGGGGAGGGGAAAGAGGGGGGGGGGGGGGGGGGGGGGGGGGGGGGGGGGGGGGGGGGGGGGGGGAGGGGAGGGAGGGGGGGGGGGGGGGGGGGGGGGGGGGGGGGGGGGGGGGGGGGGGGGGGGGGGGGGGGGGGGGGGGGGGGGGGGGGGGGGGGGGGGGGGGGGGGGGGGGGGGGGGGGGGGGGGGGGAAAAAAGGGGGGGGGGGGGGGGGGGGGGGGGGGGGGGGGGGGGGGGGGGGGGGGGGGGGGGGGGGGGGCACCCAAAAAAAAAAAAAAAAAGGGGGGAGGGGGGGGGGGGGGGGGGGGGGGGGGGGGGGGGGGGGGGGGGGGGGGGGGGGGGGGGGGGGGGGGGGGGGGGGGGGGGGGGGGGGGGGGAGGAGGGGGGGGGGGGGGGGGGGGGGGAGGGGGGGGGGGAGGGGGGGAGGGGCGGAAAGGGGGAGAAGGGGGGGGGGAAGGGGGGGGGGGGGGAGGGGGGGGGGGGAGGAGAAGGAAAAAAGGGGGAGAGGGGGGAAGGGGGGAGGGGGGGGGGGGGGGGGGGGGGGGGGGGGGGGGGGGGGGGGGGGGGGGGGGGGGGGGGGGGGGGGGGGGGGGGGGGGGAAAGAAAAAAAAAAAAAAGGGAAAGAAAAGGGGGGGGGGGGGGGGGGGGGGGGGGGGGGGGGGGGGGGGGGGGGGGGGGGGGGGGGGGGGGGGGGGGGGGGGGGGGGGGGGGGGGGGGGGGGGGGGGGGGGGGGGGGGGGGGGGGGGGGGGGGGGGGGGGGGGGGGGGGGGGGGGGGGGGGGGGGGGGAAAGAGAGAGGAGGGCAAAAAAGGGGGGGGGGAGGAGGGAGAGAAAAAAAAAACAACAAAAAAAAGAAAAAAAAAAAAAGGAAAAAAAGAGGGGGAGGGGGGGGGGGAGAGGAAGAGGAAGAAAGGGCCGGGGGGGGGGGGGGGGGGAGGAGGGGGGGGGGGGGGGGGGGGGGGGGGGGGGGGGGGGGGGGGGGGGGGGGGGGGGGGGGGGGGGGGAGAGGGGGAAAAAAAAAAAAAAAAAAAAAAAAAACAAAAAAAAAAAGGGGAAGGGGAAGGGGGGAGGGGCCCCCGGCGCACAAAAAAAAAAAAAAAAAAAAAAAAAAAAAAAAAAAAAAAAAAAAAAAAAAAAAAAAAAAAAAAAAAAAGGGGGGGGGGGGGGGGAAAAAAAAAAAAAAACAAGCGAGCGGGGGGGAGGGGGGGGGGGGGGGGGGGGGGGGAGGGGGAGAAGGGAAAAGGGGGGGGCAAACAAGAAAAGAAAGGGGGGAAGGAAAGGACAAAAAAAAAAAAAAAAAAAAAAAAAAAAAAAAAAAAAAAAGAAGGGGAGAGGGAGGGGAAAACCAAAAAACAAAAAAAAAAGAGAAAAAAAAAAGAAAAAAAAGGGGAAGGGGAAAAAAAAAAAAAAAAAAAAAAAAAAAAAAAAAAAAAAGGGGAGGGGAAAGGGCAACCCAGCGGAGGGGGGGGGGGGGGGGGGGGGGGGGGCAAACAAACCAAAAAAAAAAAAAAAAAAAAAAAAACAAAAAAAAAAAAAAAAAAAAAAAAAAAAAAAAAAAAAAAAAAAAAAAGGGAGAGGGGAGGGGGGGGGTGGGGGCAAAGAAAAAAAAAAAAAAGGGGGGGGGGGGGGGGGGGGGGGGGGTTTTTCCCCCCCCCGCCCGGGCGGGGGGGGGCCCAAAAAAAAAAAAGAGGAATGGGCCCACCCGGTACACGTAGATGTAGAATGCACTTATGTATATAATTTTTATGTTTAACTTATGAACTTATTTCAAGCCAGATCTCAAACTGTGATCTTAAAATTGTTCTTCCTAAATTAGTACTCGTTAAATTTGCGCATTATTTAACACCACGTATATTTATGCAACAATGGACACGGCTCTTTCCGTTATCTCTGATTAGTCGTTTCCTGGTGTCGGCCTTGACACCGTCCGAGGTTAATCTATTTGGATAATCTGCAACGAATTCCGAAAGTACCGTAAAAAGTAAGTCACTCATAAACAATCTCGAGTCTAACGTTACTTTTCGCTTACTCACATCCAGTCGCATGATTTGAATATTTTCGCTAATGCCACGAATACGCACGTCCGAAATAGAACGGCATGTGCGGCGGCAATAAAAAAAATGTGCCTGAAAAACGGAAGACCAAACGAATTGGGTTATTCAACCCGCAAAGTCCTTAAAAGGATCCCTATAACGTAACAGGACTTGTTATGAGTTCAAGTGTTAACAATTCATCGTTTACAAAAAAATATTTTGCAAGTCAAATTAATTTTGAAATTTACATTTGCATTCTAATAAGATTAGAGGTTAGGTTGCTGAATTGTTTGTGTCTAAATTTATATTTTAATGTTTCTTAATAATTAAAATAATCTGAATTATTTATATTCGTACAATTTTTTGTTTATGTAATTAAAATGCAAATAAAAAACACACTCTTTCTTAAAGAGTGCTTTTTTGTACTAAAGTGATATTTTTTGTACTAAAGTGATTTTTTGATTTTTGTAATGATTTTTTTCTGCTGATCGTATTGCAGCTTGTGAAATTCGTCGTCCAATAAGCCCAAGTTGACGATAGTGTGTCAATTGTATGAAGAGATTGCGATTTGTTTTTTAAATAATAAAATATTGAATCAAGTTCTTGTACTCATATTTAAGGGAAATCTTCAGATTATGATTTACAGATTGAAGATACTTGACAAACTGAGCCAATTTGGAAAAATGTTCAAACCTTACCAACCTTACAGTAGTTTTCGTAAAAATCACTATTCATGAAAATTTAAAAAACACATCGAGTTCTAGAGCAAAATTAACCCGATATTTTTTTAGAATTATGTATGGCGTACAGGGCTTTTTTTGGATTTATATGATATTTTTGGTTCAGCTTTAAAAATTTTATCAAACTTCACCAAAATTGTCTTAATTTCTAAAATGCTAGTTTATTTAAGTTTCCTGGAGGAGAACCTCCGGACCCCCCTTATACATGAGGGCATTCCATACCTCCCAGACCCTCGGTACGTCCCAGTTGAAAGGCTGAAATTACGCCCATGTCAGTGATTGTGATGAATTTGTTGCAAGTTCTGTTAAAAAATGAAAAACCCAAGACAAAAGTCAAACCTCTACGGTTACACCCTCCAAACATGCAGGTACAATAAAAAAATGCACAGAAAACAAACCGGCTGGATATTTACTTTCGCGAAATTCACGCAGAACATGTCGTAGCAGGACAGAGTCATGGCGACGCTGTGTTTGACGGCCCCGTGGACCCGGACGACGTCTCCGACGCCACCAGGACGCTCACATCACCCGCCCTTCACTAACGCGCCGAGCACCACCCCCCGAACACACCCCCTTTTCTCCGGAGATCTAGGTTAGGACAGCGACGCCGAAGGACACATCTCCAGGGCGACGCGTCGCGACGTCGATCCACACCGCCGGGGCCTCGGCCGAAACTGAAAACTGACGCTCGCCGCTTCCCGGCATTCCGCAACAGCTACGGGAGCAGCGGGGCGGGAAGAGGGAAGGGGGGGGGACGTTCGCGGATTCCGGGAACGGTCGACGGGAATTTCCGCGTTCGGCGTGCTGGGGAAGCTGCCAGGAGCACAAATCCTTACGATGAGAAAATTTCCTAACGATCCTAACTTTTTTTCGACCGGTGTATTATTTATCCCTGTCTACACTCGTCGACAAAATCTGGTATTCACTTTCCCCAAAAAAAAACGCCTTTTGAAAAATAAAATATTATGCCTAAATATGTATATGCACTATACAGTAAGCGGCAGCCTAATGCGTACATAGCCGAATGAAGGGCAGTTGATAATTTAACTTCTTTGTAAGTCGAGTAAACATGAGGTTTATCGTAAGTCGAGTAAACATGAGGTTATTATAACATCGCTAGCGCATGCGTATGAAAGGCATCCGGTTTGTCGGTAGGGATGTTCGAGTTAAAATTTGAAATACCATTTTATATTTTATTCTGGTCTAGTGCATGATTAGAAGAGTGCGTTATTACGAGCGTATTGTAGAAGCACTACATACATTATTAAAAATAAAAATGGATATTTATCACATTGACGAAAAAGTTCAAATAATTAAATGACAGACGGTATGAGCGCGGCCGCCGACAACCGCGGGGCAAGGAGAGTGCATTAGTGGGTGGAGCTTAGAGTGAACCATTGGACCGTTCGTTCTGCCTTCGTTCGCTGCGTGCGTTCCCTGTTGTCATATCAACATAATATTCCTATTAGATATTTTAAAATTGTTTCAGAGCTGTTTAAAGTAATATTAACTGTTTAAAATTATTTCACCGTAGTTGGGCTGGAAAAAGATAACAGTAAACTTTATTATACGATACGCAATTTATTGTACAACAACGCATTTTGTAAATATAGGGTTTTTATAAAGACTTATTATGCAGAGGTAAGAGTTACAGTTAATTCTGGCAACGTTGCTCTTTAGATTTCCGCTAAGACCCCCCTCTTATACAACCAAGGAAAATAGCACATTTTCCGGACCCTCGGTATATGCAACGTGAGAGTACGGAAAAATAAATGAGGGACTTTTAAAATTAAATTTACGTTGTCAGAGCAAGCCCTTGACACCAGCAAACAGCAGCGCTCCCGACACAAGCAACGTGTGCTGCTATTTTTAATGGGCGATAGGTGATTAATAGGGTGTTAATTTGGCGCGTGACCTACACGGTGCGACGGATTTTAAAACCGGGGCAGATAAACATAAAAAAAATCGATGCCGCTGCCGTCGCTGCTGATGCTGCTACCGACTCCAGTGGCGGCGCATTTTTTTAAATAATGACAATAGTAACAACAATACTCGCAAGGTTCTCTCCAGGGATTCTGTGGGGAAGGGATGGCTATTATTATTATTATTATTATTTGCCATGGCATCCTCGCGAAAAGAGAAAATGTGAAAATTTAAAATATTTTATTTTAAATAGATTTATATATTTATACTGTTTGTATAAGAATTATATTTAAAATATCTGAATTTATTACATTCAAGATTAATTATTATGTAAATCCATTTCCGCTAAACGTTGAAATTGTTCACATTACTTTCGGAGCGCCCTGTATAACACTTGCGACTCGTTCGACCATACCCTACGAGTTTACGCAAAAGAAAAACAATAAGGCATAAATTATATAATTAAATTTCACGCACATGCGTCTATTTTAGTGGTTCTTAAGGAGAGAATGGTATTCAACAGTGCTGAACAGTCCAAAGACACGTCTAAAAAATGACAAAGTACCGCAATTAAAGTCGGCTGTGATTAATATTAATTACCGGGCGTAAACCAGCCCGAAAAAAAATATTTGTTCAACCGACAGGTCTCACACACGCGCGCCGTATGTTAAAACAGTTAGTCCGCGTTTGTTTACAAAGCCCGTGCGGTACTTGAGTAGTACCAGCCGCAGTGGCGGGTAATTCATAGAGGTTCGAGGGCTAGAACCCCATTGAAAGGTTCGTTTTCGTTGACAAAAGTCCAACCCTTCAAAATATGTATCAGTTTCCGCGATCACCTTAGCATTGTAGCCACATCCGTTTCCGGCGAGCATTTTTTTGAGATCTGAACAAGTGATTGTAGCTGGGGGCTAAATCTGGAGGATACGGTGGATGCGGAATCATATTATACCATGCGCATCCCAAAACACGGAGGCCATAACCTTCCCAGCCGACTTTTGTGTTTTTGGTTGCCCTGAACGACTTTCGCCGGTTGCTGTCCACTTAGCTGACTGCCGAATTGACTCTGGAGTGTAGTGATGGATCCAAGTTTCATCTATTATCACGTATCGCATGAAGAAATCCTTTTTAGTTCGCCTAAACAGCTCCAAACAGCATTCTGAATCATCAACACGTTGTTGTTTTCTGGAACAACTGCCGAATTTAGGTGACCAGAGCGTTCAACATCATCGATGTTTGCAAGACCGCGTTTAAAATCAGCAAACCACGTATCTACCATTCGCCTGGGTGGAACAGAGTTCGAATAACACTTGTCAAGCCATTGCTTTGCTTGAACGGTATTTTTTTCCCATTTAAAAACAATGCTTTATCAACAAACGAAATTCAGATTTTTCCATTGTTTGGAAAATTACAAAAGTAGCTTCACTAAAACCACTGTAACTTGTAGACTAGTCATGAAATTTTGACACATATCGGTTAAAAGTTAGTACTATCTAAAAATCGTATGGATTTGTCAATGGTGGCGCCATCTATATATCATCATACGAACTTATGGAGTTAATGAGTAATGAGTCGAGTGGTAACACGACTTCCTTGCGATCTAAGAGTCCCGGGTTCAAAAAACTTTTTGAAAAACACTTTTTTACACAATATTTTTGCATAAACACACTAGAGCCTCTCAATAAAATTATAACAAGGCGCCACTGATCGATCGAGGCAATCACAGCGGGTTTAGATTTTTTTATTCATTGTTTTTGCGGCACCGTTAATCGGAACGATATTAACGTTTAACAATCCTAACGTCCGCAGACGCACGAGCGACAATGCGCGAAATGCCCTAATTGTCACGACTAGACGGCGGTTTGTCAAATAGGTCACTCACACGGCATCAATTTGTAACAATTCACGGCCTATTGATCGGCTTGGAACGTCCATCTCGTGCGGCCTCTCGATAGTCGAGTGCAGCCTAGGTGATGATCTTTAATTTTCGCATTAAGGGCAATCGCGAAATACCGTGTTCGGATTTTTCTCGCTAGATGGCTCCCTTATAAACTTAAATAAAATGGTGCCAATGCAGCCTTGAATTTATAGAAAAAATAAGAGTTTACCGTTATAAGGCACCTTTTACGAGGTGTGTAAATTAAGTAATGAGACTGGCAACGTAGCGCCCGATCGAGAAACACTACGGAGACGGGACATGGAAGGGCGGTAGGTCAATATGTAATGCACCTTCAATACAAGTTTGAACTTGTTAGAGTCATTAGTTTGTTCTTTGTGACTGTTTTCGTAAACCGTTTTTTTCTAGTGCGTTTTAAAAATGAGTAACATTAATTTTGAGCAACGGTGTGCTATCAGGTTTTGCATCAGACTTGGATACAGCGCAACGGATACTTTTCCGAAACTTCAACACGCCTACGGAGCCAGTTTTTTTTTCAAGAGCCCAGGTTTTTCGGTGGTTTAAGGCATTCTCAGAAGGAAGAGTATCAGATATATAAAAAACATTTCGCAGGAGCAAAAAGACGTCAGGAGAGAAAGGTGTCTTGACTTTTTGGAATCGATTGAAAATTATTTCCATTTTATGGAACGTGTCATGACTGGTGTTGAGACTTGGGTGTTTGAGTACGACCCGGAAACCAAGCGCCAAAGCATGGAATGGCACACTTAACTTTCCAAGACCCAAAAAAGCAAGAATAAGCACGTCGAAGATCAAATGCATGCTGATTTGCTCTTTTGATAACCAGGGAATTGTCTACTAAGAGTTTGTGCCTCCAAGCCAAACGGTAAATCCACACTTTCACAGAGAGGTCCTTGAAAAACTTCGAAAAAGGGTCATACGTGTGAGACCAAATATCAAGAACAACTGGATGTTGCATCACGACAATGCGCCTTGTCACACAGCCATTTCAGTAAAAGAGTTTTTAGCCAGTAAAAATATTCGCATGATTTGAGTCCTGTCCGTGTGACTTTTTTTCTTCCCGAGAATGAAAAATCACCTCAAGGAACATCATTTTGGGACCATTGAAAACATTCGAACGGCTGTAACCCACCAGCTGAAGGCTATTCCGATATACGAGTTCCAGCACTGTTATGAGGAATGGAAGAACCTTCTCCAGCGCTGTGTGGCTTCCCAAGGAAATTATGTTGAAGGCGACAATATTCAGTCTCATTACTTAATTTACACACCTCGTATATAACACCTTGAATATTTTAGTTAGCTAATTTGTACCAATTTGTTGATCGGGCAGTATATAACGCCCATATTGTGCAGCATCTAGATAGTCGAGTGCAGCCTAGGTGATGCTCTTTTATTTTTGCATTAAGGGTCACCGTCATTAACAGCGTGTATGAATTTTCCACGATAGGCCAGATGGCATTGATATAAAATAATTAAATAAGAGATACTGCTTTTGCTGTGTTATATACATGTATAACACCCTGTATATTTTACAGTGTACCAACTTGGAGCCCAATGTGTCTCTAGGAGTCTAGTGCGGCTGTTTTATTTCTGCATTAAGGGTAACCACTTCTAATAGTTCGGATTTTCCTCGACAGATGGCCCTGACGACAAGCAGGTGAGATATGAGGCAACTGCTGTCTTGAATTTTCAGGATAACCTGAGAGTGTCTCTTTATAGGACACCATGTGTATATTTTGTATATTTTGTATACAACGCCCTGTATATTTTAGAGTCTCGACGATACGATCACGGCCGACTTGTTTCGGAACAGTCGGCCATTATTATTTATCGCTTTTTCCACTCGCTGACGTACCTAAATGAATAATGTAAGACACAGCAGGCGGTGTATCGTCTAATTAAACATTTATTGTATTAATTAACGGTTTTAATTGCGCAATTTCTAATCCGACCGGCGTATAGCGATTATAAGTCGCCATCCCGAAGATGTGGAGAGTAATCAGATACGAGAGAATAAAATCTAGACCACTGGGTTGCTTCTTGCTTGTTTTATTTTTGTTGTATGTATTTCTAAAATATAGTAAGATAAAAAAAAACGTCCTCAAAGAATACCATGGAGCCGATCCCGCATATTTTGAATTATTAGAACTATTATTAAGATGGTACTACTGTCATTGTCATTGCATAATACATTATAAAAAAATATTAGTATGCAAATTACCCATAAACAACACTCAAAATTGCATTCGCTGCGGCTGGTCCTTTGGTAACATTTCTTGGACTGATCTTAGACGATGAGCGAGCATACGCAGGTCACATTTCAGGATTATATGCGTAGGATACATTTACTTGCTGGCTTAAACGCCGAATAGGGATTTGTGGGTGTCCGTTAACAATTTGCCTCTTCTACTTTTTGTGCAGTGCAAACATAAGGTTTTCAAACAAACTTCTCTAAACAAAGCCGCAGATCTAGTAAAAACTGCCCAAAATCCATCCGAAAACATTTTTTATACAAAACGTAGTCAATTCCACACAATTCCATATTACTATGGGCGTATAACCAAAATTTTGAATCGACATCTTAAAACGCTCAAAAGTTATAGCGCCCATAAAATAGTGCATACGATTCGACAAATACCATTACCAATACAATTTCCATTCTAAATTGAAAATAGGTAGGAAAAAGCAAGGTTGTCAGATATATTTTCTAAAATTGCTAAGCTCACTATACAAGTATACTTCATACTTCAGTAAACTGTTAGTTCGTGACGTTCTTAGAAAGATAGTTTGGAAATATTTAAAAAAAAATACATATATTTAAATTTATTAGTTAGCATTAAAATAAAGCGTTTAAAATTGCTTGAAAAAATAATTATAAATTAAAACAACTTTATGTATATTACTATACTTAAGAAAATTTTGAAGAGCCGGCAACGCTGCTGGCCGGCCAACTGCTCGTCGTAACACCGGCAACAATCCATTAGACTATTATTGTGCTTTGCATCTAATACACTGCTTAAATACTTATTCGGTCCACTGTGCCATAAAATTTTTACGACGTCGTTAAAATGATTTACGACATTTGGATTTCTGACTTGTTTAAGACGCCAGTGACGTGTATTTCAGCTAGGTTTATTAAAACAGACAATGTTTTGAGATTGTCTGGCTAAATGAGCATTATTTACAGCAAATTATATTACAAATATTAGGAGTTTTGTATGCAGGCTAATTTTAATCTCCTATATTGATATGAATGAAAAAAATTATTTCACAATTTTCGAATTTATAAATGATATATGCACGCCCATGGAATCATAAAGCTTTTTTGTTCCCCAGGCGTATTTATCATTTTCAATTAAAAATAGAAGGACTATACAAACAGACGTTTTACAACGTCTTCCGACTACTTCCTCTATACTTCCGCTTCCTTAGGCGGGAGCGGAAGCAATCGAGGGAACACCCTGTACGATACCCCCGAAGCGCAATGCCACCTAACAGGCTGGAACTAAACTCTCTCGTGCGAGTGGCCGTAAAGGTCGTGGACCTTTTTCAATAACTTTCTTGATGCCACGGAACGAGGCTGTACCGGCGGTGGTACTGCGAATAATTAAAAATTAATTGTCGCACTGTTAATTACATGGAACTGCACGGTTAACGACTGTGACAAATAAAACGGCTAGTTAGCGGTTATCATCGGGCTCGGGACGAGAATTTACGAACAGGGTCGGACTAAGGCTCGGTGGCGATTGGTAGAATTTGAAATTTTCATGTCTTACGCCTCAGTGTTATAGAGAGGTATTTTTGAAAAAGAAAAACTCAAATAAACTTGCTAAATGTTAAAAAAAGGCTACGACTCCCCCCCCCCTTCCCAAAAAAAAAGTCAAAAAAGGCTTACAAGAAAAAATATATATTTTTTTAAATCAATTAGCTAGCTATTTTTATTTTTATGATTGCCTAAACATTTTTATATCCATTAAAGTTACGGAAATTAGAATGTTTATATATTTATGTAGTAATAGTTATTTATGTAGTAATAAATTATACGAGGTATGGTTAATAAATAATCGAACTGTTGTCATAACACTTTTTATTCGTTACCAATTACAGTAGCAACTTTTTTGCCTTCAATGTAATGCCTTTGGCGATCTCTACACCACTCCATGCGACTTTTCCATTGTTGGAAGTAGTGCTGGAAGTCTGTTTCTGTCAGCTGGTTCACAACCTCCGTCGCTTTTGCTTTAACCCTTCCACGTTTTGCTTCGGGGTCGTAAGTAAAAAACCACGATTCATCCCAAGTAATCACCGTGTCTAACAAGCCTGGAACAGTGTCAATGTTGTTTAGAATGTCCGCGCAAATGTTCGTTCTTGATTCCTTTTGCTCGGAAGTGAGGAGTTTTGGCACCATTTTTGGGCAAACTTTGCACATGTTGAATGATTCATGCAAAATGTACACTCCTTTCAACATTGCATAAGCTTCTGTAAAAGCTTTCCCCAGTTTAACAAGAAACTTGAGATTAACTCGTTGCTCCGTCTGAACACTTAACATTTTTTCGACGCATCACTGGTGCGTAGACTAATTCAAACGACTGCTACAGTCAAACTGAGCGACCCACTGGCTTGTCCAGCGAGATCAGGGCGGGGAAAGTATCACCAGACACAGTTCTGTTCAAACTTGTCGCGACACGCTCGCAGCGCGCTGGTAGCAGCATCAGTTCGGTTATTTAATAGCCACACCTCGTAGTTAGTAACCCAGTGAATATCAGGTTGGGCTAATATGGGATCTCTCATTGATGAGACAGATGAACAATCACAAAATAGATGCTCTACTGTCACCTCTGCCTGTTTACACCATCTGCAAAGGAGTATTTCAGTTAGCCTAATATTGTATAGGTTCTTTGCTAGCTGACAGTGACCTGCCATTGATTGATGACATTCCCATATTGACCTCGACACTAGCTTACGGCGTTTTAGGGCCAGTATTGCCCGTCTGTGGATGTGGAGTGCCTCTGACGATGTTTATGATGTTACAAAATAACAGAGTCCTGACCTGTGCGCTACACACTCGTCGCGTGCTGTTATATATCTTTGATGGTAGCCTTTTAATATCCGAACTATGATGAGTCACATGTTGGTACATCATGAGATAATCTTAACTAAAACCTAATTTGTTTAATAACTTAAATGATCATTAGACACGACTATAACCCTTTTAGCTTTAAATACTGGGCGCAAGCAATCAAACTGTCAAAATTATGACGTCAATGGTTATCAAAATCCCAGCTCTGTTTAACAGCATTCCAGACTTAGTTTGTACAACGCGATGGTGGATTAAAATCTAATAATTGATAAGGGAACGGTAATCCAAGTGATAACATTGATAACATGAATAGTTTTGATGTAATAATTATGTACGGTATGAAGTGGAATTGATGATATTTTTGTACGTTGCGATGAAAAAAAGACAAAGGATCAGGGGCGGACTAAGCATATCAGGGGTCCGGGGCGGCAAAACTGAGAGGCCCCCCGGTCTTAGAAGTGGATGTATTTTTACAAGCTTTTTATTCAGTTCACATTTGTATGTACGAGTGTGTATGTTTAGTTCAAATCTTGCAAATTAAATTCAAACCAGTTCCTCTCAATCAGTTTTGCTGAAATTTTGAATACTTATGTAAAGTCGGTGATAATGCAATGTTAAGGTACCATGGAGACGGAAGATGGCCATAGAAAAACAAAAAAAGTTTGTATTAAAAATTAAATTTCTATGTATATAATGTGTGTCTACGCTAGACTCTAGCAGATAATTGTAAACTTGCATGAGAGGAGGCCTGTGCCCAGCAGTGGGACGTATATAGGTTGATGATGATGACTTACATACACATAGGTACATAGAATATAGCAATTTTTTCTTTCGCCATTCGTTAGAACTCTCCGGGTGCTATAAAGAACTCCGATCAGAACTCGTCAGGACTCTTTTGTACTTTTTTTATAACGAAATGTCGATTTTTCGAAGTTAGAATTTGCGATAAAAAAATGCAATTTTTGCGATAGAAAGTTTTTTCTTTCGGCCATTCGTCAGAACTCTTCGGATGCTACTTAGAACTCCGCTGAAAACGTAACGAAAGTCAATACTTATAAAAATGGTGTTTTTTTTGCCAAAATCGAATTTTTTAATAACTTCAACAAGTTGATAGAACTCCGGAACTCTTTTTTCTCTACCAAAAACGTCATCAGAACTCATTTTTGATACAAAAAGTTGTGCTGCGTGAAATTAGCACCCTTATTTCATTTTTTTCGATTTCTGGCCTTATGTTTGCAGAACTATTGTTCTTTTCGGCCAGGAACTCTGGAACTATGCTTTTTCTACTCAGAACTCTAAAGATTTACTACATTTTCAAAGTGGTGCTAACTTCACAAGGGTTAGGTAATGAGCATATTTTTTAGCCTTGTTTAGGATTTGATCAAAAGAACTTGTCGACATTTGGAGGCCCCCCCTGGGACCAGAGGCCCGGGGCGGACCGCCCCTTCAACCCCCCCCCCCCCGGTAGTCCGCCACTGTAAAGGGTCGTTAGTGTGAAAAAAACGTACAGCGCCTCGTCGACCAGATTGTCGTAATAATCTAGGGCCGAAACAACCCCCATTTTCGAGAGTTATTCGGCAACCAGGTGCACAGCAAGCAACAATCGAATTATGCGTCCGCTTAGCAGGCTGATTCATCCGAAAACAATGTAGCGGCGTACCTTTGTCGATTATCCACCATGTCCATGTACATGTCGATTCACATGTATTCCAGTACATGTGAAACTAAAGATAATTGACAATTAAAATTATCAGTCATTACGCTTACAGCGGGCGTGTAAATACTGGACAACTGTGAGTTACTGACCTCGAAAAATAATAGGCATAAAGCCGGAAGGTGACGCCAAAATTGCTTCTTGTTTTTTCAAAACTAAAAATCTTGCATCTCACCGAAAGAACTGATTCAATTAACCCATGTAGAAGGCAGAAGATAAAGAAAGTGAAGATGTTGGGATTTGAATCCAGTGCATCAGATTCAACTTAACCATTACACCTAATCCCATATATGTAGCTTAACATGTCCCAAAATTTGTTTACATTCCAGCCATGTTGGTAAGACTTTGTCCAAGACATACGAAGTGTGTAAATTAAGTAATGAGACTGGCAACGTAGCGCCCGATCTAGCAACACTGCGGAGACGGGACTTGGAAGGGCGGTAGGTTAACATGTAATGCACCTTCGGTACAAGTTTGAACTTGCTAGAGTAATTTGTTTGTTCTTTGTGACTGTTTTCGTAAACCGCTTTTTCCTAGTACGTTTTAAAAATGTGTGAATGAGTTTTTAGAAATGAGTTGCTATCAGGTTTTGCTTCAGACTTGGACACAGCGCAACGGATACTTTTGCAAAACTTCAACACGCCTACGGAGACAGCGTTTTTTCAACAGCCCAGGTTTTTCGGTGGTTCAAGGCATTCTCAGAAGAAAGATAGTCGATTGAAGATGAACCAAGACCTTCATCTTCAAGAACCGATGAAACCGATTCAGATTTGACTAACGAATTGGGTTTGAGGAAAATCTGCGCAAAAATGGTTTCAAAAAACAGTTTACAGAGTTTCTTAAAAAAACTTCGAAAAAAGGTCATGCGTACGAGACCAAACATCAAGAACAACTGGATGTTGCATCACGACAATTCGCCTCGTCACACACCTATTTCAGTAAACGAGTTTTTAGCCAGTAAAAACATTCCTGTGGCTTCTCAGCATCCTTATTCGCTTGACTCGAGTCCTTCAACAAAAATCACCTCAAGGGACGTCATTTTGGGATCATAGAAAACATTTAAACGTTTGTAACCGACCAGCTGAAGGCTATTCCAGTATATGAGTTTCAGCACTGCTATTAGGAATGAAAGAACTATCTCCTTCTCTGTGTGGATTCCCAAGGAAGTTATTTTGAAGGAGACAATACTGAATTGTAATTCTATTCGAATAAGAAATTTTAAAAAAAATCAATTTCATTACTTAATTTACAAACCTCGTACGATTTTTTTTCACGCCCAACTTGAGGTCAAATTTATTTGAACACTCGTTAGATACTCTATCTGTGTTCCGTCCCTTGCTGCACCAATATCTGGCACCACAATGTCCCAAACCAACTTATAACACCTCTACCAACTTTATCAAAATACTCGTAAAATTATAGTAATAAAAAAAAACTTTTCATTGAAACTAAAACTGAAATTAATCTTATTACTTTTTTTTCAAAATCATATGATTACCAAGGCAATATGTCAACATCCCGTTATTGCGTATTTCAAATTTTATGAACGGATTAAGTTCTGAGCCAGATAAACCGCGTGATACGGTTTAACTTGAAATTGGGGACAGGGACAGGATACGCCCGGTTACGCAACGTCTCTCGACATCCGGAGGACAGGCACTCACCGCTGACTTTTTCTTATTGTACATACGTCGTATACAAATAAACACGAAAATAATAATAATAAAAAAATAACAGGCGGCTTACGTCTAACAATGACGTTAAACGAGTACCAAAAAGCAGGCTTAGTCTTTGTACACGCTAGAGTGTCTATTTTGTAACAGAATTATACACTCACCGCCAAAAAAAATTACCTTGTTTGGCCTGGAGACACAAACTATTTGTGGACAATTCCCTGGTTATCAAAAAAGCAAATCAGCATGTACTTGATCTTCGACTTGCTCATTCTTGCTTCTTTGGGTCTTGGAGAGCTTGAAGTGTGCCATCCCATGCTTTGGCGCTTTGTTTCCGGGTCGTACTCAAACACCCAAGTCTTATTACTAGTAATGATACGTTCCATAAAATGGGGATCATTTTCAATCAATTCCAAAAAGTCAAGACACCTTTCTCTTCTGATGTCCTTTTGTTCCTGCGAAAGGTTTTTTGGAACCATTTTCTCATTTTTCTCATCCCTTATTCGTTAGTCCAACTCTGATGAACAGTGGTGTGATTCAAATTTAACTCGTCTCCGATCATTCTTGTCGTCAACCGACGATCTGAACGCACAAGATCTCGTATTTTATCAACATTTTCATCGGTTCTTGAAGATGAAGGCCTTCCGCTGCGTGGTTCATCTTCAATCGACTCTCTCCCTTCTGACTCTAACAAGTTCAAACTTGTACTGAAGGTGCATTACATGTTAACTTACCGCCCTGTTGTGTTGAGAATGCCTTAAACCACCGAAAAAACCTGGGCTCTTGAAAAAAACACTGTCTCCGTAGGTGTGTTGAAGTTTTGCAAAAGTATCCGTTGCGCTGTGTCCAAGTCTTTGCTCAAACCTTTGCTCAAAATTGATGCCACTCATTTTTAAAACGCACTAGAAAACCCGGTTTACGAAAACAGTCACAAAGAACAAACAAATGACTCTAAGAAGTTCAAACTTGTACTGAAGGTGCATTACATGTTAACCCACCGCCCTTCCAAGTCCCGTCTCCCCATTGTTGCTAGATCGGGCGCTACGTTGCCAGTCTCATTACTTAATTTACACACCTCGTAAAATTATCTCCTTGGGTCAGTAGAACCACAATTAAAGCGTTTTATTCCCTATATATTATTTATTAGTTAAAACATATGTAAACTTAGGACGGAAACGATTTTCTTCTCTGGAGTGTGGCGTATCATTTTCACTTTGAGCCACTGTGTATACTTTTTCGGGTGTTTTTTTTTTGTGTTGGCATTTTTTTCGAGCTCCAGTGTATGTTACATAATCGTTCCTGTGGTGTTAACGAGAGAGATAGACCCTATTAGGATCAGGAGGAGAATGTGGTAACAATATAAACAGATGTTTCTACGCGATAATTGTGTCGAAATGCCGGAGGCATGCATTCCGCTATTATAAAACACTCGGTGGCTGTTTACTCGAAGCATGCGTCTAATTAGATTTTCAAGGCGCAGAGCGTATTTGGAAAAACGGGCAGCGCTTCGTCCAGGTCGGAATGTAACGAGATACGAAAGAAATGTGTTTAAACATGTTATTTTAATAAAACTTTAAAAAAAAAGTTTTCCACGAAACACCGAACTACTACACTTTTCTCGACATTGGTTGGACAAAAAAAGGTGCATAAACATGCTAGCACAAAAAAGAAATGGGAGGAAAAATTAGTAGAAAAAGGCACACACGGAAGTTTTGAAATTTTTAAAAAAAACATATTTTTTATAAAAAAAAAATTCAAGAATTTCTCACAAACACCATTCGGTTACAAATAGTGCAATGTAGTTTTTTGTACATAAATATCAGTTATTAGTGTTATTACAATAAATATTACGAATAGCACTTGTACTAAATGTAACAGTATTTTTAACCCTCTTGGTAGGATTACGCTTTCTAGGTGATTTTAAGAGTTCATGGTTTTTTTATTAAAGTTTAGGTCTGCTGCTACACGCCAAAACAATATATTGGACTGTGGTTTTAATTAATATTTCAATTTTATATTTAAATTACCTTTTTAACAGCTGTTAAGGGTAGCATTGGACCATTATTGTCTCGTACGTTTTCAAAATACCTACTGATGCTACTGACTCTTGACAGCAACTGTTTAACTGTTTCGGCATTTCGCAAACGGAAGTCTGACAACTATAACACTTTGATTTTAATTCGTTCTTTTAGTTCTGAAAATAACAGTTTTCGATGCAAGATAAATTCTTGTGTTATATGCACCAAAAACACATACAAAATCAGAAGTTTAATCCAATATCTATGTACGTCGGGTTACAGTACATAGCAATAAAGGCGATTACAGGAAACTGTATGCGGACAAATTTAGATTCCTTCGACCTTTTGTTGTATACAAAGAGTGGAATAACAAAGCCAAACGAGCAAGCGATCCATTGTTCCTCGTGTACCCATCCAGATTCTCCTCCTTTTTCTACGGAACTCGTTTGCTGAAAATGAAACGCTTCGTCCAATCGAGACTCCCTTGCTCCCTTGCACGCTGCGTTGCCAAGTGTCGTCGTTTGTGGGAAAATCCAGGATGTTCCCTTGGACAGCAAGAATATTTTTTCACCGACCCGCTCAGCAACTAGGGTGTTTTAGATCGCCTCGCATTTTTGGTATTAAATGAATACAAACATTCCAGCTCATTTTTTAAATTATACTGCATTATGAATTTTTTTGTCGCTTCCTGATATTTTTTTGGGTTTCTTGTGTCTACTGTGCTGAATTCAAATATGACCTCGTTTTTTACCTATCACCAATACGTTTGTAAAGAAGGGAAGAATATAAAATGTAGTGAAATCTCGTGAATTTTTGAAGATTTAAAAAAAAATTGCGTGTTCGTCTGAAACTGCACCTAAATTGTCGGAGAAGAAGTGAAGAAACCCAACGTCTTGTAAGATTGGATAAGTTCTTCAACTAGATCTTTGTAGTTCTCGGATTTCTTCTTACCTAAAAAGTTGCTACATATATTTTTGAAGGCAGTCCACGCCCTATTTTTTTTTCTCGAAAGTGTAGTTTCAAAATTTTCGTCTTTAAAAAGTTCTCGTATTTGCGGGCCAACGTACATTCCTTCTTCAAGCTCACTTATACGCGCAAATTTCCGTCTCAAATAAAGAAAAGCATTTCCTTCTGTATTTAAGGCTTTAACAATTTTTTATAAGCTTTTCTGCTGCTCTACTAAGGTTCATTAAGGACATTTTTCAGACCGGGCACAATTTTTCACCTAACGGCCATTCTTTAACGACATAATGTTGGTTTCTGGCTCTGCTATCCCATTCGCATAAAAAAAACAACAATATTTGGTGTAGCCACTCTGCAGTCCTATAAGTATCTTCGTATTTTATGCTTTAAAGTAATATACGCATGTTCTCATATGTAAGTTGACTTTTTGTGACTCACTGTACGTTCGAATTGGCAAAGCCTACTTTAAAATCAAAATGTGTCGAGTGCTCTCCCTCCTTAATCTTTAACCTCTTTGCTACAGACGATTTCCAGACATTCCCCGGTTCGATCTAGGCAACCTCGCAGAATCTCCTGCACATGTTTTTGTCCGCAGTCGTGTAGGAAGTCGAACGACTCATCCGCCCATTTATTGTTGTTACATAAATTCTTTCCACTCGCGCTAAAAAAAATCGCTACACGCACACGGCAGCAACGGTCCCGCATTTGTTTATTGTTATTATTATTGTTCGAACCGTTCGGTGTCAGTAGGCGAATCTTAGGCGGCCGCGATAATCGATTCTCTTCGCGTGAGGCATTTGTTTTTTATTTTTTCTTCGCGAAGCGGTTACTAAACGCGAATTAAACCTTTTAATGAGTGAATAAAACATACGACACGTTTTAAAAATTTTTATTTGGTTCGTTAGGGGCAGGAAACGTGATTTTATGGCTGATCTGTAGGGATCAGATAGGGGAAAATAGGTGGCTGGGAACATTTTTACTGCACGGTGGCGAATTATACCTTATTTTGACTATCAAACATAAACAGTTCCATAGAAATTGACTTAATCCTACTCACAATCGTGCATAGACCAGAAAGTATCTGTTTTGGGATGGATTTTTTCCATGTAATCCCTAATTTTTATTGAAATGCCTCTGGAATATCATAAGAAATGATCATTTCGATATCCGCCAGTTGAAAGAATTGTGGAAAAATTGTTATTAAACAAGATATAAAAAAAAAACCTTTAAAATATCCGCTTTTTCCTTTTTTTCTTTTATATAACTCAAGGAGTATTACTTTTAGAAAAAACTACCTCATTTGAAAATATAATAAAATTCAACAAAAAAAGCTTTGAGATGTTATCCAATCA
The DNA here is from genome assembly GCA_029963805.1 of Aromia moschata. Lineage (NCBI taxonomy): Eukaryota > Metazoa > Arthropoda > Insecta > Coleoptera > Cerambycidae > Aromia > Aromia moschata. The sequence goes on along the minus strand of JAPWTK010000050.1, from coordinate 1,958,770 downwards.
TCGTACCTCTTCATACAGAACACAGTTACCAGGTTTGACTCTTTATGAAACGGTTCAAAGGAAACTGCTTTCGCTTGAAAAAGATTTCTTTAAATATTACATTACTTCTTTTATTCCAGATGACTGTCAGAGGGCGCCCCGAATGGATTCCCACCACCTCGCTCGCGATTGGTTCAGCCTCACTCTCATATTTGGTCCGCGTCTATTTGAGAGAGGTCACTTAACAATATCTCTTGATCTACGATGCCCCTAATACTGTAAATGATACTGTAATGTATACACGAGAACTATACGCCCGAATTAAATGATTTCCACTGCGACCTCTAACAGAAAATAAACGAAGTATCGCCTAAGTGGAATCAATGGCGATCAAACACGACTTTGGCAAATTTGTCAGATTTATTTCTTCAAAATAAAATGTTTAAAATAATATTTTTGGGGTTTATGATTTCTTATTATGTCTGCGCCTTTAATAAACATAATTTTTTTAAGGAAAAAGGCTATACTTCAAACGTATAACGATGATAAAAATTGCGGAATCTCCTCAAAATACTTAATATTGACTAGTAGGCCATGTTTTCATAGTATTAAATTTAATTGAAAACAATTTTTCTTAATAACTTTTTTACATAGCGTTAGTATTTAAGGTACTTTACTCCTCATTATTATTTAATTTTTGATATTTTTGAACACCCTGTATGTTAAATTGAACAAAAACAAACTTTCTGGGCGTTTCAAGACAAGCAAAACTTTTTTTGAAGAATCTTCGACTCTTTTTGTCGAAAAATTAAATTTTTTGTCCATTTCACCTATAGGTAAAAATCTCAATAATCCGGGGACACCCTGTATATCTTCGTATCATTCATTTTTCGTTGGTAAAATATCGCATACTGCAGACATTACTGACACACCCACATCGTCAATTCACAGTTAATTAAAACGGAATGAAAGTTCTATGTGCCTCAAGGATTTTCGCGTTTTGGTACAATTCTCCAAAAAAAAGTCTAAAGCAGCGTTAATCGCTTGATTACATAATTTTTTTTTCTAAGGTCCCGACCTTCCCTTTCATTTTAGCCTGTCCCGCTATGTTTACTCGCTTTACTTTACTGTACTAGTCGACCCTCCTGCGACAAAGGAATTATTATCTCCTGCATATTTACAGGGCAAACACTGCGAAGAATGATACCGGGATCCACTTGATGTGCTTTCTTCTCTAACGAGGACCGTCGCGGTAGTTTCAATATCCACGGCAAATATTATTTAGTGTCGAGCAGTGGCGGCCAGTGGCTGGAAGGGGCCCGAAATAAAATACAGGGCGTTCACAGACTTAAAAAAATTACAGCATGTTATAGTCATATGCAAAATCACAGAAAAAAACGCTCGACAGTTTAAACTTACTTATAATCTAGTTAGAGTCTAGTGCTTATAATCGATATTTAATGCTTCTTAATGTCTGATTAATTCCGCGTTACTGTACATATACACATCTCACCGATTTGCAACTTTTTCATCGTTTTCATCCATAATAAAATATATTATGGAGTCCGTATATACAGTGGCGGTCACATAATTAGAAACGGCATTGTTTTAGCATAACTTATGCACATTATGTCATTTAGTTTTTAACCCGTCCCAACAATTATATATACAATAAATATGCGTTCTAAAGCGAATCAATTCGTAACTTATTTTTGTGCTCCATCCGTCTCAGTTCAACTTTTATATTTATAATTGCCATTTACCTTCCATTTTTCGAAGGACACGTAATTAGAAACGATATAGAAAAATGTTCATTATTCAAGAAACTATGTAACATACATTAATATTTTGTTGGGTAGTCATTGTTCTTTATTATCTACTTCTGCGTATCTCCTACCCATAGAGCTTATCAAAGTTTGACATAACTCTACAGGTATCGAGTACCAGGCCTCTCTAACAGCTTCATACAATTCATCAAAATTTTTAAACTGACGCTGACAAACTCGCTGTTTTACTTCACCCCATAGATTTTCTATGGGGTTGAGGTCAGAGCTACAAGATGGCCACTCAATAATAGAAACGGAGTTGTTAATTAACCACTGTTTTACAGATTTCGAAGTACGTCTGGGATCATTGTCTTGGACAAGCTTCCACGTAACAGGCATAAACTCGCCAGCGTATGGTTGCAGAATATTTTCCAATATGTTAATATACACATACTGGTATGGACCAGTATATATCGCGTTAAAGGAATCATGGGATTCCCTTTACGCGATGTATGGAGCCTACACCTCTCCAGGAAAAGCAACCCCAGATGATGACAATTCCGTCTCCGTGTTTTAACGTTATGGTTGTATAGTTCGGATTATATTCACATTTCGGCGGGCGTTGGACATACTGTTTTCCATCGGATCCTAGTGAAAACTGTTTTTACCCAATTAGGCACTGTTTTCCTCGTCTTATTCACAGCATGTCTGTAATGACAACGATAACGTCTACATCGGTAACCCCTCTCACCCCCACGAGGTTCCGCCTCTGCCCATCTAATACAAAAGCATAGAGAACAAGACAATACCCGTTTTCCTTCTTTTCCCTTTTGTCATCACGACGTCCAACCGATATAAAAAGTAGATAACATTGTGTTATGAAAGCGGTCATTATCCCAAGGATAAATTCTACAAAATGTCACAGCAAGTCATGGAACCGCCTGAAAAACATCCGCAAAACTGAAAAGTATATAGTAAAATTTAATTTTCACATTCGTGATTTCAGTCATATTTGACACGAATGGATTTCTTGCAAAATGTTGTGTAATACCTCGGGTGCCACGAGGTTCTATTCTTTGGTCAGGGTTTTTTATGGACAGATGGACTGCCTAAGGTTGGTCCATAAAAAAATACTACTGGTTGAATTTCAAATATTTTTTATCTTTAATGAACTCATTTAAATACATGCCTACGTATGTATGTACTTTATCCATGTATTTGTGAAGTGCCACAAGGTTCTATCCTCGGGCCACTGTATTTTCCTGTAATTATTAATGACTCTATTATATCTCTGAATAGCTCTAGTGTGGCTGCAATGTCTCTAAAATTGCGAAAAGCCGTGAATAACTTCGAATATATTAAGTCCTTTCCAAAGTTCTTAGACTCATATTAAAGGCAAATTTTCAGAGTGTATATCTGAGTAACCGAGCCATTTTGTTTCCTAGACATTAAACAATTCTGAAGTGGAACCAACAACAGCACACAAGTTCAAAACTACCTGTCGTTATCAGGGCTTTTTTTTAATTTTCATATTTTTGGTTCATCTTTAGAATTTTTTCACGTCTAGGAAAAACGTTTTCAAAATGGCTCAGACGGTCGGATAGATACTTTGGAGATTTTCCATTAAAATGAATCCAACAACTTTGAAAATTATTTAATAATTTCTGAGTTATTCACGGCAATTTTACACAAATTGCAGCCACACCAGAGCTATTGTCATTAATAATTACGGGAAAACACAGTGGGCCCGAGGAAAGAACCTTGTGGCACTTCACGTGTTGCGTAAATACATGGACAAAGCGCATAGGTAAAGATGAAAAATATTAACGCATTAGAGATCAACATTCTTAAGAAGGGACGGCTATTATTATCAGTAATGGATCTACAAATATCAATCTAGTTTTGAACGTAATATCAACTACTTTTTAACAAAAATTCTGAGGAAGGAACGGCTATTATTATCAATTACCGATCTACAAATACCACCAATCTAGTATTGACAGTAACGTAAGGATATTTTGATCAAATTTCGAGGAAGGGATGGCTATCATTGTGATTAGATACGACGCAAATGCGTACGATTACGACGTGATTATATTATCTCCCGTGAGTAGTCTTATAAAACGTCGACACAGAGCTCATATCGGATGTCGCCCCACGCGCGGAAAGGAAGTCATTATATTATGTATCGGTTATGTATTACGGCACAAGTTCCGACGAGTTACGGGCCTCGAGGCGCCAACCTCGTAGCCGGCTCGCGATAATCGATAGGAAGACTCGTGTGAAGTTTTTCGGAAGCATAGCGAGATAGCCAGTGGGGCGCCTCTAGTTTTTAATGAAGACTGCTCCTCAAACCGCCACTCGAACAGAATATCCGATTCATCAATCAAATCGCGGGACGCGCCGAATTATCACCTCACGATGATGACGAATTGATTGTCGAAATTTCCATTGACCGCGAACCGAGCGTGATTCGTGAAGAATATAGGTTATCGCTTAACGAGAACTGATTTTAGGGAGAACTTGTGACTTGTTGGAGAGAATAGTTAAAATACGTTTTCCAAATGAAGTTCCTGTAACTTTTTTTGGACGTTAAACTATTTATGTTTTTATTATGAATATCGAGTTTTCCATTATTTCTAAGCCAAAAAAGGTGTACCTTTTAAATGTCGTTCCGTTCCAACTTTCTTGTGGTTCAATACGTTATTAAAACCCGTGTTTTTGAACACCCTCTAAAAATCCTTTAAAAACAACTACAGCCAGAAATAAAATTAACAACTGTTTTTGCTTTTAGTAGCAAATTACAATAAACCTAAGAACGAATTTGAGTCAATACCATCCATCTTATAATGACTACAAACTCTATTGTTAAAGTGACCTACTGGGCTAATTCCGACCCTGTACGACGAATTTAAACAAAGGCGAGAGATAAGAATCTGGGAAAAACGACTTCTACGTGTGGACTTTCGGTTAAATACGCAATGTTATTTTCTCACGAGGACGCTCGTAATCTCGAATGCCAAGGTCATTTTGAAACCAAGGTCAAGGTATCTAAAAAGGTTAAACTATCATAAGAACATTAACGGTAAACTAAATCATTAAGGCATAGGCTCAGACTGTCTGGTTTAGTGGAGCCATTGGGATTTCCCAAGCAAACTAAATTGCATCTACAAATAATTTAGGTACTATGTAGTACCTAAAGGTTATTAAAAACAAACATGGTGATTGTTGTATCTTGAGCACCCCATTTTATTCGTAAACAGCTAAAGGAAATTTAATTCTGCAAAAAAATATTGTGCTATAATATAATATCAGCTCAAACTGCCTTTGACATTAATATAGGGAGGGCCATCTATTGTTTTTTTTTTTAACTGAGAGTTATTTCTACATTGCCGACACTGACGAGCTTGACATTTGATATATACGTGGGGTCTAACCTCCGCTGTAAGAAATGGATCGTTTAACGCTTGAACAACGTTGGGAAATATTAAAAAAATATTTCCAAATTGAACGCTGTGTTGCAGAAACGGTGAGAAAAGTGAGAACAATTTTTGGTCGAAATGAAGCTCCGTCAGCGCCTGGCGTAAGAGAGTTCTTAAGGAAAGTTCGTGAAACTGGCATGCTTATGGATAACAGAAGTCATCCACGTGCTCGTCCGGTGCGCACAGCTGAAAGAATTGCCGAATGAGTTTGAAAATGACGCCGATTTCAATCGAAAAATCATTTTTTTCGGACGAAGCTCACTTTCGTCTTGGAGGACAGACGTTAATAAACACAACTGTAGGATTTGGGGTTCTGAAAATCCACACATCCTGCAAGAGTGACTGATTGGTGTGAGTTTTGGAGTGGTGGCATCATTGGTCCGTACTTATTTCAAAATGAAGATGGTAATCGCGTTACAGTAAATGGAATGCGTTACAGAGACATGTTAACTGATTTTTTGTGGCCCCGATTGGACGATTTGGACTTGGACGAGCTTTGGTTCCAGCAGGATGGAGCAACGCGTCACACAAGCCATGGAACGATCGATCTTTTGCGCTCTAAATTCGGTAAACGTGTTATCAGCCGTTTTGAAGACATTAATTGGCCGATTTAACACCGTTGGACCATTTTTTATGAGGACATGTTCAGGACCGTTGTTACTCCAACAATCCACAAACAATTGACGCACTGAAGGAAAACATCAATCGAGTTATTCGTGCAATAGAGCCACAAATAATCGAAAATGTGCTGCAAAATTAGGTGAAAAGAATGAACTACTGCCAAGCCAGCCGCGACGGCCATTTAACTGAAATTGTTTTTCTTAAATATTTGTCCGGAAAGTAATGTCAGTGAATTTTTTTCCTGAGACTGTACGCGCTAGCCCGCGCTTTACGTGCTGGGATTGTGGTGGGGGGATCTGGCAACAAGATCCAACAAGCGTCAGTTGGCTACCGGTCGTTGTAGCGGTCGCATCACTCGTTCTTTGAGAGTCGTTACAGTGACCCGGTGCAAGAAAAAATGCAACGTTCGCTTGAGCAACGGATGGCGATCAAGTTTTGTGTGGAAACTGGAGAAGAGTGCTGCGGAAACCATTCCAATGTTGAAGAAGACTTTCGGCGTCGATTGTCTTTCGGACAGGCAAATTTTCCGGTGGCACAAGGCCTTCGCAGAAGGTCGGGAAGATGTCAACGACGAGAACCGCGCTGGACGGCCATCAACCTCCAGTTCCGACGACAATGTGAAACGTGTGCGTGACTTGTTGAACACTGACCGTCGTCTAAGTGTCCGTTTAATTTCCGAAACATTAGACATTACGAAAACCATTGTTTACGAAACTGTGTCGGAGTCTTTAGGAATGAGGAAGGTGTGCACCAAGCTCGTGCCAAAAGTGCTAACGGACGATCAAAAAGCGAGGCGCGTCGAAACCTGCCAAGAACTTTTGTACACCTGCGAAGACAACCCCGCTTTCCTTGATGACGTCATTACCGGGGACGAAAGTTGGGTCTTTGAATACGATCCGGAGACGAAGAGGCAAAGTGCGGAATGGCACACGTCGAACTCCCTCGCCTCAAGAAGGCCAGGATGTCCAGGTCAAAGATCAAGACAATGCTGATTGTCTTTTTTGATTGCCGGGGATTGGTCCAAAATGAGTTCGTTCCGCAGGGGACAACCGTAACCGGAAAGTTTTACGTCGAGGTGCTGAAGCGGCTGAAACGTAGGGTGAATCGCGTCCGCCCAGACATCTCAAAATCCTGGAAGCTTCACCACGACAATGCGCCTTCGCACACCTGCTTCCTCGTGGCCGATTACCTCGTCAAGGCAGGCATCACCGTAGTTCCCCAGCCTCCCTACAGCCCCGATGTGCCCCCCCCCCCCCCCAGACTTTTTTCTGTTTCCGCGCCTCAAAACCCCAATGAAAGGACAGCATTTTGGGTCGGTGAAAAACATTCACAAAGCTTGCACCGACGCTTTAAAGGCGATTCCGGAAAACGACTACCGTGCGGCTTTTGATGCGTGGAAGACCCGCTGGAACCGATGTGTGGACGCAGGAGGAATGTATTTTGAAAGTTTCTAATGATTTGTACACATAGAACAAATAAAAACCATTTTTCAAAGCTCACTGACATTACTTTCCGGACAAACCCTGTACTTTCTTGAATAAAGCAACAATAATTTAAAAATATTCAACGATGCAGTTTTAATAGCAATCTTAAAAAGAAATCATCTGATGGCCGACCCTGTACAAAACTATCAGTAACCTCCTGTAGAAATTACAATTACCTTCTCACAGAAACACCTGCCGTTCTAACCAACCCACACGTTGCCGATGATGATTATGATTTGTTACGATGATGAGATGACACATCCACATCACTGTCCGTCACCGCACCGGCTCTATTTCACGGTACCACCCTCGAACTAAGACCGTGTAATTTTACTTTTCATCTGGACCCGTGCCATACTTTCCTGCGATAGAAAGTGGAGAGCAAGTGCAGTTTTTTCCCCGGTCCCAAGCAGGTCCGTTACGCAACGCAACAGAGACAGCTCGACGATGCCGGAAGCGACAGAAAAAAAGAAACGGTGACTTTGTTCGACCGCAAACCGTTTAATTCCGCGCAGTTCATATTTTCATAACAATTTTTTTTTCAGTTTTCAATTCGATATGCACGAAAACGCTAAACGTTTAAACGCGGCCATTTAATTTTTTCAAAAAGAGTCGTTTAATTTTTTTTTTCGCGGGTTCGGTTCTTACTTTGGCGTTACTTTTCCGCGGGTTGGCGTTACTTTTCCGCGGGCGCGTTTATAAGCAGAGGGGCAGGTCCGGCTCCAGCGCCACGGCCCTTTACCATATTTTAGCGGGCTAAAAGGCGAATTTTTAAATACATAGTATTGGTTGTCGGAAAAGTCATGACGCATTTTTTTTTTGTGATTTTCAAGCCTCATTTATTAATAATAGAACAAAGTTCAATCAATGATGTATTGCCCATTTTGATCGAAGGTCTTTTGCCATCTCTCTCGGAGCTGCATGATTCCGCTCTTCTCCAGCGAAGAACTAGGTGATATGCTCTTTGATGGCCTCATAAAAATCGAACGATCTACCATTAAAATCGTTCTGCAAGGAACGAAACAAATGCTAATCTGACAGAGCAAGGTCAGATGACCAAGACGGATGAGGCAAGACTTTTGTTGCCTTGAGGTGAGTATCGGCGATATTGATGTGATTGGTGAGATGAATTTCTTCGAGTTTATAGGGAACCCATATATCGAACTCCTTGATGAATCCCAGCTTCCGTTGATGATGGTGAACGGTGGAATGATGAAGGTTTAGTGTCTCTGCAATGTCACGAGTGGTCGAATGTGGGTCTGCTTCGATCAGTCCTTTATTTGGTCGTCATCAGCCTCCATAGGCCTTCCGGAGCGAGGAGCATCGGTGACATCAAAGTCACCAGCACGGAATTTGGTGAACTATCTCTGGCATTGACGCTCTTGTAGGACATTGTTACCGTAAACTTTACGCAATTTTTCACAGGCGTGCCTTGCGTTTTTCACATTGCGGAACTAAAAATATCAAAATATGCCGAAAATGCACAGTTTGATCTTCCATCTTCAACCAAATGTAAAAACCAAACGACGCGACCAAATTGATTACTTTTTTTGTTAAATGAAGGTTGAACTGTCAGCTGTCAAAGGGTATAGCACTCGAGCCGATCGCGATGACATTTCTCATGTAAAAATACGTGTAACGCCATCTATTGCAAAAATACGTCACGACTTTTCCGACAACCTAATATTTAAACATACGTTCTTGAGGATAATGACGGTTTGCATTGATGAATTGATGGACAAGATGGTACATAAAAATCTTGCACCAAGCGCCACTAAATTAAAGCTACAAGAAAACTATTATTTTCAACATTTTTCTGACACAGACCCGAAACATCTAACCAGTTATTGAACAATGGCTGGTGTGTTCAGAACACTTCGCAGCAGCTCCGTATGCCACCTCAAATCTCCCACGTCAACCTAATTGAACATTTTGTGGCCTGAAATGGAATCACGGCCACGTAAATTTTATATTTCAGATAAACGCGTGGCAAAGGAAAAAATCTGGGAGATTTGGAATGATGCATCCCCCATCACCACTCAAAACTTAGTAGATAGTATGCCAACCCACTAAATGCCATAATAGCTGCATGCGGTGGATTTACCAAATAGTAAATTGTACTTGTAACTTTTATTTCTATTGATAGTAGGGTACGAGTAATTTTGCGACTTAATTTTTGTACTTTTGGATCATAAATAAACATCTTTATTATAAAATGCGTTTTAGCCATTCAAATTATTCGGGGAAAATATCGACTTTTACAGTAATTGTTCATGTCAGTGTCCTAATTTCATAATAACAGGAAATTCATTTCAACGTCCAACTCTTCCTTGATATCGACACAAACAACAGACAAAAAAAACACATTCGCATAATCCCATCGAGGTGGCCGTGACCGACAACTATTTATGCTGCGACTGCCACCTGATTATTAATGACTGTGTTTGTTCCACATACATATAGTCCAGTAAGCAGGGAGTAAATCATCAAAAAGTGTTCTTGAAACATATGGGGCTAGTTTTGACGGTTTCCAATGTATTTTTTTTGCGTAGAACACAATGCGCGCGGTCCGTAGAACTGAAACCATCCGCTATTTTTTTAAATCAACAATTTGTGAAAAAAAACCTCTTTATTTCACATTTACGCTTATATATCCGTTCCTTGGCATATTTTATATAGCATATGCATTTAAGAAGTTGTAGCCTATTGAATTTCCAAAATGTTAAGCCCAACCCGAAGTCTCCAAGCGCTATTGTTAACTTGCAAGTGACTGCTGAAGTCAAGTGCTCTTTTTTCCACTATTTTTTTCCTTCGAAAGTAGGGCGATGATCATGCAATTTCTTGGAGGGACTGCTATTTGTAGTATGAAGTTACAAAAAAATTTGAGATCGATCCGTTAATCGCTTTTCGAGTAATTAACGATCGAATTTTGATTGAATATCTCGAAAGTACGCTTCAAGACGCGTATTTTAAAAAAATGGGCGTCGAGATGTTATAGTCACAATTCCGAGAATTTGGAAGCGGCAACGCTAAAACAATATATACGTCGCGTATACGTTATAAAACTGGCCCAAATTAATATTTTTCAAAATCTCAAAAAGTCTCGCAAACTTGAAGAGATTTATGATTTTTTTTAGCCCAACCCGGTCAATATCGTACAATAAACAAAGAAATGCCGTTATTGTCAATTAAGGCAAAAAAAAATGCGATCGTTAATTACTGACATTTTTTTTTGTAACTTCATACTACAAATAGCAGTCCCTCCAAGAAATTTCATGATCATAGTCGCCCTACTTTCGAAGTAGAAAAATGCACAGTGAAAAAAAGGCACTTTTTCAACTTCAGCAGTCATTTGCAAATTAACAATAGCACTTGGAGACTTCGAGTTGGGCTTAAAATTTTGGAAATTCAATAGGCTACAACTTCTTAAATGTATATGCCATATAAAATATGCCAAGGAACGGAGATATAAGCGAACACGTGAAAAAAATACTTTTTTTTTCACAAATTGTTAATTGAAAAAATTAGCGGACGGTTTCAGCTCTGCGGACCACGCGCATTGTGTTCAACGCAAAAAAAAATACATAGGAAACCATCAAAACTAGCGCTATATGTTTCAAGAACACATAAAAGTCTCTGCCTACTGGACTAATACTACATACAAACGAACGATGCTCGTGTCTTTATTTTGTTATTAAAATCGTTTTCTAAATGAATCACGACGCGTTGGTATATACATATGTATGTATGTATAGGTGTAGGCCGCGATAATAGGTCAACTAGCGTCGAATCAATTCGACATTAAATCGTCCTTATTGGCGACCATCATTGAGAAACGTGGACTCAAGTCATCGTCTCATCTGACACTCACTTTTTGATGGTTGCTGAATTTCTGAGATTTGCTTCTGACAGGATTACAGGTTGTGGAATTCTGCGTCTAATAACATGGTGGTCGGCTCGTTTAAGCTTTTTATTTACTTGTTTGAGATTTCTCGGGCATTCTTAGGTGGTTTTTTGAGGTTAGGAAAAAATGCAAGAGACAATCGGACAAAACGGCCATCGGATTCGTGTTCAGCGGGTCAAAGTGCATGGGAATACATACAGTTACTCGCAAAAGTATTCGTACTTTAAAGGGAATTGTAAATAACCACAATTTTCTTTTAATGGGTGTGAGTATAATTAATCATAATATTGTATTATAAACATACATGTGTAAGTATTACATAAGTTAAACTTGAACTTCATATAATTTACTGTTTAGAAAATAAAAACTAAATTATTCTCTATTTCAAAATCACGGGTCGCAAAAGTATTCGTACTTCAGGATTTTTTGTGAAATTGGACAAGCTAGTATTTGCTTGGTCCACCTTTAGCTGCTATCACAGCCTCCAAACGTTTAGGCATGCTTGCTACCAATTTTTGTGTGATATCAGGGTCCATATTTTGCCATACGTAACTGCCTGTTTAAGAGTGTTTCTATCTTTTATTTCATAATTTCGTAACTGTCATTTCAGTTCCGACCATAAATTCTCAATTGCATTTAAATTAGGGCTGTAAGGGGGTGTAATTAACTGATGGGGAGTGTTGTATACAATCCATTGCCTCACTATGTAAGCAGTGTGTTTTGGATCGTTGTCTTGTTGGAACCAATAATTATTTCCTAGATTCAATTTTGCGACACTTAATGGCAAATTTGTTTTAAATAGGTTTAAGTACGTAAATTTAGTCATAATGCCATCAATAAAATCTAAATTCCCCGTGCCCCTCGCACTCATACTTCCCCACACCATCATTGTACCGCCACCATGCTTAAAAGTTGGACACGAATTTTTCGGTTCAAACTCAGCGTTTACCTTACACCACACTAAACGTGCAGACGTCCGACTGAAAAATGTTGAACTTACTCTCATCAGTAAATAAAACTCGTTCCCAAAAGGTGTGATCCTTGCAAAAATAGTTTTTGGCAAATTTTAATCGTTTTAGACGATTTACTTTACTAATAAAGGGCTTTTTCCTATATACTCTACCATGCAGATCATGCCTTTGTAAAACCCGGCGACAGGTATCTGCACTTCCTTGCTTTTTAAAACGATTACATATTTACTAATGCCGCCAATTTTGGGGCACTTGTAGAAGGGCATTTTTTATTTCACGCACTATTGCCTTCTCTTCTCGAGAAGTTAATAGTCTTGGACAATATTGGAAACTATTTGATTTTCGTTATATCTTTTTATAATACATTGTATAGTACTTTTGCTTCTTTTTAACAAATCACCTATTTCTTTATATGATTTTCCTTCCAAAAGCTACTGTACTGCCATTTGTCTCTCCTGTGCTGTTGTTCCTGATTTACGTCCCATTATAATTAGAAATATTTTAACAGATTCACTCAACATACAGTTGTTTACACTCGTCTGAATGTATAACTGAAAACTGAGACACTGAGATTATGCGCAGTACGAATACTTTTGCTTCGAAGATATTGCCATTCTTAAAATTAAATATTTTTTATGTAGGTATTTAATGCAATATGAAGCTAAAACTTGATTTATGCATTGCTGATATAGTGTGTTTGTAAATATATTTATTACATGAAATTTTCCTTACAGCTATAAAAAATGCTGTTAATTTCTTTACACATCGATTTAGGGTACGATTACTTTTGCAAGTAACTGTAGGTCTGCCTTCTAACACTCGACTTTTATTTTTTTGCGAGCCTGTGTAATCGTTAATAATTTCGAAAATATTAAATATTTTTCAAAGTTCTTACATATTAAAGGCGAATCTTCTGAGTATCTATCTGACTAACTAACCTATTTTGGAAACATTTTTTCTAGACATGAAGAATTACTAAAGTTGAACCAAAAAGGGAATTACTGATCCCAGTCCGTCCCTGGCAAGATAATTATCGTAAAACAACAGTGAGTCGGGCTTCAATTTAAAAATCGGCGCTACAGTTTTACGCGAACGAAAAATAAACAGTTCAACTTTCCAATAAGACAATGAGCTAAAAAACGAACAAAAAATAAAGGCGAAAAGATCCTCCCATAGGCCACCTGTCGCAAGCAATGTGAAAACGCATCCATCGTCGATCGTATTGCACCAATTAAGCGAAAAGAATAGCAATTAGAAACGCCAATAACGGTAATTACTTTAAATATTTCGATAGTCATTAACCAGAGGCGGAACACGGCAACAAAAAGAGGGAGTGTTCGACAGTGAATGGGCTATACTGTAATGGTTTGAGTCAAAATAAGTCGATTTAACCCAACTTGTCTTAGCACTAAAGTCAATAGCAACGGAGATACAGGGTGTCAAAATTAGGTGTGTTGAAGTTTTGCAAAAGTATCCGTTGCGCTGTGTCCAAGTCTGAAGCAAAACCTGATAGCACATCGTTGCTCAAAATTAATGTCACTCATTTTTAAAACGCACTAGAAAAAAAACGGTTTACGAAAACAGTCACAAAGAACAAACAAATGACTCTAACAAGTTGAAACTTGTACTGAAGGTGCATTACATGTATGTTAACCTACCGCCCTTCCAAGTCCCGAAAGAAAATTAATATTTATATTTTTTGTAATAACTGGAGTATTTGCATGAAAATTGACTTGGGAGTGTTTGAGGTCAAAAAATCTAAATCCGCCGTCAGATTGCGGATGTAGTGTAGAGGGCGCCACCTGCGATCCTTCAAATGTTTTTAAACCCTTATCACGGTTGTTTGTTTGCAAAATGACAAAAACCATTTATATCAACATCTTTATAAAAAAATCTCTTAAGCCATTTAACATTGTTCTGAATGATAACTGTAAAGTCTTGAAACAATGGGCAATTTACTGGGCCTTGTAAAGTACGAGGAACACAATTGAAAAGTTTGTGGTGATTTTGAAGTAATCGGTTTATACTAGGCTTACGAGATATATAGACAATGTATCCTTGTCTTTATGCTTGTGGTGTATAGGAGCTAGAAACCACCATTACGTTAAAAGCTGTGGCTAGTTAGAAATGAATTTATTCCGGGAAAAAATAATGTGAAGCACAAATAATTCTTGGGCAATAAAACAGTGAGAACTATACACAAATTGTTTCCAAACTTTTGGTTAATTTTATCAAAATATAGATGTTTACCTACCAAGTGTGAATAATGAACAAATCCGAACTTATACTCCTAACCCAGCTTTTCATCACTGGAGTAACAATCTATAAACTAGTTTAACATCCCATCCTATGCCTATTCTATATTACATAAATTCCACCCCAGCCCTAAGCTGACTAGACATTGCAGCCGCGACGCTAACCCACTGGGTAAAGCGCCAGGTGATAGACGACGGTTACTCCTACAGCCACATCCGCGCAGTGTTCGAATCCCGACGCCTGTCACAGGAACCGGTTGTGTATTTCACTTTCATTCATGTGTACTCTCCCTCTAGCGCAAGCGTAACGATGCCTGAAGGAAAAAAGTCGATTCCTTGCGATTTAAGAAAAGAAAAGTGCGTCTTTTGAACACACTGTTCCGCCGCTGTCCATTATATATTATCGACAATGGTAATTTCAACTTTCTCGCGTCGAGATCGGTTTATTACGAAGAGACGAGAAAAAAATTGCATCCAGATCGTCGCAAATCGCCCGTCTCCAATCTGCCTCAAGGAATACGCGCGGCCAGAAAAATAACTCTCACTTTTCGGTGAAAAGGCCCCTGGGTTAAGGTGCGATCGCGTCAGATAAATTCGACACTTTTATTTTCAGCCTTCGAATCGGCTTTAAAAATTTAAATGTCCGAGTTTCATCTGAATTACTTGTAAAAAGAGTGGGACAACCAGATAGTTTGTAGAGGTCGCTCAAGCTTGTGAAAATTTAAATTAAAAGAGCTCAGCTCAAAGGGCAAATAAACTCTCTGTAATTGATTTAATTCATTCATTCAAAGGCGTTCCATTTAAGTCGTATATACGTAACCAATGAACTGACACAAGAAAAAAGTATTTTGTACTTTTAATGAAAAAAAAAAAAACACTTCGCGATATTTGATCCCGGCAAACAGAGGAAGAAAAACTAAATAGAATCGTTTACAAATTAATAGTAACTGCTTTTCATTTACATTCTGCAAAAAAAATGGAAGCAATAATAAGACATCATTAAATGCAGTAAACGATTTCATAAATTACTTGTAAAGTTTATTTACCTATTCCTTAGAGCCCTTAATGACGCAAATAATTTTCAAAAAACTGTTCTCACCATTAGATATAATGGTTACCAATACCTGCCTCAGTTCTGCGTCTTTCACATAAGATTTCGATATAGTGCTGCTAGCCTTCGACTAATCAACACTTTTCACTAATGAATTTACTTCGAGAAAAAAAATTGGCTAAAAATAACACAACGAAAACATTCGTAAACGTCAGATAGGAATTCGAAAAACGAACACAAACATCGTCGCTATTTGTAACATCTGCTGGATGAGGAAAGACAGTATAACAGAAAATTAATTGTTGAAAAACTTCACTAAAACAACGAGAAGTATAATATGAAAACCAATTGTACACTGAGAAACATCTTAACAATATATCAAGTTGTCTCATCTTGTTTATTATAACTATCACTAGGATTTGATGAAAAAAATAAAGGAGGTCACTTAGAGAGCTTAGCAAAAGCTTATTTTTGTTATTTCCTTATACTAATGTGGTGTTTATTTACCAACTATTTTTTATAGTTTGTTTTCGTTTTTTTTTTTTTGTTCGTATGCTGCTGCAAGAGTAAAAATTACATGCAGTTCCATGCAGAAAAGTAAAAACGGTTCTGCTACATTTATCTGAAAAATATATTACTTTGTGCAAATTCTTTTTATTCCGTCAAATCGTTTTATCACAAATCGATCTAGAAAATGGAATTTTTCAATAAATGCCATTTTTTTTAGTCGTGAGTTCACGAACTGTTTAACACGCGTCTTATAATTCTTTCCACTGAAAAAAAAATGCCGCGGAAAAGGCCAAGGGGAGACTTGTACAAAAGGTCATTGCAAATAGAACGCCGCAGCTCAAGTGCGTGCCTTGGAGTCAGTTAACGCGATAAAATTTGACACTGACACCAAGGAAATGTCAGCCTAATTGTGCTCAAGTTGAAGGGCAAATTAGGTCTCCCACGAATGGTTATCATTCTACCCAGTTGAAAAGTTAAGTCCATATTGTCGAAGGATTTACATAAGGAGTTTTATATTAATACTTAACGCATAAAAAATGTAAAAACAAGCTTTAATAAACGTTGTTGGAAACAGTATTGCTGTCCAACAATTGTTTGTCAATCAATGTGTCAAACAAAAACAATATTAACGTTTAAACAGAATATAAAAAGGGCAAAAAGTTTTCGATTTCTTTTTTTAAATCTAACATCTGCAGAAAGTACAAAACTGCCTTCAATCAGACAAACTGGAGTAGATCAATATGAGGTCTCGTATTTTAAAGATATAAATACGTACGAGGTATGTAAACTGAGACCGGTTTTTGTATTTTTTTTTTATTCGAATAGAATTACAATTCAGTCTCCTTCAAAATAACTTCCTTGGGAAGCTACACAGCGCTGGAGACGGTTCTTCCATTCCTCATAGCAGTGCTGGAACTCATGTACTAAAATAGCCTTCAGCTGGTCGGTTACAGCCGTTTGAATGTTTTCTATGATCCCAAAATCAGTCCTATGGTCCCTTGAGGTGATTTTTCAATCTCGGGAAGAGAAAAGAGTCACAAGTACTCAAGTCAGATGAATAGGAGGCTGAGGAGCCACAGGAATGTTTTTACTGGCTAAAAACTCGTTAATTGAAATGGCGCAGATTTTTCTCATCCCGAATTCGTTAGTCAAAATCTGATGAACAGTGGGGTGATTCAAATTTAACTCTTTCCCGATCATTCTTGTCGTCAACCGACGATCTGAACGCACAAGATCCCGTATTATATCGACATTTTCATTGGTTCTTGAAGATGAAGGCATCCGTCGTGTGGTTCATCTGCAATCGACTCTCTTCCTTCTGAGAATGCCTTAAACTGAAAAACCTGGGTTCTTCAAAAAACACTGTCTCCGTAGACCTGTAGAAGTTTTGCAAAACATCCGTTGCGCTGTGTCCAAGCCTGAAGCAAAACCTGATAGCACACCGTTGCTCAAAATTAATGTCACTCATTTTTAAAGAGCACTAGAAAAAAACGATTTACGAAAACAGTCACAAAAAACAAACAAATGATTAACAAGTTCAAACTTGTACTGAAGGTGCATTACGTGTTAACCTACCGCCCTTCCAAGTCCCGTCTCCGCAGTTTTGCTAGATCCTGCGCTACGTTGCCAGTCTCATTACTTAATTTACACACCTCGTATATAAGAAGATATAAAGTTGAAAATGCAAAATATTCGCAGTGGGTTATTTAAAGACTACAAGTGGAACAGAATTGGGTTGGAACTTATGATGAGTGTCGGATGACTATGTGCATTAAACTGACGTATTTTAGATGCAAAGCTTTGAGCAGAATATCTCGAAAACTACACCTGTATAAACTTTTATTTCAAATTGTATAAATGTGCAAATAAGGACATATCAACCTGATTTGTTAACAAATTCAAAGCTGCAAATCTACCTCGCACTGCTTCTTCATTCAACAAGCTTGAGGAAAATAAACCAAATCCAACATTTCTCCACTAGCCGGGTGAATCATTGTCACTTTCACCACAAGCTTCCGCAAGATACACTCACCACGTTACTCGTTATTCTCACAGCCGTTCTGTCACTTTCAAGGGGATTACCTTCATAAGGGTTCGGGTCTCAGTAAAAAAAAATCGAAACTATTACAGCTAACTCTAGGTGCCGACACGTTATTATGTTTCGAACAATAAGCAAGGGGTTGTCGCGGACCATCGACCCGTTACTTATAGGGGTGACTTCACCTACAGACGTAGTGATAACCGGTTCGATACTGACGTGAATATATTCGTTTACAAACGAAAAAAATACGTAGTACCGGATCAGCGTTATCTATACACCAATTGTGTGAAATCTTTGGCAAACTCGTTTTATTTTTTTCAAATGTCAGCTTCATTGTTAACCGGTTCAAGTATACCATGAATTCAGTGGCTAATACTAAGAGAAAATCGAATAAAACGTATAATTTTACATTATTTTAGTCTCTAATAGAGTTGGGAAGCACTTTCTTAATTCACAACAAAAACACTGTAATTTGAGCCCTTTGGTGAAAATAGTGTATAATTGGAACTTTGTAAGGGAATTACTTTATACTAGTGCTTTGTACTTGGTACTTTAAAAAAGGGCTTCAAGTCCTGTAAAAATAATTTTAGCTCTTTCAAAGGGCAGTAATCATAGGACCTGAATTCCTTTAAAGGACATTCCAAAACTCCATCTTTCATGTTTTCAATTCGCTTTCCTTTGATTTTAAAAGAAATCAGGGCTTGAAAATCCAAAATACTTTACGAGGTGTGTAAATTAAGTAATCAGACGGATTTTTTTTAATTGTTTTTTATTCGAATTTTTGCGCAGGTTTTTTTCATCCCCAATTCGTTAGTCAAAATCTTATGAACAGTGGTGTGATTCAAATTTAACTCTTCCCCCCGATCATTCTTGTCGTCAACCGACGATCTGAACGCACAAGATTTTCATCGATTCTTGAAGATGAAGGCCTTCCGCCGCGTGGTTCATCTTCAATCGACTCTCTTCCTTCTGAGAATCCCTTAAACCACCGAAAAAACTGGGTTCTTGAAAAAACACTGTCTCTGTAGAAAAAAACAGTTTACGAAAACAGTCACAAAGAACAAACAAATGACTCTAACAAGTTTAGACTTGTACTGAAGGTGCATTACATGTTAACCTAACGCCTTTCCAGGTCTTGTCTCCGCAGTGTTGCTGGATCGGGCGCTACGTTGTCAGTCTAATTACTTAATTTACGCACCTTGTATAAGTAAGGGCTTAGTGCGTCAAGCCTTTTAACCCTGTCTTCAATTGAGGGGTTCGCCCAGCTCTGTCTGTACATTTTTTTTTTTCAAATGGCAGGTCGACAGTGTACCAGTCCGTGTTTTCAATGGCTAACAAATATTAAGAGGAAAATGGAAAAAATAATGTTACCAAAGGCATTCAGGCTTTAAATTGTAGACAATATCCAACATGAGTTTGATTTTGGAATGTACCCTAATTTGTATGTTTTATTTCGATTTCGGGATAAACTGGGAATCAAATTTGACCCGAAATAATCCAGCTAGACGACCGGATCGTCAACCTATCGCAATCTCGAAGGACTGCGAACCACAGGCCAACTGGATCTACAAGTACGATTTATAAAAATCACTTTCTCCTTTTAATTACTAGCCAAACCAATTCCGTCAAGTCACTGCACTCTGCCTCCTGCAATCAAGGACAGACAAAAGCTCGCCTGCTATTTCCAATGCTAAAAAATATGTTTCAATTTCGCTCGTCCGCTAGTTGGCACAGAACGCGGGCCCGTTTGGCATTCATTTTTCGTCCAGACACCGCGAAAAAACGACAAAAACCGCTGACCCAAAACCGAAATATCCACCCTCTGGAAATAACTCGCGGACGAGAGCAAAACGTCGCCATGAGAAGAGGTGCATTTCGCCGTCAGAATGCACATGGAAACAGGAAGAGGATGACTAATTGGAAAAGGAAACTAGCCGTGCATTCGAAATGAATTACTGAAGCGACTTAACGAAACTTCCTTCAGCACTTAACTCCCTGCGTTGGTAACGGTTTGATGGAAGCTCGGCGACAAGAGTCCGTCGTTAGGCCGTGGAAAAGGGACCCGCGGAGGAAGTAGAAGCACAAAAAGAAGAAAAATAACGCAATTAAACACATGTGTGCACTGAATACGAAATAAGTCTCGCCTATAATTTTATACAGTAATAATCTCAACCGAGCATTAAATTCGCCGCTTTACCGTTAAAACTGTGGCGTAAAACGCACCTAGACCCGCATAATTAGGCGGATACATCACCTCTGGTAACGGATAAACAAATTTTACGGCCTAAAATTATTTTTATGTGGGTAAACATACATTAAAAAATCCAAGGGAACTTCACTTTCTCCTGAGCGTGGAATAAACCAACTTGTTTTTTATCACTCACCCTCTTAAATGCGTCTATAAATCAATCCGAGAGAGTTCTGTATGCATTTTCACACACGAAACAACGAATATTCGTAAAAAAATCGCACAGATGCAACACAAACCGACTCCTGTTTAGACTGCCATATTACGTTTTTTGATTTTTGACATTTGCTCGCGACGCGGTGGCGCCTCCGATGCTATTTCACCGAAGCTGCCGAGATAATCCCAACTCGACGATGAAGTTAGATCACCCACGATACACTTGTGTGTATATAGCATTGCATAAGCAGGGATTACATGAATCAATAATTGAAAAAACATATATAGTCATTCTATTTTTAATTGAAAATGATAAATATGCCTGGGGAACAAAAAAAGCGGTGCAACTTTATGATTCCATGGGCGTGCATATATCTTTTATAAAATCGAAAATTGTGAAATAATTTTTTTTCATTCAAATCAATATAGGAGATTAAAATTAGCCTGCATACAAAACTCTTAATATTTGTAATATAATTTGCTGTAAATAATGCTCATTTCGCCTCATTTAATAAACCTAGCTGAAATACACGTCACTGGCGTCTTACACAAGTCAGAATTACTAAAGTCGTAAATCATTTTAACGTCGTAAAAATTTTATGGCACAGTGGACCGAATAAGTAATTAAGGAGTATTAAATACAAAGCAATCCAATAGTATACTGGATCGGCATTCGCTCGCAGATCGCGGCATCGCGTTGCCGGCTCTTCAAAATTTTCTTAAGTATAGTAATATACATAAAGTTGTTGTAATTTATAATTATTTTTTTCCAGCAATTTTAAACGCTTTATTTTAATGCTAACTAATAAATTTATATCTATGTATTTTTTTTTTAAATATAAATCCAAACTAGCTTTCTAAGAACGTCACGAACTAACAGTTTACTGAAGTATGAAGTATACTTGTATAGTGAGCTTAGCAATTTTAGAAAATAAATCTGACAACCTTGCTTTTTTTCTACCTATTTTCAATTTAGAATGGAAATACAGTACATATAAAGCCATTATTATAGATTTATTTAAACACCAAAAAAGGGTATATAACATTTTAAAAAAACATGTGGTTTAGCCCTGACTGCCCCCAGGTGGTCCTCCTCCCATTCCTCCTGGTCCACCTTGTCCTCCACTTGGTGGAGGTCCTTTTGGTGGTCCACCAGGTCCCGAAGAAGATGAAGAATTGGTACTATCGCCACACATAGCTTCCCCCTAATTGAAATAATAAATTAAAGAGTTTATTATACTATATTATTAATTTAAAACGAAACAAAAATGTGGCTTTACAAATTTTGAAGTTTAAAAAAGTAGAAAAATATACATATATGATTTTAGAATTACACTACTTACCAAGAAAGCAGAAAGGACGAGAAGCGTCAAGATCACAAATTTCATGCTGGTATTTTTTTAGGATGTCACTACGCTTGTAACACCCACTGTTGAATATGCTCTTCACAAAATACGCCGCTTTTTTATACATACGTTTGGCAATAAAAAAGTTATGTAATTTTCATTGCGCAATCCTCAATTAAAAAGTCGTTTAAAATAGACATCTTTCTGACCAGGTAATTGCTACACATGCGGTCATAACAATTTTACAAATCCGCTAGGTGTGACAAATTATTACATTTGTATGTTAGAGTTATATAAAAAAAAATTTAATGATACAGGATTATAATTAAGTTAAAGAAAATGTTACAATATGGGGGATTAAGCTTATTTTTTTTCTGCCTTTTTTTATCCATTCTTCCAAAATTTTCAATTTCTGGCATGTTTCCTAACGATTCCTTCCAAACAAGGCCTTCATATATGTACATACATATATCTGTAAACCCGAATCATACCAATATAATCAACCGCTAGTATATTTCTCATAGAGTAAATATTCCATATTCATATTTACCGTCATACTGTTCTTAAATGATTAAAACCACCAGTGTTTTATGTGTTGTACCTCAACAGGCTATAATTTAAAAATAATTAGGTATTGTAATCTGACACTTGGTCCATCAGATAAATGGGTTAAATGAGATATCATCGAAATTTAATAATGGCTGAAATAAAAAAAATAATACGGCCTTTGTATCGTTTGTTACCTGTGTCCATTAGTTTGCACAGTTTGTGAATGACAATGAGGAGTACAACAGTATGTTTGTTTCTGGTTTTGATGGGATTTTTCTTAAGTGTAAGTTGCAAAATGCGTTATTCAGAGTTTTTGAAATACTGATAATATTAATATAAAGATACAAGTTTTTTACAGCAAATGCATCATTGAAAAATATGTATGTATAGAGACATCCAAAAAAAACGTCATCAACTCTGGCTATGAACGAGTGAGATGGAAATAGCGGTCATGTCTAAGCTTTTCGGTTATGTCAAACTTTTGACAAGTGACTGTCACAATTTGTAAAATAGACAATGGCTGTCATATGATGTGACAGTCTTGACAAGTAAATAAGGTTATAAATTCGATTAAGAATAGAAATACCCCTTTTTTTTTTCTCGGCCAACTTTGATGACGTTTTTTTTGGATGGCTCTATATATGGTGACATCCAAAAAAAAAAACGTCATCAAAGTTGGCCGAGAAAAAAAGACGTATTTTTATTCCTAATCGAATTTATAACCTTATTTACTTGTCAAGACTGTCACATCATATGACAGTCATTGTTTATTTTACAAATTGTGACAGTCACTTGTCAAAAGTTTGACATAACCAAAAAGCTTAGACATGACCGCTATTTCCATCTCTCTCGTTCATAGCCAGAGATGATTATGTTTTTTGGATGTCTCTTCAGATAGAAGATTTATATCTGCATATATTATAGCAGTTTAGTTCAAACCCTGTTCAACTGTGAGGTTATATTTTAATTTTTATATGCTATAGACCAGAGATAAAGAATTTCATATGTCTCATCATCATTGACTTATACCAGTTTTCATATTCTTATAGGAGGGAACCTTTATCTTCAACAGACAAGAAAAAACTCAAATACCCCCCTTGCCTATGGGTGGTTGTATACAAAAGACTACCACCACCCAACAACGGAAGTAAGTGATCTGAATTTTTACATTACCGGTCTACAGATTTTTTTGTGTGTTGTGATGACATATTGATGTATTTCAATTTTACATTTTCAAATCCATATAAAATCAAACTAAACTCAGTCATCTTTAAAACTTTAGAAATATTTCCAGATTATAATATATTAAAAAAAAATGTATCTGCTGAAACAATATTTTCAATTAAAGAGATTAATAACTTTAGTGACAACAACGATGCAACCGGCCACAGGAGCTGCAGCGTCCACAATGTCTGCAGCTAGCACGGCAGCTGACGTAACGGCTGCTCCTACAACTCCTGCTGCAGCTGAAGTAACCACATCAGCTGCAGAAACGGCGGTTGCTACGGAAGAAGCAAGTAGCACTGCACCAGAAGCTGAAGCTGATGCTACAGATGCCTAAACTGCATTTTAATTTACTCCATGTACTAAACTAAATTTTAATTTACTCCATGTATACAATCTGTTGTATCTACTGATATTTATACTGTTATAAAATAAAAGAGTTTGTATTTATATATTTGTTATTGTTTTTCAATGGTGACAGTTGCAATCTAAAATGAAATGATTTGCTAAATAGAGACGTGTTTCTAAAATACAGTTGGTCAGCAGCGCCATCTGTTATTTGTGAACATTAATTAATTAGGCTACTTTGATTTTCATTCTCTATTTCATTTTCCACGTGCTCTAAAATGAGACATAGATACTGGCTTTGGTTAATGCTGGAAATAAAATTTAAAATACATGTGAATATTTTTAAAATCATCGTTTAGATTGATTGGGCCGGAGAAATTGGAAGTACAACCTGAGACAGGAGATTGTATCCGAAAACCGGAGTCTCCGGCCGAAAACCGGAGAGGTGGTAACTCTATTTGGTATACATATATTTTTTCGTATAGTGTTTGTATTTGTATTTGTATTTAAAAAGTGTTTGTGTTCGTATTTAAAATAAAATCATCAGCCTCGTCGTTGTTGTTGTCAAACTTTTGAGAAGTGGCTGTCACAATTCTAAAATAAACGATGGCTATCACATAATTTGACAGCCTTGGTGATTCGATAAGGTTGTAGACTTAAGATTAAAAATAGAAATACTCTTGAAATAAAAAAGAAAGTCTCTTTTTTTGCTCGGCCAATTTTGATGACTTTTTTTTGAATGGCTTTTTTTTAATGTTTAAAAAAACGTTATTTATTTGTTCTGCTTTTAAATATAGCGAACTTTTCAAACTGTCTGAAATAGTGTTATAATTATATTCATTGAAAATAAGTTGGAAATGATGAGGAAAAATGGATACACATAATTTTGCAAGGTACGAACAGTTGAAGAATAAATAAATCTGTTAACATTAAATGAATTAATGTCACATATTAAATATAACACGGATGTATCTCATTATTACAAATTTCCATTTTTTAACAATGTCATCGTTAGTTGTTATAACATTTTCTATAAATACTGACTGGTTTCACTATTTTAAAAATTTTCAAATTTGAGTGCTAAAAAACAGCAGGAATAATGAAATTTTTCATTTTCATTCTACTATCCGTACTTTTCGTAAGTATTTAAAATAAAGGACGTCTCATACTTCTACAAACGCAGCAACATACCTGTAATTTTACATGCAGTTTGCTTTATTATATTTAGAAACGACCATTGATTATAGAGACTTGTTTTGTCGAAGCAAACACAAATCCTCAACATTGTCATTTCACTTATTACTCATTTGGAAAATGAGGCTTAATAATACCATTTAATTTTGTGTGCTGTAGGTTGAAACTCTATGTCAGAGTTCGAACAGTAGCGGAGGGCCAGGTCAGGGGTCAGCCCAGGGTCAAGTCGTCGGCGGCGGCGAAGGAGTATTCAAGGGGTCTTTCTCTTTCGGAATAAGCGGTCAAGCCAGCGGACAACTCAGTAAAGGGCAAGGAAATGGATTGGTAAAACGCCAGGTGAAAGGTCAAGATGAGGAGCCCAGCCAGGTTCTAAGATAAACTTTAAAGATAATAAACTGTCTTGTATTTTCAATGCAGATTTTCTGTGTTCTTGTAGGATACGGTGACTCCAGAAATGTTTAATTTTAGTGTTTAAATAATAAAAGGACTTTTAAAATTTTGATTGTATTTATTATGCGGTACCTGATAACTAATATCAACTGTACGCGAAATATTTATAAATAGGACGCAACTTAGGAATCACCCTGTATTTTGAACAATATTTGACATAACATTTTTGCTGAGAATATGACCAAAAGTTTGAAAATCATCTTGAAAGCCCTAAATAACATTCCAAATATGTTACATTTCAATTTTTATTAAAAAAACTGGAATGTTAATAACGAGTCATCCAAAAAAAAACGTCAAAGTTGGCAGAGAAAAAAAAAGACGTATTTCTATTCTTATTCTTAAGTTTATAACCCTATTTAATAGTCAAGACTGTCACTTTATGTGACAACCATTATTTATTTTACAATTGTGACTGCCATTGGGACTGAACAGTTTCTGTTCATGGGATCTTTGCACTGGTATGAAAGACCAAATATTAGTGGTGAAGTACAGTGTGCCTCTTTTTTGTTAGATAATCATTATTTAAAAAAAATGCACTGTATTCAAATATATTAAGGTTTTGGAACATAAACGACCACCCAAATATACTAAAAAATTGTCGCCAAGTAAACGTAAGGTTTACATCCGATGAAGAGACTAATTATAAAAACGATAAAAACAAATTAGACTTTTACACACAGCTATATTAAAATACCATAATTTGACACTTCATAATATATTTCTATAGTATTTATCCAGCATTCTGAGTTCCAGAAGTCTTGTCATTCCTTTGCCCGACTGAAGATGGGGGCGTCTGAATGTTCTCTTCAGAAGAAGACGACGACGAAGAAGAAGAGTCCTCAGACGACAAGTTATTATCAGCTCCGCCTTCTGCCTGGAAAAAAAATTATCTCTAAAAATATATACGAACAAATTGGATTTGACAGACGATACAAAATTGTTAACTACTTTAAAATGTTTCTAGTGCACACATAAAACAATAAAAACATGAAAAATCCATGCAGTGTTAGCATCCAATTAAGACTCAAACTTACTGAGTCTTATGTTGATATGACCATTGTTTCTTTTAATTATATATATTAATGGCATACCTAATTATTTTTTGTGCAGATGACACTCGTAACTATTTTTTTTTCTTGTAACATATAACGATGTCAGAGCATAGGCTGACATGGTGTTCTTAGTTATATAACAGCATATTAACTTTATTTTCTCTTTATCCATTTTGTGCATCCATTCTAACTCAAACTTACCATGAAAAAGACCCACGAGGACTAGAACAACGAGGAAGTACTTCATGGTTCTCGCTTGCTCTTCGAATTACTGTGTTTACACTTTACGCTGGAAGTTGTTCAACGCACCGACACAAAATACGTTCGCATATTTGTGCCGACTGATACATGGGGTTTTTATTCAATTTACACTAATAATAAAATTACACCCAATTGTGAAACGACGCACCGGCAAATTAAATGAAATTAACTAATGTTTTTCGAGAATCGACTATGTTGATATGTTGCGAAATACACGAGCAGTTTCTTTTTCTTTTCAAGCGAAAAATTCCAGACGAGGTTTAGATATAGAAGTAATTCGTTTTCGATAAAATGTACGGCGCAAAAAATTATTGCAGTTCTCGAAATTATAAAGAATTCTACATATATACTCGTAATTTATATGAAATTGAATATAAATTTGTTAAACGTTGATACCTCATCAGGAAGTCTGGTAATGGGGCCAAAAATTGTACGGCAAATTAATTTTTGGACAGATGATAATCATACGCCAATTACAACATACCGTGTATTATATTCACGAAAATTTATTCATCTATTATATATTTTTTTAATAGAAACTGTAACCCGTCTGGTTGATTTTGAATAGGAGGATTTCTGGTTTGAATCCTTTGACTTTTTCACTCAATTTTTCTATTCTAGAGTTTAGTATAAATTGGCAATATAGATCGACAACGAATCATAGTTTATCGGTTCTCCTGCAATCCACTGCAAACCCTTCAACCATGAGACAACTCCTGGCAGTACTTTTTACGACCGCTCTCTTCGTAAGTAAAATTTGGCCCATTTAACGAACACAACCTAACCTAACTGTAATAAAAATTGCATGATAAGGATAGCAACCATAACCGAATAAATCTATTTATAGTTACACCCTTCCAAAATATGTATTTTCTGCCAAATTTTAAATTAAAGTAAATAGACAGTTATAACAGTAGTAATTTCCTTCTTTATATAAGGCGGGAGCTCTCTGTCAAATGTTTGGCCAAGGAGGAGGTCAGGGAGGAGGTCAAAGCAGTGGCCAGGGAGGAGGTCAAAGCAATGGTCAGGGGAGGCGGGCAAGGCAACTGCCAGATGAGCGGAGGATTTGGAGGCCAGGGCGGAGGTCAAAGCAGTGGTCAGGGAGGCGGGCAAGGAATGGGCCAGATGGGCGGAGGATTTGGAAGCCAGGGCGGAGGTCAAAGCAGTGGTCAGGGAGGCGGGCAAGGCATGGGCCAGATGGGCGGAGGATTTGGAGGTCAGGGAGGAGGTCAGGGAGGAGGTCAGGGAGGAGGTCAGGGAGGAGGTCAGGGGAGGCGGTCAGGGAGGTCCAGGGTTTGGACAAAGTAGTCAAGGATGAGGAGGGCCGTAGCCACAGTAATAAAGCCACACCGATATAGCCCAAGAATTAGCTAAACATCTTCGACTCTTACCGGAGTTACTAAAACCGGAGTCTCCGGCCGAAAACCGGAGAGGTGGTAACTCTATTTGGTATACATATATTTTTCGTATAGTGTTTGTATTTGTATTTGTATTTAAAAAGTGTTTGTGTTCGTATTTAAAATAAAATCATCAGCCTCGTCGTTGTTGTTGTCAAACTTTTGAGAAGTGGCTGTCACAATTCTAAAATAAACGATGGCTATCACATAATTTGACAGCCTTGGTGATTCGATAAGGTTGTAGACTTAAGATTAAAAATAGAAATACTCTTGAAATAAAAAGAAAGTCTCTTTTTTTGCTCGGCCAATTTTGATGACTTTTTTTGAATGGCTTTTTTTAATGTTTAAAAAAACGTTATTTATTTGTTCTGCTTTTAAATATAGCGAACTTTTCAAACTGTCTGAAATAGTGTTATAATTATATTCATTGAAAATAAGTTGGAAATGATGAGGAAAAATGGATACACATAATTTTGCAAGGTACGAACAGTTGAAGAATAAATAAATCTGTTAACATTAAATGAATTAATGTCACATATTAAATATAACACGGATGTATCTCATTATTACAAATTTCCATTTTTTTAACAATGTCATCGTTAGTTGTTATAACATTTTCTATAAATACTGACTGGTTTCACTATTTTAAAAATTTTCAAATTTGAGTGCTAAAAAACAGCAGGAATAATGAAATTTTTCATTTTCATTCTACTATCCGTACTTTTCGTAAGTATTTAAAATAAAGGACGTCTCATACTTCTACAAACGCAGCAACATACCTGTAATTTTACATGCAGTTTGCTTTATTATATTTAGAAACGACCATTGATTATAGAGACTTGTTTTGTCGAAGCAAACACAAATCCTCAACATTGTCATTTCACTTATTACTCATTTGGAAAATGAGGCTTAATAATACCATTTAATTTTGTGTGCTGTAGGTTGAAACTCTATGTCAGAGTTCGAACAGTAGCGGAGGGCCAGGTCAGGGGTCAGCCCAGGGTCAAGTCGTCGGCGGCGGCGAAGGAGTATTCAAGGGGTCTTTCTCTTTCGGAATAAGCGGTCAAGCCAGCGGACAACTCAGTAAAGGGCAAGGAAATGGATTGGTAAAACGCCAGGTGAAAGGTCAAGATGAGGAGCCCAGCCAGGTTCTAAGATAAACTTTAAAGATAATAAACTGTCTTGTATTTTCAATGCAGATTTTCTGTGTTCTTGTAGGATACGGTGACTCAGAAATGTTTAATTTTAGTGTTTAAATAATAAAAGGACTTTTAAAATTTTGATTGTATTTATTATGCGGTACCTGATAACTAATATCAACTGTACGCGAAATATTTATAAATAGGACGCAACTTAGGAATCACCCTGTATTTTGAACAATATTTGACATAACATTTTTGCTGAGAATATGACCAAAAGTTTGAAAATCATCTTGAAAGCCCTAAATAACATTCCAAATATGTTACATTTCAATTTTTATTAAAAAAACTGGAATGTTAATAACGAGTCATCCAAAAAAAAAACGTCAAAGTTGGCAGAGAAAAAAAGACGTATTTCTATTCTTATTCTTAAGTTTATAACCCTATTTAATAGTCAAGACTGTCACTTTATGTGACAACCATTATTTATTTTACAATTGTGACTGCCATTGGGACTGAACAGTTTCTGTTCATGGGATCTTTGCACTGGTATGAAAGACCAAATATTAGTGGTGAAGTACAGTGTGCCTCTTTTTGTTAGATAATCATTATTTAAAAAAAATGCACTGTATTCAAATATATTAAGGTTTTTGGAACATAAACGACCACCCAAATATACTAAAAAATTGTCGCCAAGTAAACGTAAGGTTTACATCCGATGAAGAGACTAATTATAAAAACGATAAAAACAAATTAGACTTTTACACACAGCTATATTAAAATACCATAATTTGACACTTCATAATATATTTCTATAGTATTTATCCAGCATTCTGAGTTCCAGAAGTCTTGTCATTCCTTTGCCCGACTGAAGATGGGGGCGTCTGAATGTTCTCTTCAGAAGAAGACGACGACGAAGAAGAAGAGTCCTCAGACGACAAGTTATTATCAGCTCCGCCTTCTGCCTGGAAAAAAAATTATCTCTAAAAATATATACGAACAAATTGGATTTGACAGACGATACAAAATTGTTAACTACTTTAAAATGTTTCTAGTGCACACATAAAACAATAAAAACATGAAAAATCCATGCAGTGTTAGCATCCAATTAAGACTCAAACTTACTGAGTCTTATGTTGATATGACCATTGTTTCTTTTAATTATATATATTAATGGCATACCTAATTATTTTTTGTGCAGATGACACTCGTAACTATTTTTTTTTCTTGTAACATATAACGATGTCAGAGCATAGGCTGACATGGTGTTCTTAGTTATATAACAGCATATTAACTTTATTTTCTCTTTATCCATTTTGTGCATCCATTCTAACTCAAACTTACCATGAAAAGACCCACGAGGACTAGAACAACGAGGAAGTACTTCATGGTTCTCGCTTGCTCTTCGAATTACTGTGTTTACACTTTACGCTGGAAGTTGTTCAACGCACCGACACAAAATACGTTCGCATATTTGTGCCGACTGATACATGGGGTTTTTATTCAATTTACACTAATAATAAAATTACACCCCAATTGTGAAACGACGCACCGGCAAATTAAATGAAATTAACTAATGTTTTTTCGAGAATCGACTATGTTGATATGTTGCGAAATACACGAGCAGTTTCTTTTTCTTTTCAAGCGAAAAATTCCAGACGAGGTTTAGATATAGAAGTAATTCGTTTTCGATAAAATGTACGGCGCAAAAAATTGTTGCAGTTCTCGAAATTATAAAGAATTCTACATATATACTCGTAATTTATATGAAATTGAATATAAATTTGTTAAACGTTGATACCTCATCAGGAAGTCTGGTAATGGGGCCAAAAATTGTACGGCAAATTAATTTTTGGACAGATGATAATCATACGCCAATTACAACATACCGTGTATTATATTCACGAAAATTTATTCATCTATTATATATTTTTTTAATAGAAACTGTAACCCGTCTGGTTGATTTTGAATAGGAGGATTTCTGGTTTGAATCCTTTGACTTTTTCACTCAATTTTTCTATTCTAGAGTTTAGTATAAATTGGCAATATAGATCGACAACGAATCATAGTTTATCGGTTCTCCTGCAATCCACTGCAAACCCTTCAACCATGAGACAACTCCTGGCAGTACTTTTTACGACCGCTCTCTTCGTAAGTAAAATTTGGCCCATTTAACGAACACAACCTAACCTAACTGTAATAAAAATTGCATGATAAGGATAGCAACCATAACCGAATAAATCTATTTATAGTTACACCCTTCCAAAATATGTATTTTCTGCCAAATTTTAAATTAAAGTAAATAGACAGTTATAACAGTAGTAATTTCCTTCTTTATATAAGGCGGGAGCTCTCTGTCAAATGTTTGGCCAAGGAGGAGGTCAGGGAGGAGGTCAAAGCAGTGGCCAGGGAGGGGAGGTCAAAGCAATGGTCAGGGAGGCGGGCAAGGCAACTGCCAGATGAGCGGAGGATTTGGAGGCCAGGGCGGAGGTCAAAGCAGTGGTCAGGGAGGCGGGCAAGGAATGGGCCAGATGGGCGGAGGATTTGGAAGCCAGGGCGGAGGTCAAAGCAGTGGTCAGGGAGGCGGGCAAGGCATGGGCCAGATGGGCGGAGGATTTGGAGGTCAGGGAGGAGGTCAGGGAGGAGGTCAGGGAGGAGGTCAGGGAGGAGGTCAGGGAGGCGGTCAGGGAGGTCCAGGGTTTGGACAAAGTAGTCAAGGATGAGGAGGGCCGTAGCCACAGTAATAAAGCCACACCGATATAGCCCAAGAATTAGCTAAACATCTTCGACTCTTACCGGAGTTACTAAAACCGGAGTCTCCGGCCGAAAACCGGAGAGGTGGTAACTCTATTTGGTATACATATATTTTTTTCGTATAGTGTTTGTATTTGTATTTGTATTTAAAAAGTGTTTGTGTTCGTATTTAAAATAAAATCATCAGCCTCGTCGTTGTTGTTGTCAAACTTTTGAGAAGTGGCTGTCACAATTCTAAAATAAACGATGGCTATCACATAATTTGACAGCCTTGGTGATTCGATAAGGTTGTAGACTTAAGATTAAAAATAGAAATACTCTTGAAATAAAAAGAAAGTCTCTTTTTTTGCTCGGCCAATTTTGATGACTTTTTTTGAATGGCTTTTTTTAATGTTTAAAAAAACGTTATTTATTTGTTCTGCTTTTAAATATAGCGAACTTTTCAAACTGTCTGAAATAGTGTTATAATTATATTCATTGAAAATAAGTTGGAAATGATGAGGAAAAATGGATACACATAATTTTGCAAGGTACGAACAGTTGAAGAATAAATAAATCTGTTAACATTAAATGAATTAATGTCACATATTAAATATAACACGGATGTATCTCATTATTACAAATTTCCATTTTTTAACAATGTCATCGTTAGTTGTTATAACATTTTCTATAAATACTGACTGGTTTCACTATTTTAAAAATTTTCAAATTTGAGTGCTAAAAAACAGCAGGAATAATGAAATTTTTCATTTTCATTCTACTATCCGTACTTTTCGTAAGTATTTAAAATAAAGGACGTCTCATACTTCTACAAACGCAGCAACATACCTGTAATTTTATATGCAGTTTGCTTTATTATATTTAGAAACGACCATTGATTATAGAGACTTGTTTTGTCGAAGCAAACACAAATCCTCAACATTGTCATTTCACTTATTACTCATTTGGAAAATGAGGCTTAATAATACCATTTAATTTTGTGTGCTGTAGGTTGAAACTCTATGTCAGAGTTCGAACAGTAGCGGAGGGCCAGGTCAGGGGTCAGCCCAGGGTCAAGTCGTCGGCGGCGGCGAAGGAGTATTCAAGGGGTCTTTCTCTTTCGGAATAAGCGGTCAAGCCAGCGGACAACTCAGTAAAGGGCAAGGAAATGGATTGGTAAAACGCCAGGTGAATGGTCAAGATGAGGAGCCCAGCCAGGTTCTAAGATAAACTTTAAAGATAATAAACTGTCTTGTATTTTCTATGCAGATTTTCTGTGTTCTTGTAGGATACGGTGACTCCAGAAATGTTTAATTTTAGTGTTTAAATAATAAAAGGACTTTTAAAATTTTGATTGTATTTATTATGCGGTACCTGATAACTAATATCAACTGTACGCGAAATATTTATAAATAGGACGCAACTTAGGCATCACCCTGTATTTTGAACAATATTTGACATAACATTTTTGCTGAGAATATGACCAAAAGTTTGAAAATCATCTTGAAAACCCTAAATAACATTCCAAATATGTTACATTTCAATTTTTATTAAAAAAACTGGAATGTTAATAACGAGTCATCCAAAAAAAAACGTCAAAGTTGGCAGAGAAAAAAAAAGACGTATTTCTATTCTTATTCTTAAGTTTATAACCCTATTTAATAGTCAAGACTGTCACTTTATGTGACAACCATTATTTATTTTACAATTGTGACTGCCATTGGGACTGAACAGTTTCTGTTCATGGGATCTTTGCACTGGTATGAAAGACCAAATATTAGTGGTGAAGTACAGTGTGCCTCTTTTTGTTAGATAATCATTATTTAAAAAAAAATATAGGTTTTGGAACATAAACGACCACCCAAATATACTAAAAAATTGTCGCCAAGTAAACGTAAGGTTTACATCCGATGAAGAGACTAATTATAAAAACGATAAAAACAAATTAGACTTTTACACACAGCTATATTAAAATACCATAATTTGACACTTCATTATATATTTCTATAGTATTTATCCAGCATTCTGAGTTCCAGAAGTCTTGTCATTCCTTTGCCCGACTGAAGATGGGGGCGTCTGAATGTTCTCTTCAGAAGAAGACGACGACGAAGAAGAAGAGTCCTCAGACGACAAGTTATTATCAGCTCCGCCTTCTGCCTGGAAAAAAAATTATCTCTAAAAATATATACGAACAAATTGGATTTGACAGACGATACAAAATTGTTAACTACTTTAAAATGTTTCTAGTGCACACAGAAAACAATAAAAACAGGAAAAATCCATGCAGTGTTAGCATCCAATTAAGACTCAAACTTACTGAGTCTTATGTTGATATGACCATTGTTTCTTTTAATTATATATATTAATGGCATACCTAATTATTTTTTGTGCAGATGACACTCGTAACTATTTTTTTTCTTGTAACATATAACGATGTCAGAGCATAGGCTGACATGGTCTTCTTAGTTATATAACAGCATATTAACTTTATTTTCACTTTATCCATTTTGTGCATCCATTCTAACTCAAACTTACCATGAAAAGACCCACGAGGACTAGAACAACGAGGAAGTACTTCATGGTTCTCGCTTGCTCTTCGAATTACTGTGTTTACACTTTACGCTGGAAGTTGTTCAACGCACCGACACAAAATACGTTCGCATATTTGTGCCGACTGATACATGGGGTTTTTATTCAATTTACACTAATAATAAAATTACACCCAATTGTGAAACGACGCACCGGCAAATTAAATGAAATTAACTAATGTTTTTCGAGAATCGACTATGTTGATATGTTGCGAAATACACGAGCAGTTTCTTTTTCTTTTCAAGCGAAAAATTCCAGACGAGGTTTAGATATAGAAGTAATTCGTTTTCGATAAAATGTACGGCGCAAAAAAATTATTGCAGTTCTCGAAATTATAAAGAATTCTACATATATACTCGTAATTTATATGAAATTGAATATAAATTTGTTAAACGTTGATACCTCATCAGGAAGTCTGGTAATGGGGCCAAAAATTGTACGGCAAATTAATTTTTGGACAGATGATAATCATACGCCAATTACAACATACCGTGTATTATATTCACGAAAATTTATTCATCTATTATATATTTTTTTAATAGAAACTGTAACCCGTCTGGTTGATTTTGAATAGGAGGATTTCTGGTTTGAATCCTTTGACTTTTTCACTCAATTTTTCTATTCTAGAGTTTAGTATAAATTGGCAATATAGATCGACAACGAATCATAGTTTATCGGTTCTCCTGCAATCCACTGCAAACCCTTCAACCATGAGACAACTCCTGGCAGTACTTTTTACGACCGCTCTCTTCGTAAGTAAAATTTGGCCCATTTAACGAACACAACCTAACCTAACTGTAATAAAAATTGCATGATAAGGATAGCAACCATAACCGAATAAATCTATTTATAGTTACACCCTTCCAAAATATGTATTTTCTGCCAAATTTTAAATTAAAGTAAATAGACAGTTATAACAGTAGTAATTTCCTTCTTTATATAAGGCGGGAGCTCTCTGTCAAATGTTTGGCCAAGGAGGAGGTCAGGGAGGAGGTCAAAGCAGTGGCCAGGGAGGAGGTCAAAGCAATGGTCAGGGAGGCGGGCAAGGCAACTGCCAGATGAGCGGAGGATTTGGAGGCCAGGGCGGAGGTCAAAGCAGTGGTCAGGGAGGCGGGCAAGGAATGGGCCAGATGGGCGGAGGATTTGGAAGCCAGGGCGGAGGTCAAAGCAGTGGTCAGGGAGGCGGGCAAGGCATGGGCCAGATGGGCGGAGGATTTGGAGGTCAGGGAGGAGGTCAGGGAGGAGGTCAGGGGGAGGTCAGGGAGGAGGTCAGGGAGGAGGTCAGGGAGGAGGTCAGGGAGGTCAGGGAGGTCCAGGGTTTGGACAAAGTAGTCAAGGATGAGGAGGGCCGTAGCCACAGTAATAAAGCCACACCGATATAGCCCAAGAATTAGCTAAACATCTTCGACTCTTAAATAAAACCTCATAAGTAAAATTTTTGTTTTACTCAGCACGTATGTACTTATCTC
This sequence comes from Aromia moschata, assembly GCA_029963805.1. Taxonomy (NCBI): domain Eukaryota; kingdom Metazoa; phylum Arthropoda; class Insecta; order Coleoptera; family Cerambycidae; genus Aromia; species Aromia moschata. The sequence continues at coordinate 1,922,551 of JAPWTK010000050.1, read as the reverse complement.
TTGTACGTCTAAAATATTCGCTAGTAATGTTCTAGCTTGAATTCTTTGTGCTTGGATTTTCAGTAATATAATTTGTTGTAGATTTAGATGTTGGACACCATGTGTCTTACCATGTGAGTGCCTAAATCTTAGCAGATAGCAAGTAGGTCAGTAGGAATGATTATAGATAGCAAAAATCTTATTGGACAGCGGCTTCTGTGACGTCTGTCTCGGCACCTGCCATTGTCGAAACAAACGATTGGCACGCCCACTTTCCACAATTGGTTAACTCAGTTTCACATTTGGTAAAATACAGGCAAGCTATCGCTATGTGAGCGTTGAGCCAAGGCTCAAACGGAAAGACACAAGTCTTATGGAGGTCAGAAAAGACTCAAAAAACGGAAATTTTGGCTCTCTATATGCTATGGACGTAGCAATAGAAACCAATGAAATTTAGAACCAATTATTTTGGAAAGCCTAGTAATATTCACCAAAAAATTCTAAACATTCAATGGGATGCCTTCGTATAACATAGATATATCCAGTTTACCATGTGACATAATTGAGCAAGGGTAGGGAAACGAAAGGAAACAAGTTCTACAAGTTCTAGGTACTCTAAAGAGCTCAAATAACATAAATGTTGGCACCAAAACCAATTGAAATTAGGAACCCACGGTTTTAGAAAGCCTAGTAATATCCACCAAAAATTTTCCAAAATATCAATAGGATGCCTTCATATTGCACGTGAGCAATAAAACATAGTTTATAAATGTTTCAAAACAACCTTGACAAAAAAATCAACATGATAAATAAAAAAAAACAGCACTGTTGCAGAATTATTATAAATGACTTTTTTACGATTGAGAAAACACGTTGACACTAGAAAAAAAAATCACTTCCGCATGTTAATCGCATTCCACGGGATTTATTATATGTTATAGAAATTATAGACATTTATTTGTCATTTTATCATTCACAATACGATAAATATGATGGTGAAGTTAATAGCGGCAGTAATTTTATTAGTTGTAAGTAAACATTTAGAGACCATTTAATTTGTATTTTTTCATTTATATTAATGCACAGGGTGTTGCCACTCGCATGTACTTTCGCGTGTAATTTTACAAATCTCATGTAATTACTCGCATGTAATTTTACAAATATAAATTACTTCCATGATCAAAAATTTGGTGACAGATATGTATATAGGTACTTACATGCCATCGCAAAATAAAAAGCAAGCAAAACAAAGAGTAAATGAAACCACACAAATTTATTTAGTACAAATGAAAAAGTTTATTAAGCCAGAAAATATGATTTTCCTAATTTTATTTTGCCTTATGAATAGATTCCAAAAAATGAAGCAGTGTCACATATAGAGTTAAAAACATTGTAAACCATGACGCTGATTTTTATGAAAAAATCTTGATTGAAACTGATCTTCCAACAATTTTTTAAACGAAATGTCATCTTTCTTTGTTTACAGAAGTTATATTTGATTCTCTTCAATTACTTTTATCGCTAAGAAATTTATTTTAAAAAAAATGTATGGAATACGGTAGACATACTTTTTTTTTTTAATAATATCTACAGCTATCCGAATTCATCTTCGCGTACAGGGCGTTGCACTGGCACAGTACGGTCGACCTCCTCCACCACCACCCGGTGACTTCGGCTCGGGCCAGTTTGGACCCGCGGGTTTTGGGCAGAGAGCCGAGGGTCAAGGACAGGTCTGGGCTCAAGGCCAGGTGTGGCAACAGGGCAATGGCCAACAGTGCGAGGTGGTGTGCAAGGAGATCGGCTCCTCTGCTACTCAGTCGTCGCAGAGTGGGAATCGCGCTGATCCACCTACGCCTTCTTTAGACGAACCTTCACCAGCTCCCAATGCCACTGCCAGTACAGGACCCAACTAACTGGTATTAACATGGTATTTATTGAAATTATAATGTACTTAGTAGAAATAGACGTTAGAAGTGAGAAGATATTTTATTAAAATTTCAGGTGTACCATAATTACAAATTATTAATTATTTCAGGACATTAACCAGCCCTGTCTGATGATAAAATTTAATTTCTCTCTGCTCTAGCGGCACCTTTGCCCTTTTTAGCGCCCCTTCCATCACCTTTTGCACCACTCATGCCGTTTCCTTCCAAGCCCATTTGGGACCCTTCGTCTCCTCCCACTTTTTCTTCGTCACCTGCTTCTCCAACCATTCCTTCCTCCTCTCCCTTTTGTCCGATATCTTGTCCCACTTCTTGGTCCACTCCCCTTCCTAGATGCATTCTTCACGTCTGATTCGAACTCATCCCCTTCTACATGCTCGTGTACCTCGGGCGCTTGTCGACTCTCATTTCGGCTTGCTTCGGGAGTCAGAGGTCGCACGACGGTGGGGGTCTGACCTTGAACGGATTGGAAATTATTTTCCTCCCCTCCCGCTGCAGCTTGTCCTCCTCCTTGACCTTGGGTCCCGCCAGCGCGCTGCTTTTGACCTTCAGCGTGCGTGATCTCATTCTGGAAACAGTAAGGAATTGTTGGACATGCTAGTGAATAGAAATTGTCTAGGAAAGCATACATACATCAAGCTTTTGTCTTTTTTGAGCTTCAAACTCTTATCTTGCATTGAAATACTATTATTTTCAGAACGATCAAATTGTTAGAGTTGTCAGATTTCGGTTTGTGAAATGTCAAAACAGCTGCTGCCAAGAGTTAGTACTTTGATACGCTATCTTGAAAAAGAATAAGATAATGGTCTATTTCTGCCGCTAACAGCTGCTACAAAACTAATTTCAATATACAATTAAAATATTAATTAAGAATACAGTCTAATATATTGTTTTAGCATGTAGCAACAGGCCTAAACTTGAATGTTTCTAGGGTTAATTATATTTCGCAAAAACCAAAAAAAAAAACAATGAATTTTTAAAATCACCTAGAAAGCGTAATCCTACCAAGAGGGTTACAAATACTGTAGCGTTGAATACACGTACTATTCATAATATTTATAATAATTGATATTTATGTACAAAGAGCTACACAGTTTTATCTACGAGGCGTGGCTATTAAATAACCGCACTGTTTTCATAACACTTTTTATTCGTTACCAATTACAGTAGCAACTTTTTCGCCTTCAATGTACTCCCCTTGGCGATCTCTACACCGCTCCATACGACTTTTCCACTGCTGGAAATCCGCTTCTGTCAGCTAGTTCAGAACCTTCGTCGCTTTTGCTTTAACCATTTCCACACTTTCGAATCTTGTCCCCTTCAGTGTCACCGTGTCTAACAAGCCTGGATCAGTCTCAATGTTGTTTAGAATGTCAGCGCAAATGTTCATCCTTGATCCCTTTTGCTCGGGAGTGAGGAGTTTTGGCATCATTTTTGCTGAAACTTTGCGCGTGTTGAACGATTCATGCAAAATCTGGCGAACACATTCTTTGTCGATTCCTATTATTTGAGCAAGATCTCGGATGCTTAAACGACTATCTCCGCGGTTTAATTTACCAATTTTTTCAATGTTTTCGTCCGATTTTGAAGTTGAGGTTCGTCCGGGGCGATAAACCGTTTAAACCATTCAAAAACGTGTGTGCAGGATAAACATTCATTCCCGTACACTTCTTTTACCATTGCATAAGCTTCTGAAAAAGTTTTCCCCAGTTTAACAAGAAACTTGAGATTAACTCGTTGCTCAATCTGAACACTTATCATTTTTTCGACGCGTCACTCGTGCGTAGACTAATTCAAATGACTGCTACAGTCAAACTGAGCGACCCACTGGCTTGTCCAGCGAGCTCAGTGTGAGGAAAGTTCACCAGACACAGTTCTGTTCAAACTTGTCGCCACACGCTCGCAGCGCGCTGGTAGTAGCATCAGTTCGGTTATTTAATAGCCACACCTCGTATAAGCTTAATGTTAGAGTATACGTGATAGCTATATACTTTACATATTTTTTTCAACACCTCCGAAATATAATCATACTAAAAAATAATACGCTGTAGATATGACTGGTATTCAACATTTTTTTGCTTAGAAAACTAAATGAATTGTTTTTAAAAATGTTATTTTGTTTGGTAGCTATTAACGATTTTGAAGTGCCCTTATTGAAGTACCTACGTACCTACCGTTTTTTTTCTAACCAATTTTTTAACTATTTAAGTGTTACTTTATTATTACGTATTAAAGTACAATTCTAGTTTACTTACTAAAATTAATGTTGATAAGCAAAGGAATACTGCAGCCCTCATTTCCTTGTTGTAGCTCAACAGATTTGTGACTATTTACGTCTCATGCATTGGTTTTATTTAAATTGTTCTGCAAATGCAAAAAAAATTGGAAATTTCACAGAGCAATCAATCTTTTTTTATTGTTCACCGGTATAGTGCGACGGCCGTTTCGAATATTTTGCAGACTCATCCTTCGGATTAAATGGAAATATCCTGGGCACGCTTTTAGTGCGTTCCAGTAGCGTGACAGAGGGTAGGGACTTTAGGGATTTTTTATTAAATAAGTATAACAACATTTAATGTATTAGATATAAATACTATAAATAAAAAAATTATGTTAGAAATATATTTTTGGGAATAGTCTTGCAAATATTTTTTTAAATAAAAAAAAATAAAACACGGGAAATATTATAACTTTTTTATATTTAAACTAAATCAAATAGCATATTCAAATATTCAACTATAGTAAATTAAACTACATATTCACAATGGCACAGAAAATATGAAAATCCTAGAGATGTAACTAAAAAAATAGTGCATGAATTAGACACGAGATAAAACATGCACATGAATATTTTTAAATCAATTGAGCAGAAATTTAATGTGTAGAAAAATCCTTTTTTCCCATAAATTCCAAGAGACTCAATGCTTCACGGCTTTCTTAGAGCCGAATACCAAAACTTTACCACCTTTTTTAAATTCACTTTTTTATCATTATCATTATTACTTGTTACCTAGTGCTTAAAGGAAAAAGTTCTTGTGACGCCACTGACTGAAGCTCCAAACGCTTTTTTCTTTAACATCCGCGGCCAGAGATAACGCTTTTTAGTTTCAACGGCGTGTAAATTGATTGGATCGGGATAGTTATGATTTCAATGTCAACGATTGATGCAATGATTACTACAAAAGATGTATTAAAGGATGTATGGTAATTTTTGACGATTTCACTATGACTGGGAATCCTCGTGACGGAGATATTAACTAGTTGAACGATTGTATTGGATCCATCCACCAGAACCATCGGGTACTGGTAAAACATGAGCTACAGAGTGAGCCAAACATACATATATGCCCTCATATAATTTGTAGTTTTTAATTCAAATGATTAAAATCGAATAATTCTCTTCGGCTTGAATAACAAATTAGTTGAATAAGTAAAAGTGACCAGAGATCCAAAATCTGGCTTGGTCCGTTTTTAGAACCCCATAGACATGGACCGTGAATCTCTAATATGCCACTTAAAAAAGAAATGCTTTCTAAGTGGTCTTCTGATAAAGAGTTTTATTTTAATACTACTACAGTTTGATCCAGCATAGTTCTATACCAATATAATTTTTCAAAACTGTATTTTCTGTTCAACGCCTGTTTAGGTAATGATTGGGACTGGATAGGAGAAAATAGAACATAATTCTTCATGCTCTAAAACTATATTATAGTTTTAACATTGGATTGTTTGGCTTTGTCTATTTAACAGGTTAGTTAGTATTTTCCTTGACCACCGGCTCCGCCGCCCGCGCCGGCACCGGCGCCTCCGCCAACTCCGAAGTTCATTCCGAAACCGGCACCGCCCCCTACTCCAGCCTTTGCACCACCTCCACCACCATTTCCGCCTTCCGGCTCCTGGGCTAAGGCTCCTTGTTCACCCTTTAAAAAAATAAATGCGTTTTTACTACTTCACACTTTAAAAAATAATGGCAGTTGTATTCAATGCTACAGTATTTTTAATCTTCTTCGCAGGATTACGCTTTCTAGGTGATCTTAAAAGTTCATTGTTTTTTGCTTTTTTGTAAAATAGAATTAACCATAGAACCATTCAAATTTACGGCTGCTGCTACACGCTAAAACAATATATTGAACTGTAATTTTAATTTCATGTTTAAATTACCTTTCTAACAGCTGTTAAGGGTAGCAATGGACCATTATTGTCTCGTTCTTTTTCAAAATAGCGTATCAAAAATGCAATTAACTCTTGGCAGCAGCTGTTTAACTGTTTTGGCATTTCGCAAACGAAAGCCTGATAACTATAACACTTTGATTGTACTGAAAATAACATTTTTTCCAATGCAAGGTAAAATTTTGACTTTAACTTTGAATTTATTTAAAAATCCAGTAAATTTTACAAAAAAGACACAAACCGCTATTAAGGCCAACGTAAGGTCCAGATAACTTCGAACTATCAACAAATGTCAAGTAATACAACGTGGCAACTTCGGATATACTGCCAACTGCATAACAACAAATATCAGGCGCGAAATTTAAAATAAAACATTCCATTGGAGTTTTTATTTCAATATAACTAAAAGGTGGTATCATTGCACTCATTTGATAGTATCATCGGAGACATACATCGGTTTTTATTTTGTACAAAGTATATATAGGGGATGAGTTACATTTACCCCCACTTTCTTTTACTTATTTTGGCATGGATTTTGTACTGATCTAAACTGTCAACTGTAGCATTGATATATAAAAAATATACATTTTTTTTTATAGAAAATATGTTTTATAAAACCATTTATACTTACAAAGATGAGGACAGCAGCTAAAACCATCGCCACTATCAGCTTCATTTTCACTTTGGTTTGTTTATTAACCGTTGGTTACTAACTTTTATCTGTGATATGAGAATACTGATTTCAAACTGAAAGATGCACCATTATTTATACCGATTTTTGCTATAAAAAATATGTATTTTCTTACTATGATGTTTAAGTACTTCCGTAATTGATGTGCGATAAAATCTACATTCATTTTATTATCCTAATTAGTAGCATGCTCAGAGATGACAATCAGAAAAAAACAACCGAAGGTATGTAGGTACGACATGCGACTGTGAGTTATAAAAAAAATGCAAATCTGGAAACTATTTGCTTCAAAAACAAGTTGATATTTTTTCTTAGTGTATTACTGAATATTCCTTAAACGTTTTAAAATAATTTAGAAAGGGAATTTAAAAAAAAAATGTGGCTCTGACAAAAAGAAAAATGTATCAAGCTTATAAAAAAAATCTACCTAAAAAGTTTTATGTTGTGTATGTAACATCTAATGAAAAAATTGTGTACATAGTATCTGTAATTATCTCGAAAATATTTAAATTAGTATACAAGAGTTACTTGTGTATATGTACTCGTATATACATACAAATCCGCTTCCTGTAACTGTTTTTCTTTAAAAAAAAATACGGTTAACATTGAAAACCCAGGATATAAAAACAAAATCATCCCATATGTTACTTGTTTAATCAACTTTGTAATACAGTGAAATGATCTCCGCGTTTTTCAAATGTTTGCTTGGTGTTTTAGTTTTGGTAAGCATTTGGAAGACAAGCACATATAGTTAGTTGACTAACTGCATTTGAAACACTTAGAAATAACAGCTTTTCTGAAACTAACGTTCTTGTGAAAAGAGTATTTGTGTTCAAATAATTATTAATTGAATTACTTTAAAGAAAATATTTATATTCAATAATAATTCATTAGATACAAAAGAAATATTCCTTCTTAGCATCAAGCCTAGATCCATATTTTTCATAGATATTATAATCCAGTAGGATTTCGAATAATCTTTGTAGTTACTATGAATAGTTTTTAAAGCTGTTTCAACGGACACATCTTGATATTTGGTCTGGCTCTTCTTAATAGCTGCAGCTTCGGCAGAATTGAACGTATACAATAACAACTTTTATTTTCTGGAAATGTCTCGTCAATACATAACCATAGCCGTGTATTTTTTAATGCGCTTTGAATCTACATTTATTCACAGATTTTTTCAAAATGAATTGGTAACATAATAATACTATCTACAGGGTGTCGAGTCAGACACGGCCCAATATGACGCCAATGGCCAAGGACAGATGCCATTTCAACCACTCGATGATATCCTGGGAGGCCTTGGAGGTCCGATGGGGGGCACCATGGGGACCCAGATGAACATGGGATTCGGATTCAACGCTGGATTGGGCGGTAGCGCAGCTGGGGCAGGTTATGGAAGGGACGAGACTCAAAAATAATAATTACAGATCTTTGTCTAGTTGATCGTGTTAATGAAATCATGTTAACAATTCAATGAAGTCGTTGTATTTATATCTAGTAAATAAACTAAGAGTCTAAATGTTTTTGATGTATTAAAAAGTGTACAAGTAAGATTCCTCCGTTTTTAATAAAAAAATTGGGAATTTATTGTGAAAGGACGGTACCTAATGTTTTATTCGAAGTATTGTCCATCGCTTGCCACTACTTTTTCCCATCTTACTAGTAGCATACGGATACCTCGTCGGAAGAATGCTTCATCTTTTGAGACTATCCACGAATCGACCCAATTTTTGGTATCTTCATATGATGTGAGGTGTTACCCACAACACATCATATGATATGATGTGTTGGTGATGTCTGGTGAATACGGCGGGTGAGGTAAAACTTCCCAATTGAGTGGTTTCCAAATAGGTTTTGACCGGCGCCGCAACATGTGGACGAGCATTATCATGCAGGAGAATAACTTTGTCGTGTCTGGAATACAAGTGGGCGCACTTTTCCTTGAGTGCTCAACTCAATCTCATCAATTGTGTTCGGTAGACAGCTCCAGTAATGGTTTCGTTCGGTTTGAGCAACTCATAATACACGATACTGATCCCACCAAATACACAACCAGAGTTTTTTCCATGATTATTTGGCTTAGCTGTAGATGTTGGACCATGGCCAGGTAGTCTCATGATTTCTTCCTTTTTGGATTATCATAGTGGATCCATTTTTCATCACCAGTGACTATACGGTGCAGAAAACCCTTTCGTTTATGCCTGGCAAACAGCATTTCACATGTGAAAAATCGGCGTTCAACGTTTCTCGGCGTCAGTTCATATGGAACCCAATTTCCTTGTTTTTGAATCATTCCCAATGATTTCAACCGATGTGAAATTGCTTGTTGAGTCACTCCTCAAAAATGCTGTACTCACTTCTTTTCGGTTCCGATTTTAAATACCCATTTTGTTTTTAGATATAATAACGAACCATGAAAAAAAATGTCATCACATCTGGCTATGAACGAGAGAGATGAAAATAGCGGTCATGTCGACGCTTGAACCGAAACTTTGTCGTTGTCAAACCTTTGACAAGTGACTGTCGCAGCTGTAAAATAAATAATGGCTTTCACATAATTGAACAATCTTGACAATTAAATAAGGTTATAAATTTAAGATTCAGAATAGAAACAAGTCTTTTTTTTGCTCCGCCAACTTTGATTTAGGTGATATGTCTCGTCAAATATAAACCTAACCTTATCAACGTAGATAAAATCTGAGGTTATTTGGATATGAAATATATTTATTTTTTAAATGGGCGGATGTTCCTTTATTTGAATTAACATACAAACAAAATTAAAAAACATAATAACAAAAATTAAAGGATATTAAAAAAAAATCCAAATTTTTGGGTGATTTTCAACAAGGGATAACTCGGAGAAAAATGGTCGTACAGAAAATGAAAAAAGGAAAGGAAATTGTAGCCTCAAGTGTCTAGTTTTCAGATCTGGAATTAGAAATTGTTTAGCGGGAGCGGTTCTCACGTAATCATCCGAAAACCAACAAAAAAATTTTTTGCTCGTCTTTAAAATGGTCTGTGGAATTCAAAAATTGTTTTTCATCATGCGACCATAAAGCTCTTTTAGACAATTTAATCAGCTTTAATTTGACCTCTTAACGAGCTCCGTACGATGATTTGCCGCGGAGTTATCGTCGATCAAAGCAGAAAAGTCCTTTTCAACTTTGACAATCAATTACTCGGGAACTAATGATCGTACAGAAAATGGAAGTAGGGTTTTGGAGACTGCAAAACATTCTCTATAAGACACAATCGGGGGCGATTGATAAAAAAAATTTTGAAGCGATAATGTTGGCTGAAAAAAAGGTAAAAATTTGCGAATTTAAGGATATTTGGAAAATTTGGTGTAATTTTGGATATAGTGGATGAACGAAGGATATTGTCGGTAAATTTTTAACCTCAAAGTGTCACCAAAAAACCCTCAAAGTTGCAAAGCGCTGAAATTTTTTTTTCTTAGTGCCCCGAAGGTTTAAATTTATCGTTTAGGCCAAAAATCACCGTAACAAGCGATTTTTCGACTTCTATGCATTTTTTAACTTCAATATGATTTTCTTGGCGACAATCCATATTTTTTTTCCTCAAAAACATTGAAAATTAAAAAATTTTTAAATTTTTTTATTTTTCCCCGATCCAAAAATGTTCGGATGATTACTTGAGAACCGCTCCCGCTAAAAAAAATGTTATGTCCAGATCTAAAAACTAGACACTTGAGGCTACAAGTTCCTTTTTTTTATTTTCTGTACGACCATTTTTCTCCGAGTTATCCCTTGTTGAGAATTACCCAAAAGTTTGGAATTGTTTTAATAACCTTTAATTTTTGTTACTAGTGTATTTTTTTTGTCTTAATTCTCTTTACGATTATAAAACGGTCATTTGATAAAAAATACTTATTATTCGAAGAATAATTAACATTTAGAGTTAGATGTTTCATATGCACAATAAAAAAGAGTAGGAAAGATATAAGGAATAATTATCGAAGAGGCAAATAATAAACGAAATCATAAAATGCAGTATATTTCCAAAGTAATTTTAGATGACATTGTTTTATTATCTGGACGATGATGTGGTCGTGGTAGTTGTAGTTGTTGCTGAAACAATAAAAAAAATCAATTTATAATCTATCATCAATTATAATAATTTATCATCTATACACTGATGGCAAAGTCTGATCTTCTGTTGGGAAGTAATTCATTGGACTGTAGCCATTGAATTGCTTATCAACTTCCCAACTGAAAAATTGACTTTACCAAAAGTGTACGTTATATAAAACAATGCATCGTGGATTTATAAATTCAGGAAGAAATCTAAATATATAGTATATCTGGAATAAAAACAAGTTGCAACAACTCTGTTAATTTAAAGTTATATGGGACAAAAATTATAATGTAAAAAATATTATTCGCGTTATACAGGGTGTCCCATTATTAAGGGGCAACAGCGAAAATACAGATCATCATTAATCCAAAATTTATTGGTAACCAAGATACAGGGTGTCAAAGCTATAATTTTATTTTAAATTTCTGTAAATAAATTCTTTAAAAAACTATTTTTGTTTACAAAATTTGTTGTTTGGAGTTTTTTTTGAGGTGAGGAATTTTAAGTTGTCAATTGTCATAATAATTAATCATTTTGATGTAAATTGTAGAGGGCGCCCTCTGCGGCATTCTGAACACAAAAAAAGTTGTTTGAGCCTTAGAATATTTACATTTTTATCCATTTTTCCAACCTTTTTTGACAGAAAAGGTATACCCTTTTAATAATTGACAATGAAACACCCTGTATACTTATAATCCTCTTAAACACATACGTCGTGGAGGCGGCGGACCGCCAAAGCCAAAGCAAGAAGCAGTATGCTTGTGTCCTTCCTCAACTCCCGCTGTATGGATCAAATTTCCACCATTGTACTTGGGAATCATCCGATAGCCTTGACTGAAGTACTAAAAAAAATATGATAAAAAAAAATCATAACTTGCCTGTAAGTATACAGTCAGCCAAATTCTAATAATTTTTGTACAAAAGTATTGTTTTTTTTTTATTCAGATGGGATTACAGTCAACTTCACAAGCTATAATCCCATCAGAAACAAAGAAGCAAGAAGCATTTTTTTCAAATTAGATTGCCTGATATATAAGGCAGATAACTACAAAAAAATAAACCAACTAAAATATATATTTGTGTCTACTGTAAACGTTTGTAAACTCACCAAAGTTGACGCCAAAATAACTAACACAAAATACGCGAAAAACTTCATGTTAGCTGTGAAATAATGCAATGTTGGTATAGGTCGTATGCATGTAGATTTTTATATAATTTTGAATAATGGCTTTTGTTCTGTAAAATGTTAAATTATGTTTATCTTTGTTGGCAGATGCGCTTCCGTTGCCGCTATAATTCAATACTAATTACTATAATCAGAGTTACAGGTGTTATGGTTTTCGAAACATGTGATCAAAAAGAAGAGAGAAACATATCGTTCGCTGAAAAGTATATACTTATTATTCAAAGTAGTGCCAATTTTTACTGTGCAGTTTATGCTCTGTGTTAAATGATATTCTGTATTCGAATCAGCAGATTAAATTTTACGTGACCACAACAAGTTTGAAGATGTTAAGGAGGTAAATACAATTAGGAGGAAAAAAAATCGATTTTTTTTCTCTAAAAAGTTAGGAAATTTCCCGTAGAATACGCTCGTGAAAGTTTCAGAGCGAAATTCGCACTCCTTATATTTGTTTTCGTCATTTTTCGAGAACGTCTTTTTTCAGCGCGCAGCAGGTATACGAGAGCGGTCGGCCCTAGTGAAAGTTTTATTTATTGTATCTTACTTTGAAATGCCCAAGGCCGGATTTGTACACCTGAGAGTATTATATACATATACATATAAATGTTTATATATACATATACAGGGTCGCTGATATATATGGAAACGGTCGATTATCTCGCTAAATTAAGATGCTATTTCAGAAAATATTAAGACACAAAAGTTTTAGGTTTTTTTAACATCTATCACAAGTAAAGAAAAATTAAGTATACAGGGTCAGTCAAAAAGTCACTGACGAAACAAAGTTGCTTTTTCCTTAATGGAACACTCTGTATATTATTCCACATTTCAATTATTCTCGAAATTCTAAACAAGAATTCATATGGCACATCGTTACCTAAATTTTAACCGTTTTCGAGATATCGAATTTTGAAAATAACTTTTTACTATTCTCAAATTTATTAAAGGAAAAGCCCGAAATGATGGATATTTATTATGAAAATTACACAAGGTGAAGATATGGATGATTAAATTTTGTTATTATTTTTTTACAGAAAATAAAAAAGCATAATTGTTCAGGGTTGCATAAAAATGCATGAAACGAAAAAATTATTTTTTAATGAATGTCCTGGATATTTCAAATTTTTTGAAAACAATAGTTTTGCCACGAAAAAAAAGAGAAAACAAGTTTTTATAAACAACAAACAGATTTTTTTTGGAATTCTTATTTTAATATTAGGTGCTCAAATGTCTTCACCATTTACCTCCTGACAGTAACTGAATTCGTTGAACAAAATTTTGTAGTGAATCTAAAAGTGTGTTGGGAGGAACTCGTGGAAATTTCATGCCTTATCCTTTCTTGCAACTCTTCGATATTTTGCGGCCTATTTTTGTAGACTACATTTTTTATGTGACCCCACAGAAAAAAGTCAAGTGGGGTCATATCGGGAGACCTAGGGCCATTCAATTGCCCCCCTGCGTCCAGTCCATTTATCAGGAAGGTTTCATCTAGATATACCCGTACCAAACGTCCAAAATGTGGAGGAGCCCCATCTTGTTGAAACCATATTTGTTCTGCCGGTAAATTGGGCTTGTTATTGTTCGGCAATAATCGTCTAAGCTCTGGAATAATACGCTCTTGCAAAAGTAATAAATATCGTTCAGAGGTCAAATTTCCGTTTATAAAGAGGTCCTATGACGTGTCCACCAATAATGCCACACCAAACATTTACTTTTTGTGGTCGTTGTATGTGAACTTCCTCCATCCAATGTGGATTTTGGTCTGACCAATACCTACAGTTGTGTCGGTTTACGTGCCCGTTTAAACAAAATGTAGATTCGTCAGAAAACAATATGTGGTTGACAAAGTTGACATTTTCGTTTAATTTATCCATAATAACTTCGCAGAACTCGATTCTACGGTCAAAATCGTCTTCACTCAACTCTTGTAACATATGAATTTTATATGGATGGAATTTTTCACGTTTGCAAATTTTTTTGAATGGAATATCGACTCATGTTATGATTTACAGCCCTCTGTTGCGTCGAATTTATTGGATTTTCCACCACATCTAACATGACATTCAAAGAATTTTCTTCGTTTGTAACGCTTACTGGTCTTCCACTTTTTGGTCGATCTTTGACACCTCCAGTTTCATGAAAACGCTGCAATGTTTTTGAAACGGTTGATTTAGAAAGAGGTTCCCGATCGGGATGCAATTCATTAAAAATAACCACTACTTGGTCAAAACTTCGTCTTCTATCACCATATCCTATGATCATTAAAATTTCAATACGCTCGATTTCACTTAAACGTGCCATTTTTGGGCGAAAATAATTTACACTAAATGTATTTTTGACATGTGTTGTCAAGATCATCACTGTTAGACAAAAGAACGAAGCGGCGTTGTTATGGAGCTAGAAACCTTCAAAGGTAACTTGATGGACTATAAACTTAATAAACAAATATTTTTGTATACTTTATAAGAAAATGATTTTCAAAATACGATATCTCGAAAACAGTTAAATTTAGGTATTCGATGTGCTATATGAATTTTGTTTATAATTTTGAGAAGAATTGAAATATGGAATAATATACAGGGTGTTCCATTCAATAAAAAGCAACTTTGTTTCGTCATGACTTTTTGACTGATCTTGTATACTTAATTTTTCTTTATTGTGATAGATTTTAAAAAAACCCCTAAAACGTTTGTGTCTTAACATTTTTCGCTAGCTACCTTACTTTAGTAGATAATCGACCGTTTCCATACATATCAGCGACCCTGTATATATATGTATATCTATATATCATATATAAATGTCAAGTCGTAAGTACCATTTTTCGGTATTCAAAACATTAAACGAATTTTACTCAAAACAACATTTTCAAAATTGGCGACCACGATTACTTAAAAACTACTCGGCCGATTTGGCTGAAACTTTCAGGGATTCTTCTTTATACTCTTAGCTTGTCTGTACACCAAATGTTTTGGAATTTTATGTTGAAAAATTTAATTATTAATGCAAATTAATTAATGTAAAAAAAAAAAATACGTAAATTCGCCGATTTTCTCGAAAAACTACCAAAAGTAGAATTTTTTTGATTTTTTTTTATTTTTTGAGGTTTACCGACAAATTATATATATTTTTAACACACATTTTATTTCCTGGACTGTTACAGATTAAATTTACGACGTCCACAGTAGTTGCCGTTTTGCTTTGTAGGTCCACTTTACGCCAGCGTGCAGCCGCCATTTTGTTTTGAAAAATAAAAACAAAAATTTTGAATTCTTCATTCTTATCTTAACAAATATACAAAGATTTGTAATGATTAAATAAAACCTTCTTGATAAAAAAAGATATTTTTTAATGCTTGATTTTAGCCCGTCTAATTGTATTTACCCCCTTAAATGTTCTGGAACAAATTCTGTCGGCATTCTTTTTTAATAAAGAATGCATTTTGTATTCTGATTTTTTCTTCTGGCTGAAGAATTTATGAAGTATAATATCTCTATAGGTAATTTACCAAAAACTCAGTTAGCAGTCTATGATACTAATTATTTGAAAATTATACTAATATAAATGTTTTTTTTTTTGTTTCTTGAGAAATATATTTTTTTTAGCAAACTTTAATTATTTTTTAATTAATTGGAGTTCTCAAAATTGTGTAATTAATCTGATGTATTTGGTCTGTGACACAAATGAGACGTTATATCAGTATTTCCACCCGTTTGTGCCAGGTAAAATTTGTATTTCATTCAATTTTACACAGATTTACAGCTGAGTTTAAAAAATAGGTATTTCTGAGGTAATTTTTTACGTAGAATCCGAATCTGGTATGTATCGATCTCAAAATGTATCCATCACGTCTAGATGTTGAGATATTTTAGGTTAAATGACCAAAACATGTGTTTTTAGCCGTATTTGAGATCATGTAAATATTTTTTTACATCATTTCTGCTAAGTGCATTGTCTTATATTGATATACATATTTTTCCTTCAAAATTAATTTTTGACTACCCATTTGCGATTTTTTTTCTGGATTATGGTCGTTTGAGTTGCTGGGTGATTTTGAAAATTTAACATTGTTTCAATCATTTTATTTTAATGAAATATGGTATGCAAGGGTTTTTAGGGTTGATGTTCATGAATCAGGTGTCAAATTTTCTAAATTCAAGATGGCGGATTTAATATGGAGAAAGTTGTTTCTAATTTTTATTTTTTGATACGACTTTCATGGTCTCAACCAAAGAAAAATTAAGTTTTGAATCTATGAGTTCTAGAAAGAAAATTATGCTACCTACAATTAAAAAAAAATAAAATTGAAGGAATCCAAAAAGTTTAATCTAACAATTAAAAAAAAGAAATTGAAATATTTTTTAATCTTCATAGGAATGAATTTATGGAATTTTATGTTATTATTTATATACTCGTAAAAACCCAAATATTTCAAACCAGAAATCTTAAAAACTGAAACAAATCAGGGATTATAAAAATTGTTTTATAATTCGAATTCGGAAAAAGATCCGTATTTCAAATTAGAAAATTCGAAAATCCGTAATTTCAAATCGCAATGTTTAACAAAGAATAATAAAAGAATATGAATATATCTCAAAATTCACAAAATATATAATATTTCAATCAATCGATACAAACATGAATAAAAATAAATTTAAATATAAAAAAAATCATTATAAAAATCCAAAAGTATCTAGGAAATCTAGAAATACGAGATAAAAAAAGTACTGTTCAAATATTTAAAAATCAAAAGACTAAATAACTAGAATAATTTTAAAGAAAGAATTCAAAAAAAATATTAAACTTTCAGATACCAAAACCCACGAAGTAACAAACACTATAAAATAAAATATTTTCACTTTCCTTTCTAGAAAATTAGGTATCCCAAATTTGAACTCAGAAATGCCCTTAGGGATTTGTAAAGAAAAATACACAAGTACAGTAAAAAACTTCTTTATTTCAATTTTGCAGTGTTCTAAACATTTCAACATGATCATCTTCAGGAAGAAGCGGTCGTGGTGGCAGCTGAAAAAGAAATTAGTTTCAATATCGGATCATAATTATGCAAGGTTCCGAAATACTGTAACATCCGGCTCAAAGAGATGCGAACGTATATAGTTATTCATATTTGAAAAAGCCTACGAACTGACATGTGGCCGCTGTGAAATTACAAAATTACCGCTACCCAGATTAAAACAGAGACACTGTGAAAGGTTTTTTGACGCTAGGAATTTTGGAAAGGACGAACGTCAACTGGTCATGACGTCCCCGCGTTCGCAGCTCGCTGAGCCGAACCGGCATCAACGCCTACGTGTGGTCGGTGGTGCTGGTTGATTGCCTCCTCGTCCATGGCAGTGAGCTCCATGGTTACGGGCACCAGTGAGACCGGCACCAGCGCCTCCACTCATGCCTCCTCCGATACCCGCGTTCAATCCGAAACCGCCGGTCGCTTGAGCGCCACCGCTACCGCTGCCTTGGGCGCCGCTCTCCCCCGCCCCTCCTGCACCCCCGGAAGCAGATCCAGAGGCACCAAATCCGAAACTCCCGCTGGCCTGTCCTTGACCTTGACCGCCGAACTGCGGGAGGCCGCTGACTAGGCACTGAGAAGAAGTTTTCGTTTAATTTTTCAAAATATGTTGTGTTTAACAAGGAACAACAACGTATCGAGTTAATTTTTTGCTTAAATGCATTACATGAAGTTTTCAGTAAACAGTTGGTGTTGAAAAAGGGGTTCAGGACTTCGTGAATGTTGAGGTTAGTTTCGTGGAATGTGTCATTGAAAATAAATAAAAAGTTAATAAAAATAAATTGAATTAATAAAGGTTTTGAAATATAAGGTGATTTCTTAGTTGAATCGTACTTTTTGACGGCGTAAACCAACATTTTTTTTCCAAATAACATTTTTCAAAAAAAGTTGACTAATTATTAATTTTGAAAATAGCAATTATACGGACCTGCCTTCAATTAAAAAAAAAAGGTTGTACAGCGAAATTCTAAATACAAAAACGTTTAAGATACTAGATATAAAAAGATTCACAAAAAAACGCGATAAACATTTGATACTTTTTCCTACTGTGTTTCGAATTTACCTTTCCTCTAAACTGAAGGCAGGACCGGACAAAAGCCATTTTTGAAATTAATTAGGTGACTTCTTTATTTTTGAGTTTATTTCAAAATGGTATTAAAAATGTGACCAAACAAGGAATCGCCCCGTATAAGGTTCGTTTCAGATTTCTCAAAAGGCATACTTACAAAGATCGCCACGAACAAGGCACAGACCAGATAGAACTTCATACTTTGGATTTCAAATTGTTCCAATTCTCGGACAACTGAACGCTTGGAATACACGCGGCATTTTTATATGCAGAAGCCTTTTGTGAGGATAATTCGGAAGTGGACACAAAAAAAATCATATCCGCATATTTGCTAACAATCTTCCCTAAATTATCTATAAATTAATTTATAATTGCCGCGACAATTTGACACATATAATTATCTCGACCTCGGGGCACCCATTATCTCTACACGTGAAGCAACCACAATTTTTTTTATACATATGTATTAAACACCACAGCCTCACTGAAATCCATAAGCTTCTAAAATCATATAGACCATGTAATTACTGGTATGTAAATATGCAATAATTAATCTAATAGTCATAATGAGCCGTTAAAAAATCATCATCAAAGCTAGCCATGAACTAGAAATTGTACAACAGACGCGTCGTACGTCATGTGACCTTGGCGCATGCGTATCTTGATAAAACAGTTGACGATTTTCATACAGCCTTCTTAAATAATTTAAAATTCTCACAGACGTATTATTTTTAAAATAACCTTTGTTTACCGCCACGATACGTTAAAAGAAATCATAGAAATAAGCATATAACACTTTTATTTACTTCTAACATAATAGGCATATTACACAAAAATAACTAAATAAAGGAGAAGCATAGGTATTTTTGCAAATTAGGAATTAAACGTTCGGTAGCTGCTAATTTGAAATATGTATACGTAATGTAAATGTGTAAAGGTTTAGTTGTTTTTTCTTGTGGCTCATTGCAATTTTGTTCTAAATCTAATTAACCCAGTATATCAGCCGTTTCCGGTTCCTCGTGCAAGACTTCTTGCTATTAGTCAGCGTCATCAGGCGAGGCTGAAAATATGAAGAAAACATTTTTTAATTATACTTATTAACACAGACAGTCAGCAATAAAGTCATCATTCATGGCTCCAGACAAGACTGGCAACGTACCGCCCGATCTAGCAACACTGCGGAGACGGGACATTGAAGGACGGTAGGTTAACATGTAATGCACCTTCAGTACAAGTTTGAACTTGTCAGAGTCGTTTGTTTGTTCTTTGTGACTGTTTTTGTAAACCGTTTTTTTCTAGTGCGTTTTAAAAATGAGTGACATTAATTTTGAGCAACGGTGTGCTATCAGGTTTTGCTTCAGACTTGGACACAGTGCAACGGATACTCTTGCAAAACTTCAACACACCTACGGAGACAGTGTTTTTCAAGAGCCTACGTTTTTCGATGATTCGGAAGACCTTTATCTTCAAAAACCGATGAAAATGTCGATAGAATATGAGATCTTGTGCTTCAGATCGTCGGTTGACGACAAGAATGATCGGGGAATCAATGTGAATCATATCTTTGTTCATCAGATTTTGACTAACGAATTGAGGATGAGAAAATCTGCGCAACAATGATTATAAAACACCTTTCGCAGGAACAAAAGTACATCGGGAGAGAAAGGTGTCTTGACTTTTGAAATCAATTGAAAATGATCCCCATTTTATGGAACGTGTCATTACTGGTGATGAGACTTGGGTGTTTGAATACGACCCGGAAACCAAGCGCCAAAGCATGGAATGGCACACTTCAAGATCTCCAAGACCTAAAAAGACAGGAATGAGCAAGTCGAAGGTTAAATGCATGATGTTTTGCTTTTTTTGATAGCCAGGGAATTGTCCACAAAGAG
>JAPWTK010000050.1:1890000-1897500 GCA_029963805.1 Aromia moschata | reverse complement strand
TATTTTTTTTTTTTTTTTTTTTTTTTTTTTAAAAAAAAAAAAGGGGAAAGGAGGGGGGGGGGTGGGTTGGGGGGGGGAAGGGGGGGGGGGGGGGGGGGGGGGGGGGGGGTTTTTTTTTTTTTTAAATTTTAATTTTTTTTTAAATTTTTTTTTTTTTTTTTTATTTTTTTTTTTTTTTTGGGGGGGGGTGTTTTTTGGGGGGTTTTGGGGGGGTTAAATTTAAAAAGTTTTTAATAAAAAATTTTTTAAAAAATAAAATTTTTTTTTTTTTAAAAATAAAAATTTTTTTATTTTTTAAGGGGGGTTTTTTGGGGGGGGGGGGGAAAAAAGGGGGGAAAAGGGGGTAAAGGGGGGGGGGGTTTGAAAGGAGGGGAGAAGGGGAGGAGGGGATTGGGTTTTTTTGGTTTTTTTTTTTTTTGGGTTTTTAAGGGGGGGGGGGGGGGGGGGGGAATGGGGGTTTTTTTTTTTTTTTTTTTTTTTTTTTATTTTTTTAATAAAAAAATAATTTTTTTTTGGGAGGGGTTTTTTTTTATTTATATTGGTAAAAAAAAGGGTTTTTTTTTAATTTTTAATTTTTTTTTTTTTTTTTTAGGGTTTTGGGGGTGGGGAAAAAAAAAAATTTTTTTTAAAAATTTTTTTTTTTTTTTAATTTTTTTTTAAAATTTTTTTTTTTTTTTTTTTTTTGGAAGGTTTTTTTTTTTTTTTTTTTTTTTTTTTTTTTTTTTTTTTTTTTTTTTGTTTGTGGTATTGTCTGATTTTCTAGTAAATGACGTAAACTGATCAATTTTACAAATAACGTACAAAAAAACTAAACGGTATCGATGACAGGCCCTAAATAGTGCCCTTGAGGAACCGCCATTTCAAAAGTGGGCAAAACAAAAGGGAATAATATTGAAAAGTGTGTTTAAAAGCCTTACCACAGCAACCGCTAGTACTACGAGGGCTGTCAGCGCTATGATTTTACCCATGATTCTTACGGTTGAGTCAACTGATAGTAATAATATTTCTACTTCCAATATATAGGGCCATAAAATGTTAAAAAACGTGTAGGAAGTAGGAAACAAGAAAGAACATGGCTGTTGACGTTTTAAAAGCACTGTTACATATCCTGGATCATGTTAACAATTTTTATTGAACGTAATTATAATATTTACATTGAAAAATATATGAAACATTTGGTATAGAAAATAAGCTCTACTTGTATGCGATTGCAAAGGGTTTGTTTTACATTTTCTTACCTTAGCCTTCAATTTGGGTCTAGTATAAGCCCCAAAAATCTTATGTGAATCTCATGCTTCCTTAAGAAGAAATGAGAATGGAAAAATTCCATCTGTCGCCACAAAGTGAAACTAGTTTTTGTCCAGAATCTAATAATGATTAGAATTTATCAAAATTCTTTATTAGAATAGTTTTGTATGAAAACTTTTTATTTGTCTGTAGCTCCCAAAATATTCACTTTATATACCAAGTACATACGAGGTGTATTAATTAAGTAATGAGACTGATTTTTTTAATTTTTTTTATACTAATAGAATTACAATTCAGTATTGTCTTCTTTTACTTTTGCCCATCACTGTATATTTGTCGAATATAAACAAAAAAAAAATTATACGTTGCTTTAAGAACGTCTACCTATATTTCTAGCCACTTTGTTATGTAATTTCTTTTAGTATTCATAACTGGAGGTCAGTTATACCGTTTTAGCAAAAGTTAACGTTATTAGAATTCGGAAGACGTATTCTGTTTTTGACTTCGTTGTTTATAACAATACCTAAAACGATTTTGAGTTGCCAACGCGTCCTTGACCACGCACCAATTACTGTAATTACTTTTTAAACAACTTCTATGTACATTGTGTGCGTGAAATCAATTTTCGTTGCATGTGCACTAAATTGTATGTTTACGACGTCCGGTCATGCAAATATGCAAGCGTATAATCAACAACAACAAAAAAATGGTGCTTTAGATTTAATTAAGAAGGTAGTACCTGCATTTGGTTGAACAATAGGAACCGTCCCCTCCAATCATGGTATTCGAAAGGCTTCTTTTAAAAAAACATATAGGGCAAACTTAGAAAACCGTTTACACACTATTTAAAGAACACACAAAAATTTAATACAACGTATATTAGACTTTGGTAAAATTTAACAGTTTAAAATATAAAAATTAAATCATTCCCACACCTGGTAAAGTTATTTTTTTCAGTCGACTTCCAATTTTTTAAAGGTACCCTCCATTCCAAAAACGTCTCCCATATTTTTAGGTCTCCCCGGTCTTCTGGATTCGTCAACCACTTGGGTCTCCTGGTATTTGAAGAAGTCCGCGTTGTCGTTTATCAGACCCTTGTATTTTTCTGCAGAAAAAGTGAACAAAAGTGACTTCGCAATTTAAAAAAAAATCTTATAATTTAAAAGTCTCCTCCGAACGTTTTGCGTGTGAACAAATAATGAACAAAATATTTTATTATATACTTATCATTTATAAAAAAAATATACTCTAAAAATTTGTTGCTGGCCAGTCAATGTAGGTATATAAAATATGCTTTCAACAGGCTTAATTCTGACTAAAACATGTACTAACCATGTAAAATATGTATAGATTCGCATGAGCCACCATATTCCTGCGGCAAAATATCCTTGGGGATACGCTTGCACAGTGATTCTTGGTCTACGTGCAGGTACAACTTAAAAAAATAATCATAAAATCCAGCGAAAACAAATTTATATTTAAAAACATTATTTACACTCGAACCACTCTTATTTCACCTTCACTTAATTCACATCCTCTGATATTTCACCACGTTTCCCCCTATTAGGTCGCGAAACCGTCCCGGTTAAGTCGCCGCCTGTAAAAGTTTTAGAACTACGTTTGGAAATTGGATTCTCGCATGAATATGTACAATTTTTATTGAAAAAAATGATTGTGTGATACATTTATTGATTTCAAATAGGTTAGGTGTCTTTCAAAAATATTTAATCTTTAAAATATTCATTCAAGTGGAAAATTGAACTTTGTCACGCACGACTGGGTATACTTACATTGATTTTTCGTTCAGTTGGCTCATTTTTCGTTATAACAAGTGGTGTGGTATAATCTCTAAATATTTCTTTTTGCAGTTAAAACACAAAAAAAGTTGAGGTTATGATCGCGACTTAAGAGAGGCAAAATTTCGCGACTTAAGCGAGGTAATAATGCACGGATTTGGCGACTTAAGAGGGGTTAGAGTGTACTTTATATTTTTTTAGAAACTTACAGTATCCAGCAATTCTTTCTTCATAAAAGGCTTCATCAGCGCGAGAATTTTATCCATGAAGGGCACTATGTTGAAGAATTCTATGCCCTTCAACCTGATCGGCATAGCGTCCTGGAAAATTAAGGGTTCTTTTAAAAAAATGTCATAGGCATGCTTTATTAATATTTTTGTAGAAAATATAGACATCCAAGAAAAACGTCATCAAAGTTGGCCGAGAAAAAAAAGACGTATTTCTATTCTTAACCGAATTTATAACCTTATTTACTTGTCAAGACTGTCACATCATATGACAGCCATTGTTTATCTTACAAATTGTGACAGTCACTTGTCAAAAGTTTGACATAACCGAAAAGAGTTGATAACGTTTTTTTGGATGTCTATAATAGATACATATATGACACATCTCTTAACACTTGTGTGTTCTTTAAATCATGTAAAAATGTATCTCCTGGTCTGCCCAATATGTATTTCAAACATCGTATTCTACTGCACTTTTTTACCTGCAAGTAATACATTAACTTCTTCATGACCACGACGCTGAGCTTGAGCAGATGACCGAAGACGACTCCTTTCATGTCTATGACGATCACCAGGCCCTTACAGGGGCCATTCTTGTGCAAGTGGAGCAGCGTCAGCATGTCGAAACAGCGGATAGCCGCTGGAAAATTGTAAGGATCGGGGTTGGTGTCCAACAGCTTGAAGAAGATGACTGTGTTTCCCTCGGGCGTGAGTTTGGGCAGCAGGGACACCAAACTGAAATATACCGTACGTATTCTTAAATTAGTAGCCAGCCAATAAAAAGGAAAGGAGGTAAGACCAAAGTAAAAGATAGAATAAGACAGATATAACCTAAGATGCACGTCCCACTCAGTGGGCGTGTCAGTGATGACGTAGGGGGGCGATTCGCATTTATTGGCGGTTTTGTACCCTCCCTATTTCAATGAGAACCACGCCCAGCCCCGCGGAAGCCAAGGGCGGGAATAGGAGCAGATCGAAATGATTTGTGTAACGCCACAGCAACATCTGCGTCTGTCTCACTTAAAGAGCATCTCTCTTCACATTTGGAGAAAATAATTTAGTACACATATGGTATAAAGAGGTTGTGTTACAGTATAGAATACTCGGAAGATTTTCCTTTAATATGTGTCCAAGAACTTTGAAAGGATTTAATATTTAATTTGTTATAAAAAGCTTCAAAATGTTGACTTCGTTGCTGACTGCATGTGTTATATTAATGTCTCATTTTTTTTTGCTTACACGGTATTCACTGAGGTTTGAACTGCTGAGTCGCGCGGATCTCTATTCCCGAAGATGTCTGCACATAACGTTTTCACAGTAAAGTAGTTGTCTATGGTTACTTTGGCCAGTTCGTTGCTGTAGTAACAGCTCTGGAGGAATATGGCGACTTGGAGTTCTGAAATGTCGATTAATAATTGGGATTCTATACCAGAAAGTTAAAAAAATCAATAGTTATATAAAAGGTTCAAAGCTTGTGTTACCATACCATGCTTTTAAAAAGTAAGTTTTTAGATTTTCTTGACAAGAAAGCCTACAAAATTAGTTTTTTGGATTTTCGTTTCAAAAAATCAATTTTCCGTGTGTACTAAAATGTGTTATTTTAGTAATCATTCCAATATTTAATAATAGCGTATATGCAAAAATAAGAAGGGATATGTTTCCAAAAGTATTTTGATTTTTGAAGTTTTGCCAGTACAATATTAATTAAAAATTGCAAGAAAAAATTCTACATATCTAACAAAACATCTTGTAATTATTATATTCACAGAAAATGTTCCACAATTTTAAGTTTTAATTGAGTTTGTCTTATGTTATTTTAAGCTAAATTTCAAATAAAATGTTTAATTTTTTCGAATGTATTATATAGTTCTTTGATGAACAAAATGCCTCTTACTCGTTTGCAATTGTTAATTATTTTTTATATCTGTAGCCAAGAGCAAAAGAGGTTTTATTTTTTTATAAAATTTATTTAATATATTTTCTCAGGCAACGAAAATATTTTTATAAAAAAAATCCTACCGTCCATTTTAGGCAGATGAGGCTGCTTCTCGGCCCAATCAGCAATACTTTTCACATCATCTGGTTTCAAACTTGGATCGTTCTTGTACACTTCTCCAACGTCTATTTCACCGAAAGACATCTCTAGAAGTTAATATTTCAAACCGTTACTAACAATTTCAATACCAGGAGTCGCCGAATCGAAATCTGTCGATACACTAAATACAGGCGAACAAAGCCGCAGTTATTTATTGCTAATAGTAAAAATCTAAGTTCAAGGTATTCACGTACATTTTGGGGACCAGTATAACTAATAATTATGCACAGATATCACTCCATTAAATAAAAAAATACGTGATTATTACCGTCAGGTATCCATGACATTATGATGCTAGCCTGCATTGAAGCCAT
This sequence comes from Aromia moschata, assembly GCA_029963805.1. Lineage (NCBI taxonomy): Eukaryota > Metazoa > Arthropoda > Insecta > Coleoptera > Cerambycidae > Aromia > Aromia moschata. The sequence continues at coordinate 1,891,820 of JAPWTK010000050.1, read as the reverse complement.
AATTAAAATATACATAGATATTTGGTATTATAAACTAATTAGTTGCCTATGCAACACAGAATAGAAAAACATCTTCTTCAATAAATTCTGCATACATTGTTTGACTTTGGTCGTTTTTTTTTGGGTAAAAAAAAGAAAGGGAAAAGGAAGGGGGGGGGAGACGGCCGGGGGGAGAGCCGCCCGCATGGACTTTCTATGGGTGATGTAGGTGGGGGGGGGGGGGAGAGGGAGGGAGGGGGGGCGAGAGAGAGATATAGACCCATTCTTCTTCACACCCTATTTTTCCCCCACCCTCCCCCCCCCCCCCTCCCACCCCCTCTTCCTCCTCTATTCTATCCCTCCCAAGTATTTTTTTTTTAATATTTTCACCCCCCCCCTCCCATCTTCTTTTTATTTTTTTACGATTTTTTTATTTTTAAATTAGTATTTTTTTTTTGTATGAGGTTATAGAGGTTATATTTGTTTTTTATTGGCGGGGGGGTGTGTGTGGGGGGGGGGGGTGGGGGGTCCGCCGGGGGGGGGGGGGTGGTTGGATAAGGGGGGGGGAAAGCCGTTCGCGGGGGGTGGTGTTTGGTTTTTTGTGTGGGGGGTGGGGGGGGGGGGGGGGGGTGTGGCCCCCCCCCCCGGGCCGTATTCCCCGCCGGGTGGGGGGGGGGGGGGCGTGTTTGGGAACAACATCCCCCCCATAATAAAAAAAAAAAAACGCCACACCCCCCCTGTGTTTATACCCCCATTTTCCCACCAACCCCCGGCGGGAAAATCTTCTACTCTTTTATTTTTTTTTTTTTTTATATATTTTGAGGGGGGGGGTGGCCGGGCCCTCTTTATCCCTTTTTTTTTTTTTTTCTTTATGAAAAGATAAGCCAAATCTCTTCCCCCCTCTTTATTTTTTAGAATTTTTTTTTCCTTTTTTTAAAAAAAAAAAACCAAAAAAACACTAATAATAGGAGGGACAACACCCCCCCTCATAATATACATAAAAATATAAAAAAAATTGTAAATAGGACCCCCTTTCATTTATATATATATTTTTTTTTTTAATACAAACCAACCCCCGTCTAAACCTTCACCCCCCTTTAAAAATTATTATAAAAAAAAAATGTTAAAAGAGGAATTTTTTTATATTGTTTTTTTTATTAAAAAAAAAAAAAAAAAAAAAATAATAAAAACCATATATATCAATTTTTTTTAATTTTTTTTATAAAAAAAAAAAAGGGGGGGGGGGGGGGGTGTAGGGAAGGGGGGGAAAAAACAAACCCACCCACTTTCTGCGCGGGGGGGGGGGGGGGGGGGGGGGGGGAAATAAATCCACCTCTATTTCTTCTATAATTCTACCTTTGGGGGGGGCCCAAACCCGTTGGAGGGCCTGTGGGGTGGCCAATTTTTAATTTTTTTTGTGAAAAGTGCCGGGGGGGTGGGGGGGGGGGGGGGTGGAGATTTTATAAAAAACGAGAGGGGGGGGGGGGGGGGGAAAAAGAAGAGGAGAAGAGGGGGGGGGGGGGGGGGGGGGGGGGGGGGGGGGGGGGGGGGGGGGGGCGGGCGGGGGGCCCGGCGCGGGGGGGGGGGGGGCGGCCGCGAAAGGAGGGGGGGGAGGGAAAAGGGGCCGCGCGGGGGGGGGAGGGGGGGGGGGCGGGGGGGGGCGGGGGGGGGGGGGGGGGGCGGGGGGGGGGGGGGGGGGCGGGGGGGCCGGGGGGGGGGGGGGGGGGGGGGGGGGGGGGGGGGGGGGGGGGGGGGGGGGGGGGGGGGGGGGGGGGGGGGGGGGGGGGGGGGGGGGGGGGGGGGGGGGGGGGGGGGGGGGGGGGGGGGTGGGGGGGGGGGGG
>JAPWTK010000049.1:2000000-2165067 GCA_029963805.1 Aromia moschata | reverse complement strand
ATGTACGTATTTGTTGACGTATTGTGGATATTTTACTTCTTTCATACCTATATATTTTTAACGTTTTGAGCGAAATTTACTGTTATACGAACGTTTTTATGTGTGCCTTTGCAACGTAATAATGTGATAGAGTATCAGGAACGTGTACTTTGGTAAATGTTTGTTTATAATTTAGTAAATTAACCATAACGTACACAAACTGCTGTAATTTATAGCGTGTTCCAGAAATTATTTTACGTATTTTATGACAATAAATTGGTAGCAAATAAAAGAAAAATGTATAGTTGTGATCTCACCAAAATATTGAAAGTTTGTAAGCAGCGATTTTAAAATTGGCGCAGATTAAAACTAAAGTATTAATGTGGTCTATGAAGATTACAAGCTTCTTTACAACCTGACCAGTATATAACATATAGGGTGATTGATCGAAACCATTCGTTAGATGTATTGGGGCTTGTAGAAATGACTGGTTTTGAAAATTTGGACGTCACACTTCAAGATGGCTGCACTTCCGGTTATACCGCATCAATTTATTTTAAATAGAATGGTACCTTATTTATTTCAGATTTAGATTCTACACGTTATTTTAGGAATATTTTCCTATATCCAGACTATATAAATAGTTTTTCCATGGTCTATCGATGTATAATATAATTGTAAGGTTTCTATTAATATATAATTAAGCTGAAAATTTGATGTCACTGATTGTAATTTCATTTCCGTGCTTTTGCTATCGGATAATATAGCAAAATTTGTCAATGGATAGTTCAAACAAATTAATATATAAAAAATAGATATTCTGTTTTAATAGGCTGGTGAAATTCGTATTCAATGGGATATGTAGGTTGGTAGTATATCTAGATGATGTAGATCCTTTATTATTTCTGATGTCTCCGGAAAACTTTCTACTAGAAAATCTGTTATAAGAGCCCATCTACGCATTACATGTAATAATACATATTATTACGTATTTATATTATTCTGTATAATTGTTTTTCCTGTTTTATTTTCATTATATGAGTATATTTTGTATGCCCTACGAAATACGAGATACCTATTCGTTGACAATTTGTCGGTATCGGTTTTTATTTTGTATGATGTTTATTTTTGTGTACAAAAGTATTTAATGTTTCAATAATATTTGGTTGTTACTGAATTACTGCAATACTTGTCTAATATGTGTGCAATATCAAACTCTCGTTAGAGATGAAAAAATATCACAAAAGTTCTGGCACACTTTGCTATAAATATATAAATTTAAAATACATTTTTTTGTTTAGGTTTATTTTATGTGTATTATATGTGTAGTCTCCCAGAATGAGCGATGTCTCTCATATTAGAAGGAAAAATATGCCTGTAAAACACTAGTAAGAAAATGTAAGTTATTGATTAAAGTAAATATTGGAGAAACTTAATTGACACTTTCTCAGAAATCAGAATCCTACATCCTTGTTAATGTATTCGTGTAATATTTTTTCCTTCTAATACGAGAGACATTCTGGGTCACCTGTAAACTAAACCTGGGGCAAAAATGTCTAATTTGGATTTAAAGCTTGGTATGATAAAACTTTTTTTATATTTTTTATCTTTAAACGGGACTCGATTCTCCACATGTATTAGACTGTACCTAAACATTGAGATTATATTCCAGTAATAACCTGGTATTATTGAAATACTAAATACTTTTATGCACAAAAGTGACTAAGGGAGTAAATACGTATTTAAGTAAAAATTGACTAAATGACATTTTGTGCTTTTGTAAAAACTGTCACATTGATGTATGATTACCTCTAATTTCGTGATTAAGGAGGGTGGAAAAATGTCTAAATTGCTTTGCCATATGCCATATACTGTAACATACATATAATCACTAAATGACTTTAAAATACCAAGTATATTACATCACTGTATATGGAATGAACTGAAGACTAAATTTAGGTTTTTAGTGACAATGGGTGGTATTTGAAAAAAAAGCATACACGTTAATCGACTTGTTGCTTTCAAAATTAAATATAAATGTTCGATAGCTATTGCTTCTGTCATCATTGTCCAAGAAAGTGTACCTTCAGTCAGATATTATACTTTTACAAAAAATTTAAAGTAAAAGTTCAAAGTTGAAATTTAATACCTTGAATATGTAAAATAAATTATCTTCTGTTAATTCTTCATTAAAGGCTTTATATTGTACTTCGAACAATATAAATAATTAGTAATTTCAATTGAAACAAAGATCAAAGATAACAATCAGTTTCAGTTTATTTAAGATAATTCGATTAAGTCAGTCGTTTGACGGCCGATTATGTGATCGCTTATAAATAAATAGGACCTATTTAGTATCTAAACACTTTTTAAACCTAATTATTGTCAAGTGATTCTCATTGAGATTGTACTGTAACTAAGTACATACTCAACAATTTAACTAATATTTAATATAAAAAAACTGGAAGTTGTCCATGAAACACCGAACTACTACACTTTTCTCGACGCGCGTTTCGCCAACCAAGTTGGCATCTTCAGGAGAAGATTAAAACTAAATTCTAGCCTACACACTTGCACTATTTACACTAAATTTATTGCCACGGTTCACTGAACCGTAACTGTCTTTGTTTATCAGAGCAAACAGTGGACTGGTGGGTATCGGACCATTGTCCTTATTCATACTACTGTTACACTTAATGATTTCTAAACTTTAACTTAAAAATCATCCAACTGTCTACTGTTTGTTACATTTCTAATTAATTTTAAATTATTTATGTCTATCCTATGGTTGTTGTCAAAAGCATGTTGGGCACCACAAGATTTTTCAGTTCTGCCATATTTCAAATGAGCCATGTGTTCTTTAAATCTAGTCAAAATAGATCTTTTGTTTGCCCAATATACTTTTGATCACAATCTTTACAACTTATTTCGTATTTTTGTGACTTTTTGTTATTGTCCATTTTGTCTTTGGGGTTACCCAAAAGCGTCTGTAGTTTGTTTTTTAGAATTATAAACCAAATTGATATTAATATTTTTAAAAATTTTATCTAGTGCGCGGGTGCATTTAGGTTCATATGGTAACGAAGCAAATTTCGAATTGTCAGTATCTCTACGAAAAGTCGTGGAATTGTACAGGGTTCTCTTAAATTTATGCTTCCTTATTAACTTATCTATTAAATGGACTGAGTAACCGTTATTCTTAGCTATATTCTTAATTAATTGTTTCTCATGTTCAAACCTCTCTTTACTGAGGGGAAAATTTAACAAACGGTGAATTAGAAAATTAAAACTTGCCATTTTATGTTGAAAAGGGTGGTGTGAATCGTTGGGAATATATCTAAGAGTCGCGGTTTCTTTCCTATATACATCAAACTCTAACTTAGTTTCACTATTTCTAATAACTAATACATCTAAAAATGGTAGCTGTTCATTGTGTTCCACTTCATATGTAAATTTTATAGTAGGGAAACGGTTATTTAATTTGGCAACAAAATTATCTAAACTAATTGTTGTTGTATCAAATACCGCGAAGATATCGTCCACATACCTGAACCAAACTCTAGGGAAATACTCGAATTTATCTTTTACATCTGTCTCAAATTTACTCATAAAAAGAATTGCAATGAAAGGTGACAAGGAGTTACCCATTGCCGTTCCCTCGTGTTTTTGAAAATATTCACCATTATACTGAAAACAATTTTGATTCATACAAATACTAGTAAGCCGGATGTATTCCTTAACAATTTTATCGTCTAAACCATTTAATTCGAGTAATACCCTGAGGTAGTCCAAAGTTTGCGGGATTGGGACACTTGGAAACAATGAGCATACATCAAACGAGACCAAAATTTCACCTTCTTGCAATTGGATATTTTTGATCTTGTCAATGAATTCACTGGAATTTTTTACTGAAAAACTTGTTTGTGCAATAGACAAATTTTCGAACTCGTTCGTTAACCATTTTACATTTTACATACATATTTATTTGTTATAGTACTATATTTCTATAGTTTATTACTACATAAATATTTGTATTGTTATATACATATGTATATGTATATTAATTTGTACATTAAAACGTAAATATACGTTACTTGTTCATTGGTCAGGTATTTCTATAAATGTAGGTACATTACACGATACAAATTTGGGTCATGTGGGCAGAGTTTAGTTAGTTTTTCGGTTATGTACATCTACAGGGCGATTCCTTAGTTGGGTCATATTTTTAATATCATGTAGAACTATTGAAAACAAATATTTTTCAATCAACTCGAAAAAAAAGTTACCTTATTAATTTCAAAAAATAATAGTTATACTGTCCTGCATTCAATTTAAAGAAAAGGTAAATTCGAAACAGAGTAGAAAAACACACCTAACGTTTATTGCTATTTTTGTGAATCATTTAGTGGTAGCGTTTTTCTTATCTTAAACGTTTTTGTATTTAGAATTTCGCTGTACATTTTCTTTAAATTTAAAGCAAGACTGGATAAATGCTATTTTCGAAATTAATAATAAGGCAACTTTTTTATTGTTTTAGCTTTTAGAAAAACGTTGTTTAGAAAAAATGTTTGTCATGAATAGTTCTCTACGCATTTGAAAAATACGACTTAAATTCAGGAATTACCCTGTACACTTTTTTTATTAGTATGATTTATTCTCTGGTCTTTGTTTGCTTTGGTGAATTTCCTGTCCCATTCGTGTTCGTGTTTTTTCCCCTTTCTTTTTTGTTTCCATTTCTTTAATAAACAGTTAAAATATATAAATTATATATTTGTCGATGTGTTAAAAATATCTCAGGTTGTCGATTAGCATCTCATGTATATATACAAAGAGTTGAGGTGAAAATCCCGTGATGTATAAATGTGTGCGTGAGTAACTTATTAACGTAGCGAATAAATTATTGTAAATAACAGTAAAATAATCAATACTTGTGGACAAAGGAACCGATTTTAGTCATTTTTTGTTATGCATTTGATATAATAAATGATGGTGTTGTTTTACTAATGAACATTTTCATACGTAGAAAAATCAATTTATTCATTTTTTTGTTTGTTGAAGATTGTGCCCTTGAATATAAATTTTCACCATGAGTCATGGGGGCAGGATAAAAAATTATCTCAGTAATGTATCGCCAAAGTTAATGGTTGTGAGAGCAAAATGCGAAAATGTACTGAAATTTTGGTTTAAAAAGATATTAAGGCGGTATTGCCATGATATCCAATCAGAGAGCAGACACGCCATCACGTTATCTTGTTTACGTTCAGCCGGCGTTTTGCAAGTATTGAATTGCCTGTTTGATAAATATGGCAGATGAAAATTTTTGATAAAGTTAGCAGCAAGAACGTGTTTTAGTTTTGTAATTTTCTTCGAAATCTTTGTCTTTTTAAGTATTTACCTAGTTAAATAATGTGTTTTATATTTTTGTTGTAGGATATTTCTTATTTTGTATTTTCATAATATTATTACAGTTTCTTTTGACCAATAGGTATCTGAGAAGTTAAAATGAAAAAAAGACAAAATCGGATTTTAGTGTCAACATGTCCATTGTTTAACTACAAAATGAGACATGTCCCGCTGTCAGATGTAAAAGTCGGTATGACCAAATTTTAAATTCAGTTTAAAAAAAAAACAACGACGAAAATTACATAAAATGTATAATTTCTGTTCATTTATTAGAATCAACAAACTATTTTAGTTTGAGAAACATACAAAATTATACGAAAAGTTTTTATTGATTTTCTCAAAATGTGATCAACTAGAGACGTTGTGTGCATTTATTTGTACATCTACGCCTTTCATATATAACCATTATTTCTTTTTCGTTATATTTACATGCTCATTTACGATATTGAAAACTAAATTAAGAATTACTGCTATTTTGATAAGTCATGTGTAAACAACGATCAATCAAATACAATGTGCGATTTGCACCAAAATTGGAAACTGTGATTGAGATTGCATTTTCTCCAGTATTTACTTTACTAGTACTTTAGTATTCCATTTATTTTCCCGCATTATGGAATTCGCATACATACATACATACCTACATACATATACATACACATACACATACATATGTACATTAATATATTCTTTTAACGAACAGTTCACTTAAGAAAATAATTGCGCATGAAATATAAATAAATGTGCTATATATTTATAACGTGCATATATTTTTTGCTGAATCGTATGTAGAACGATCGGTAAGGCTAGTTTTATATGTAGTTCACGCATATCTACATAGTTTTATTTATTTTGCTTTTTTGGGAAAATTCCTACATGTTACATGCTGTAATCTCAGTTTATAACAGTTTTATAGTAGAGGAGAAATATCTGCCCTCCCTATCCATGTCCATTTTCCCAGATCATACTTTCGATCTGTGAAGTGTAGTATACCGAATTTCCTAGTTTTTGAAAGCAAGATGATACGTACAATACGTATCATATACATACACACGGTCACAGTACTTAATTATTGTTCTTGTGAACAACATCCTGAACAGGTTTTTCACGAGAACTCTAATTTGCACTCAACGCACAAGATTTTGCAACCACTTATTTAATAATATCACTACCTGGTTAAAATTGTTTTCAATTTTAATCATCTTAAAACTGAAATATCTTTCTATGTTTATATACTACGCCATAAAATAATATTTTTTCGGCGAGTGAAACGTTCTGATCCAAGAACGACGAAGGAACGAGTGAATTAATTTCACGAGTCGATAAATAATTATATTATCGACGTTTCATATTACATTTTTATTCATAGCAAATTTTAAAAGAAAAACATTAAAAAAATAAATTGCTAATTGTCACCAGCTGCGGTTTGCGACTGGAGGAATTTGTGATTGTCGTATTTTGGTAAGGAAGCATGGGACTCACATAACATTTTAAGGGGTGATTACTAGAACTGAGTAGAAGGTTATAATAGTAAAAAACTTTACTTACTTAAATAAAACTTCTTGCTAAAAAAAAAAAAAAAATAAATAAAAACACGTCTGCTTCACCAGAACATCTTGGAAACGGTTTGCAAAATATTTTCGAAACATGTTTTTCAGAATTACCAAGTGAATATAAAAACTGTATCTCAACAACGGTGAAACATTGGAGCCTTACTCCAATGTTTCACCGTTATGCTAGATTCAATCAATTTTAGTTCAAGTAATGTATGTTACTTAATTGGGAATCCTCTAATCCTAAATCCTTAACATTTTAACTCTCTATATCCTAACTCTCTAACTACTTACACGATAAAACATTATTTACAATTGGAGAAAATAGTTTTTTTTCGCTCTTAATTTGAAAGCTCGACATGGCAGATTAAATTTGCTACAGATTCGGATTCAAAATTGAGTAGGGAACACAAATTCCAGATAATTTTCAAGACTAGAAAGATACTACTAGATCTAGTAGGATTTTCATAGACCATGATTTCCATTTCCATCATTGTGTGAAATTACAAATACAATATTACAAGTATCATTGCAACTGATATATGTATATAAGTTTTTCGCCTGGCGTATTTTTGAGATAAATAAAAAAATTTACTTCGTCAACATTTCTGTAGGTTTCCAAAATGATTTATGTAAAAAAGTAAATGCATTTACTGAACTAGATTTAAATGCATTTAATTAACTAAAAGCTAGGGAAATGAAAGAAACCTAACTGACTTGTAAATACGTACTCTAGAATTTATAGCAAAATACTTTTCAAAATGTATAACACATAACAAGTAGATATTAATAAAATGCGTATAACCCAAACTCAAAATTGGTTTTAATGATCTTGACGTTCTAAAAATATAAAATAGGTATGTCTCTGTCAGCAACAATATTAAAAATATATGAAAATATCATATGTAATGGCTATTATTTGTACCATTAATTATAAAAATAAAATTCCTACTTTTACTTAAAATACACAGGCATCCAAATTGTCTACCATTCGGTTCTCTTCTTGTTTATACACACAATTGCTATGATGGTTAAAGTAACAAATTTCGAAGACATTTTCGATTTTCTTTAAGTGTTTTAAGGGGTTTTAAGTGTTTTTCGTTTCCATCAAAGTTTCCATCAAACTAGCCTTGAATGGAAATATCAATTAAATAAGTTATTTAATTAATAATTAATTAAAGTCAATGGAAATATACAGGAGGAGAATTGAAACTTGAACTCTCGAACAATTTTCACCACCCACACTTTTTTGTACTCGACGTGTATTTCGCCAACCATGTTGACATTCTCAGGAGATTTGCATTAGAAATGGAAAGAGTAACAAAATAATTAGCTGTTCGAGAATTTTTTATAAAAACTTTTCCAAAAAAAATATCCAATTTATTCAAAATTTTTCGACCTCGCTCTGTGTACCAGTGGCGGATTTATCAATTCTCCGCCCTACGCTGGGGTACGTTTTTATAATTTTTAGGCCTCTCACACTTTCAGTATGAGAACTCATCCCCGTCAGTAACTGCTTTGATCTTTTTTTTCGCTTGTACCTATTCTTCGTCAGTATTTTTCCTCTGGCGCATCCAGCAGTAAACAATTAGAATAGCAAGTAGCCAAGTACTTACCCTATGTTTACATAAATTACGTTTAAATAGACTAAATCGCTAAAAACGTCAGGTTATATACTTAAAAGTGTGATATCATGTGTTTGGATTTAACCTTTATGATCAATAAGACATCTATGACATTTATTACCTTTATGACCTTTATGACCCACCGATATGATCGTTATGACTTGTATGGCTCATATGATCTCTATGCCCTATATGACTTATAGTCTATATAGCATCAATGAACTTAATGGGCTTTATAATCTTTATGACATTTATGACCTTGATATGACCCGTATGATCCATTTTGGGTATGGATATGAAAGTAAAAGTGTGAGTAGAGACATAATATATAATGTGATATTTGAATTATCTTATCTCAAAACACAATAAATCAACACGTCACATGAATATTTTAAAACCATTTATTTTACATATTTCTAATACTTGTCCCCTTCAACCCCCTCAATCCCCAACCTAGTAAAAACCTTTACATTTGCAGACTCTATTATGTTGCACAAGTGGTTCAAGTTCGAAGCGCATATCTTGCATCATTTGCGAATTACTTATAGAGAAGGAAAAAGTATATTACCCCCATTTATCCTCCAACCTCTTGATAGATTAGACTCAAAATCATCTCCAGACTAATCAGCTCCAGACCTCGTTATAGTACATAAGTATTTCAAATTTCAATTGACATTTTAACACGTTCATGAGTTATCGTATACAGACAGATCAACAGACCGACAGACCGACAAACAGACAGAAATGTTTTTTCGCTTATACTTAAAATCACGACGTTTTAGAACATTTTAAGTATATTTAGCCAATACCAATATTTTCATAAATATCTACTTCCTTTCCACTATGTGGATGTGGAAGTAAAATGAGAGTAGAGACTGAATTGCGTGATACCTCAAGAATTTATAAAACGAGACGTTAAATGAACATCTTTATTAATTCATATTATGGGACAACAAAAACCACCTCTTTCCTGACCTTGTGTAAAGCAAAAACACCATCAGGCAAATGATAAAAAATTTGAAATTTGTTTTGATCATACATACATATGTGTTCACAAATTTTAAAAATTTTCTTTATATGTACATGAATTTTCTTTATATGTACATTTTCTTCATGGTACATTAGTGCTCCAAATTCCAAGTTGACATCTTAATGCATTTTAGAGTTATCGTGTACACAAATACGTTTTGCAGACAGATAGACCGACAGACCGGCAGACCCACAAATAGGCAGATAAACAGATGGAACATTTTTTTCGCTTAAACTTAAAATTTCGACGTTTCAGAACATTTTTAAGCCTACTTAGCTAATAATTTTTTTTAATCTTTCATGATTACTGCCACTCCATTACGTGGATGTGGAAGTAATACATGTACATATATAGTATTCTTTATTTATTGCTTCAAAGCTGCAGACTTCTATTTTACAGAATTCAAGCTTATATTTTATACAAAAGGAAATTATTCATATAAAAAGAGAAATTAGACAGCTGTTTTTGTTTTGTTATCTGATGTATAATTGACCTGCGGATAAACAATGTTCTATTGTATTAATGTTTAATTATACATGGACTTTAAAATGTTCTACCCAAATAATGAATTAAATACGCAAGTCGCCATTTAAGAACAATAATAATGTCAAACGTTTCAATAATATTTACACTAATAATATTTACACCCATATGAGGTTTTTTCCCAAAAACGAATATTCAAAAAATGACCAATTGTGTGGAAATTACGTAAATGAATAATGATTATTAATTATTATATTTTTTAATTCATTGGTCAAAACAAGAAAGGTGAAAAACAATCAGTTATGAATTATGAAATTATTCTATTGTACTTGCCAAATATTAGTGATAGGAAATATTTGTGACCTCTGTATTTTTACATTTATATGTTAAAATTAGGTGAATTTATTTACATACAATCTAAATCCCTCATTTAGACCTGGCTATGTACTTAGGTACAACCCAGGAAATAGTTTCAGGTAAATTGGGTAAATCGATCTAATTTTGTCAGAAAAATGCAGCATTTAATATCCATCTTTATACGTAGTACCATAACTGATATCATATAAGCACACTACACCTTTGTTTTGTGCCAAATAGTATAATTTTCCCTTAACTTGCACAAACCTGTATATACTGGGTGAATATGTGAAGGGCCACTCTTCCTTAGTTTAGAAATTGAGAAAATATGTTTCGGAAATTTTCAGGGATGAACACTACAAGGTTCTGAGTCACAAGCTGTCAACTCTGATTTTTCAAACAGAAATCGTTTTTTAGAGTAACACAAATTTCCAAATCACTTCTAGAATATGGTATGAATTTTGACGTTAAAATAGCTTTCTATGCGAATTCTTACTAATACGACTGAAATCCATTAGAAATGCGAATTAAGGGTAGACCATGAAACACTGGTCAATAAATAAATAAAGGTATATGTCAAATTATCACTGCAGATGGGTATTAACTGATACAGTTAGTAGTCAACAATACCTAATTAAACATTCCTTAAAAATTATGAAAGCAAAGCGATTATAACAAGAAAAATTATCCAAAACGCTGGCAGCCGAGCAAAAAAGTATTAAGAAGGGTTTTGTTAAGATTTAGACAAATGAGAAGAGTGGTGTATGCGAAAAGAGAAAAACATTGCAATTGGAATTTATTTATATTTCGTTGTTTTATTTTCTTTTATTTACTGATCCTGAACATTGTGACAATAACTGTTGAGTGTAACTTATAATTATTAGTCTAAGTGTCAGTTTTATAAATTTTGAGATTTTGTTGCCAAGACAGTCTATGTGACAGGGCCAATATTCGCTAAAGTACAAAGTGACAAAGGAATAGTAGAGATATTACATCATAGACAAACTGACCATGTGGAGCTACAATTACATCAAAGTAAAAACGGGATGATATGAATGGTTTTCATCTATCTTGTTGTTGGTATTCACTCAGATAGAACAGAAACTTTTAGAAGACGCAGTTTTCACTCGCAAAGATTTTTGTCACATTAAGTAATTAGAAGTTACACTTTTCAATTTACACATTTAGTTAGTGATATTCTTAATTATAAGATGTACGTACTTACATTTGTGGATCAACATTTTACACTTTTAGATTATTTTGTACATTTGGTATTTATACAACTACCAAATTCATTTATTTCAGAGCTTTCATTTAAAATAATTCTTTTCACATAATAATTTCACAATGTGGTTTCTTTCTCTTTGTCTCAATTTTGCCATTTTCTATCTTCGTCATTCACCTCAAAAATATGAAATAACATGTAGTATTCTAGAAGCGATTTTTAAACATTTGTATTTTTTTAAAAACTATATTTAAAAAATTCACAGCTCGTGGCGTCACGTCATATGAACCGTAACAAATTAATTTCTAATATCTAATCTTGTAGTGTTTTAATTTCTTCCCTGAATTTTTTTAAATCCATTTCCTCGTTTGCCAGATGGGTAATAGGCTCACCCAGTGTAAATAGATTAAACTATAGTATGCATCACTGTTTTTCAATAATGAAAATTATGCATTTCAAATATACTGATTTATCATGGTTAGGATATTACGTTTGCACGTAAATTATACGACAACCTATTCATTTTACAACAAAATAACGATACTAAATTTACTTTTCCGTATTCACAGATCATACATACGTATACTCGTAAAATTTATATTAGCTCGATTAAAAGAAACAAAAAATAATCTTAGCAGGTAATTAAGTTGATGATTCAAAACAATCAGAATATATATCTGCAGTATATTTATTTTTCCTTTCTACATACTTATACGCATTTGTATAATCTCTTGACGAACTTTACTAAGTTTGACAATTTCCAATATATCCAAGTGATGAGTGGTGTGATTTTACCGATAAAATAAATAAATAGCTAGGGTAATGATCCTAATATTATAATCGAGATCGGTAAGGTACCTACAGTTCAAGGTTGAAAAACACAATATTGTATATACTTCCAATTCAACCAGGAATAGATCCAGAAATACGATGTTTAAATATTTACATATTAATACTTTTACAAAAGAATTACTAAAACATGAGCTTTTTATTCAGAATTTAAAGAGTTCCCACAACTGTGACTAGAACAACAATTAATTAAATTGTTGACCTTTAACTGACTAGTGTTCAGTTATCTGGATTTACAAACATTATTTAAAACTAATGTATTACAGTGTCTAGTGTAAATACAGCACACCCAGAATAGCTTTGCACGTGAATTGCGCACAAAGAACGTAGTACAAAGGTAGTACGACCTGAGAGATATAAAATATACCCAGGAACAAAAATAACAGGATGTACTTTTCGAAGTGTTCAAGGCTGCAGCTACAAAAGCAATGAGCACAGATATTTCAAAAAATTATAACACGTGGGAAAAATGCTGTTCACCAGACTGCATCACCATTCTCATATATTTTCGAGGTCGCTGAACCCAAATTCGGTGTCCATTGAACTCCATCACGTCACAATTGATCGCTAGCCTCCAAAAAATTGTTAAAAATCGAAGTACGGTCCTTATCGATTTGATAAGTGGAGCCTGAATAGCATAGCTATATCGCTACCTTAGAATTACAAGGTTCTATGTTACACAGAAACAGTTTTGAGATAAATGCTTTTACAAGTTTTTGGTGGCAGAAGAACACGGTATAAGAAGAACAATCTTATGCTACTTTGAAGCCTCCTTCTCCGAAGCCGTCGTTAGACTGAATAACGATGTTGCCAAAGGTTCTAAGTTGTACATAGGACCTTGTGATATGTATAAGTCCGAAATAGATAAAATTGTAACATAGAACCTTAGAATTCTGAGGCAGCGATATGTATTTAATATCGCTGAATCCGAATCTTCTGTTCATTTAACTTCACCACGTCCTAATTCGGTCATAACCTTAAAAAATACCTAGAAATCGCGAAGCGACCCTTTTCAAGTTCATAATCTATTTTTTCGTTGTTTACGTATGTATGCGATTTTTGAATTTTAATATTTTTCTATATTCTATTTATTATTTTTCAAATTTACTTTCAAATTTATCAAACCTCGAATTATAATACACATAAAGAAAGGTAAGATATACAAGTATACACATACCAACAGGGTTGAGAGATACACACACCACCGGACAGAAAAAAATCGTTCGTTCAAACTTTTGACAAACGTTGACAAAACTTGTTAGTATTATCCTTGCTAGCCATATACACAAATACAGTATATATACATATAACATGTAACATGCCAATGCTTGAAATATTCATGACTAGAAGAGAAGTCGGTACTATAAACGTTTGGACATTTTCGTATTCTAATAGTTTCTACTGGGTTTTTACTTTTAGTTTTTCATTCCATGCATAGTACGAAGAGAATAAATATTATGGAGTAATGAAGCGACTGCAATGGACTTGTTGAAATTTCATTTTCAACTTTGTTGTTTTCAACGATTATTAAATTTTATATTAGACCTAACTATAATTTCATAACATTTTTAGCATCAGGGATTACCTGAAATTATAAAGATTAACTTTTTTCTTTTGTTTGTCTTTGATTTTCTTTTTTGTAAAGAAGTTTTATGATAATTTGGTGTTTTAAAATTTTGATATTTATTTGGATATAATCGTTAATAACACGTTAAAAAAATTCCGCTGATATCTTAATTTGCAACAGGAGCTCGTTCGGAATCGTAAATTTTTTATTCGGGATTCCCTACAAATTACATTAAAATAAGATTTTGATGATGCCGGAAAACAATTAAGGCGGCAAAAAATCAATCATTTGAGCATTTAACTCAAGTGTAATTTGTGTGACACTTTATAGATAAAATCTACAATTATAAGTGGAAAAACAAATATTGTCTTATCACGGCCAATACTATCAATGAATCTGTTTTCTACGTCTTACCTTATTTTATTTCTTAGACCTAAAACGTTAATATTTGAAACGGTAACATTTTAGGTTTGAATTAAAAAAAATCTGTTCGACTATTGGTCTGTCGACATATGTAATAACAAAATATCAGAGGTAACCCCTCAGAGTTTTTATATCACTGTATTATAACAGAAAAAAGTACAAGGTGGTCAATTTAAGAAAATCGGATTAATTGACCCTGACATGTAATTTTTTAACTCCTTGTACAACTAATACTACATTCATTTAAAAAAATGCATGAAAATGGTAGTTTCTATTACATTCATATACTCGTATTTATTGATTTCTAACCTGTAATCTCATGATGTTTTTGAGATTCAGAAATTTTGGAAAATTTGGAAAAATCAGGTGTCAAACTAGTGATTCATAAACAACAGTTTTTATAAACTACCCTTGCTATATACATAATTTAACACAAGAAAGTATAGTTAATAGAGAAATAAAAAAGTTTTTATTTGGCGACAGTTTTGATTTATTTCTAAAACACGTGGATAAGAAGTGTGTAATCACTTATAATTTCATAAAAATATGATAGATCCCTAATTAATAACATGAAGTAATACACAATAGGCTTTAACGTGTGCTTGACAAGTTTTCGATGTGGTAATACCAGATAACATATCGAAATACATATTTTATAATAATAACACGAAACCTCTCGCAACTGCTATGATGATGACGAAGGTATCCTGGTATGTGGCTCTCACTGCAGTCACTGCTGTACCGTGTTATTTATTACTGTACGAATTTAATATTGCGTTTTTTCATGTTATTCTTTTCATGATTTAATTGTTTTAATCATTAAGTTTTCAAGTGGGAAAGAGGAACATTAAACATTTCAAAAATATTATTCCTGTATGACGCCAACAACTTCAATCTAAATAAGCAGTAGGTACCCAGTTATGTATATAGTAGATTGCGATGGTTACCTCCGCACAAACAGATTGTTAAGAAATAAAATTATTAGTATCCGCCAAAGCTTTGCTCTAAAAGATGTATTTAAATTTTGATAGATTACACCTCATGTTATTTTAGAATGGTGGCAATCTTGCTATGTATGGAGGTCTGAGCCGGGATTCTAACTTGCTATCGTATCGTTTGATTCGATACGATACCTACATTTGGAATTCTAACTTGGTATCGTATCGTATTTTTGACATTCATTCGATACCAAAATCTCGATACCAAGCCAGCTATCGTTTTAGCAAAACGATATATCTATTTCTTTCTAATCTAATTCGATAAAGAAGGTTAGATAATCATCTAACTGCAATAATTTAGGGCTGCTTCAAGAGTAGATATTTTAATTTTTAAAGCGATTTTGTGTTTGTTTGCATATACTTTTCATTCCTCTGCATTTGTTATTGTTTGTAAAGTTTATTTGAAGATTAAGATAAGTGCTTTGATTATATGTAAATGTAACATAATCATTCATGTAACAATAGCTAATTATTTTCATACACTGCTCCAACCTTAAAATATTTTCAAATGCTGGGAATTCTTCAACAAAATCGTCGTATTTGCGGATTGACACTTGCCCCATAACGATTAAAGTATGACTGTTTAATGTGCATAATTGACGTTTTGTAGAGTTATATCGCTTAAGTAAGAGAGCGGAGGAGGCAATTAATAGATTTATTGCCGCCAAGTAAGAAATAATGTCATTGCGGGAGGTATATCAAAGGAAACAAGGATTTCAAAAGGAAAAAAAGGTTTATTGTTTGTCGATATGTTCTTGCTCTGTAGAAGTAGGGATGCCTAATTCAGGCTCACCTATTCCTACAAAATTTTCTCCTAAAATATCGAGTTCCAAAAAACTGCCAACTTACAAAAATTCCAGCTCGGATAATCCTCCTTCAAGTCGCTTTCCACCAGTTTGAGGCAAGCTTCTTTGGATATGTACAGTCTTCTTTTTAAATTGTATTTAAAATCGGTCCACGTCTGAAAATTATAAGAAAAGGTGAAACAGTTAAATGTTCGTTTTATTTACTTTTTTACCATTTTTCAGTGGTCTTGGTTTCAAATTCAAGAGTATTGAGTTTTTTATGTTGTTTCAGCCCACGATCCACGCATGTGTGTTGTGGTTTCAGCCCATAATTTCCCATATGTATCTCGCCTTACGGGCCAACATATTTTCCAGTAGCGATTACAGAATTTTGTTTCATCGCTTCCAAGAGAATTTGCTAATAGGCATCTACTTTGAATGCCATCTCGAAATCTAAAAAATATAAATATACAATATTAATAAATAGCAAATTACATGTTATTAAGTGTATATGAAGTGCTTTCCACAAGTACCTCTATTATTCATCTACATACCTTATGGATGGGCACAGAACTTACAATAAAGGTTCAGTTATCTTCCAAAAAATTTACGAAAATTAACACAAACCCTTTACAATTCATTATTTTTGTTTCCCTCTACATATTCGGTATAGAAATAGTCATAGAAAGGAAAATTATTGTAAAATAGTGTGATATGTTGTGAAATAGTTATAAAATCCACATTTCCTTTCCTTTCTTGAAATTTATAGTTCTATCGTAATTTTGCGACGATACACGAGCGAAAATTCGATAGCAACTTAGAATTCCAAAATAGTATCGTATCGAGTGAAACGTCTATCGTATCGAACTCGATACGATACCATCTTAGAATACCGGGGCTGTCCGTGATGCTGAGAAATTTAAAATTACCTGATAGACTTGCGCAGATAGGACTTGGGTCCAGAACCCAGAAAATCGTCGTCGCCGTCGGATAAATTGAGAAACATCATTGGCGCATTCGGCAATTATGGTATAATATAACATAATAAATATGGTATGACACTTCAATGTTTCTTTCAGAATTTTGACGTCAAAATGTGCACGTCAAAGTGTGCACAAATCTGTGCACTATTACGGCCCTTTACACCTGAATTTTTGTAAATAATTATTCAATAAAAGAATTTTAATGCTAATGGTACGATTATTAACTTTCTAGTTGTAAATGGTATACTTATTTCACATTTCTATGTGAATTAAGGGTAAACCACGATTCATAAGTCAATATATAAAGACATGTGTTAAATTATCACTGCAGCAGGGTAATAACTGAGTTAGTTAATAGTGAAAAGTGCCTAATTAAAAATTCTTTAAAAATGGAAAATAATGAAAGGGTAAATAAAAGTGAAGTTTAATGACTGAGAAACACAGAAAATAAACACAAAAAATCGCACTAATAAAAATCGCATAAAAACAAAAAATACAATAATAACTCTTAAAAACTCATCATCAATAACTCTTAAAAAATCGATTTCTATTTAAAATATGGGAGTTGACAGCTCGTGACGTTACATGAACAGGAACAAAATAATTTTTGTTATTTTGTTATACTCGTAATATAGTAATCAATAATGTAGTGTTTGATTCTCACTTCATCCTTGAAGAATTTCAATAGTTTAGCCCCTTTCCTCGTTTCCAAAATAATGGATATAATATATATATGTATATGGGAGTATGAGTATAAATACACACTGTGTATTTATAGTAACTCACTTTAACGCCTAATAGAATACCTCTAACGCTGAGTGAAATGCATTTTATTTTACCTATAACCGTCACTTGGGGTAATAATAATGTAACCTTAAGGATTAAGATTAAATATATGGGAAGCTGCTCAAATAGTCTCAGCCGCCACTGTGGCTTTCTAATTACTGTAGCTTCCCCATTTGTTTTATACAGGTTAATCCTTGCAATCAGACTCCACAGTCTCGATAGTGTATATTTTGTATATTTACGAGGGTATATTTTCATTTCTAACTTTATTGGTACAATATACATACAAACATGGAAATACATACTATTTTTTTTTACATAATCTCCTGCTTTT
This sequence comes from Aromia moschata, assembly GCA_029963805.1. Taxonomy (NCBI): domain Eukaryota; kingdom Metazoa; phylum Arthropoda; class Insecta; order Coleoptera; family Cerambycidae; genus Aromia; species Aromia moschata. Next base: position 2,146,687 of record JAPWTK010000049.1, on the reverse strand, counting down.
GTTATGCATTTTTCTCAACGGATTGGAAGTGTTTTAATGTCATCATTATAAAAAAGAACAGCGACGTGTTTCCAGCCAGTTGCGCACGAAAGCCTCAACACCAGCGTTATCGACGAATCGCTCACCTCCTAGTGCTTCTTTTAGTGGACAAACATGTGATAATCACATGGGAATAAGTCAGGATAGTATCCCTCCCTACGCCTTAGCGGCCACACGAAAGAAATTCCGGTTCATATTTGACACATCCTCGTATTATTCATTTGGCTTTTGCTTCCCGAGAATTTGAAACGTTAGTCTTGTCGGGTCTTAACACTGACGTAGTACACGAAACGAGGTTCTCTTCCTCCAAACAGAATCTACAGGTTATCTCATCTGCCAAATAAATTGGACTAATAAATTAGGCAAATAAATTTCGTCATAAGGGTTTGTAGGTTGTTCATGAACAATTTGCCACACTTCTTCAATTTTTTGTGAAATTTGCAGTGCGAACTTTAGGTCTCCCACTGCATTCCTTTCAATTCACACTTCCCGTTTCTCTAAAAAAGCCACCTGTATCTACTCAAAACTAGGCGGAACTGTTGAAAATATTTAATTTTCTTAGCAACAAAAATTTCAGAACTTGACAGTTCTAAGAGCTAAAATTCAAGACATGGATTGATTTCACGACATACTTTGAGAACCTTTTTTATCCTACGATACGTTGGAATTGGCAAAGCCTAACTGATGAAAAATTTTGTTGAACGCACGTTATTACTCCTCATTCACAATTCACAATCGACCAGTCAATGAGAGATTTCTAAGGCGGCGGGAATTGCCGTATATCGATATGACATTGCAAAGTTTCCGAGCATACGGAAACCCATTTAATTCGAAGGTTGATGCGCGGGCTAATAAATCATTCGCCTTGATTTTGCCGCTGTGCCGTGATTAACTAGTAGTAGAACGCGCTGCGTCCGCGGCCCAGACTGCGACACAGAGGTGGGACGATCGTCGCGAATAGTACGGGAACTCGAAATATTTTCAATTTTCAGTCGGTGCAGTCTGTGCGTTCGGTACAATTCGTGGTACCGCAAGTACCGTTCCTAGTGGTGCTACTTTGCCGTGCGGGATCCCCGGTGAAACAAACGTGTGACGGGCTGTATCGTATCGGCAACCCGCTTGATTACAATTAAACGGTGTATAATTGCGTGCCTGCGAATGTAAGTAATCAATTGATTTTATCGTTGGATTTTCTCGCGTGACGATGGCAGCGAGAGATAAAACGCGTGACGTTATGTTATAGCTGGATCATGTGCCATTTGCAGTAAAACGCTGGCTGTGTAATTCGTTTTTAGAAGGTTACGCATATAAAAATTGTGGAGAAAAACATATTATGGAGCACGAGATGTGACCAAAATAACCGGAGTATTTTACATATTTTCACAAATAAAAATCTAATCGCATTTAGAAAACAGTGGGAACCATTAACTTTAAGGGCCCTAGATTAAAAATTTTTTGGGGGTCTATTCAATTAACCTAAATTTGGATTAGTTGTAACGAGGCATTTTCCATTTTTTCTAACAACTGTATTTTTACTCCTTTCCAAATAAGAAAAACCGTAGGTAACGGATATTCGAAGAATTTTGTTATTTTATCTGATACATTTGAATATACAAATTTCTACAGGGTCACAGGAAATATCCCGGCCAAATTTCAAAATGTGTTAACACGAAGTTCTTGTAATGTTATGAAGTATTTTTTTTTATATCAAACTTGCTGATGTTTTTATGTATTCTGTGTCTGTCTTTTCGTTATTGCGAGTTATTTTTTGTTTTATAATGTCGTATATACCGTTGTATGCATCAAGGACCATTTTCAAACAGTTCGATTATAATTTAATGGATACAGCGTCTGGTTCATTATGACGGCCATGCCATGTTATGACGGTCATGCCATGAATACTTATGTATTCTCTGAAACGGAGTCGCTGGTTTCGCTTTGGCTCTGCGGACCACAACCAAAAATTTCAAAAGATCTCTAGCGTGGTATGGACGCCAAACACAGATCACTTCGAAAACAATTTAGCATGTTACAGATTGAAAAATAAATGAAAAATCCGTTTGCCCGGGTTATTTTTTTTCACCCCGTGAATACAGATGATATGGTATACATATGACATATTTTTTTAACATAAACAAATGTTGCCTTGTTATCTGTTTTAAATGGCAAGTTATACAAATGTTTTAGACGCTTCTAAAATATGTTTAGAATTATAATTTTAATTTAAAACTATAGACTCAAAATAAATGCTTAGAACCCAAGAATTTAATGAAACACATTACAGTCAGTTTAGTTATGTCTAAATAATAACTTATTTTTCTCAATTTATGAGAAGAGTACCTATTATTATCTATGCTTACCTCTGTTCTCTATATTAAAACTGCTCTCAGGTTAGGTATCATTCGAATTTCTTGTTGCAAGTACCGTTTCTTGTCCCAACTAATTGTAATTTTATTCATAATCGTTATTGTAACTTTAACTGTTCTTTTAATGGATTTTAAGATTTAACATTTAGTCGAATTTCGTCGTCTTTGATACAAGTTCGATTCCTTATGTCCGTTTATGTGATATGCAACCAGGCAGATATTTAAAATTTAGATTTTAAACAGTTTGGCCAATAAATACATTTAGTTTAAAATAGGTTAACTATGTTTACATTCTTTTCTTAATTTTATATTATATTTATATATTTATGAATATAAATATAAATATATAAATATATTTATATATTTATAAATATATTTGGTAGGTATATATTTTACGATATATTTTCGTCTATAGTTGTTTCTGTTTGTACATTTTTTGAAGTAAATGTACAGTGACAACAAAATTGATATGTTTTATATGTACAATTTGGAGGAATAATTTATATGTTTTGGGTTTGTAAATTAGATACATTTTATTATCAGTCTGTTGACATTAACAATAACAGTTGACCTTCATTTTAATCTTAACCCTTTTCGGTAAATTGCAAAAACTTGCTTAAAAATATAATGTTAGTGGCGAAGATAGGAGTGTCTAGGCTTCCCAAAGTCTTCATCAGTCAAAATTCAAATTGGTAGATAAATGAAAATACAGTCTGCATATAATTAACAGGTACAGAATATATTCGAAATGGACATTGAATTCTCTTTTTAATTAATTTCTGTACCTACCTATCAACCTTCAGGTGTTTCTATAACAAAACGACAGCTACAATAACGAATGTCACGTTGAAAAAGCCATCTGCAAATAATTCTTTAAGGTACAAAACTTCTAAAATTACATACATATCTATTGAAAACGAAAATATTAGTTTACACGATATTATGTAAGAATATACTTGTATAAGGTAAATTATGTGTTTGTGTAAACTTTACACCGTCAGTGTATTTCGTGTTTTCAACAAACTTTGTACAATGTAAAAAATAACGTAATCATTACCTGACTTTCTCTGTTTATTTCTCTACTTATGTATATCCTTTATATTATCTGTCTATTTACGATTGATTACTCAGTACCTGACATTTACATTAGGTACAGGTAGTCATTTATCACATTTTATTTCAAGAAAAATCTGATTAGTTAATAATATACAGGGTTGTAAAAAAGTGTGGAAACAGTACTGTCACATAAAAACGACTGAAGATAGGACATTTTTTGGTATGCTATAGTTAAACGTATTTTTGTATATTTTATTACAATTTGTAGGCAAATTGATTCGATAGGTCAAATATGACTTTTATAAAAATAATATAACACATAATAACACTTGATATTTTAACTATGCAATTAAAAACAATATCACTAAATAAAACTAGTGTCCACAACTGCATATTAATAACTAGCAAACCACTGTATATTAATAATGCAACTTTTGAAACATGGTAGATCGAAATTACATTTTTTGTACCCTTATAATTATTGCCAGTGTTTATTATAGAGACAATTAAAAAATCGTTTTTGTTCCTGTCTGCAAAACTTAACAGAACAATCCTAATTTGTTGAAAATTAAACGAAAATGTTATGCCTCCATCATATACACTAGTTGTTGCCTTGTTTTCAATTGTGCAAACGCTTCTTGATGAAAGAGAAATTAATCGGTATTATAAAAGTATCATCAATGACAAAGGTCGTTAGTATTCACTGAACGAGCGTTACCTAACTGATGTGTAATCCTTCCAACTGGACGGGTACAACTGTAAAGAGGAGCTGTTAAGTTGTAATAAGTGTAATAATTATATATGTATGTTAAAAAAGTAGGGCGTGGCAATGCATTTTCGGGCCTCGACGTTGCCGCCTCAAAAATACCAACTACAAAAACCCGAAATATTATATTTTAAATATAAAATTTCTATTGCCAAATCAAAATAAATCGTTATATTTATGTACGAGGCGTGAGCCAAAAATTTCCGGATTTTTCCTAAAGTTTCGCGCGCGAACTATTTGTAATATCGCGATCTACCTCTGCACGTCTTACCTTTCAGGTGTACTGAAGTAGTATCCAACGTGGCGTGGCAACATCAAAAAAAAAAAACGTCATCAAATCTGGCTATGAACGAGAGAGATAGAAATAGCGGTCATGTCGAAGCTTTTCGGTTACGTCAAACTTTTGACAAAGTGACTGTCACAATTGAGGACCCTGCTGCAAGAACAATGCAGCTCCATTATCAACGCGTGACGAGGTTAGCTGTTTATAGTTTCGATAAAATTATTAGGCGTTATTTAACGCAAATTCCACACATCTCAGTGCATGGAGTATACATACTGAAATATGCTGAACTGCGTCAAATTTGCGTTAAATAACGTCTAATATTTTTATCGAAATTATAAGCAGCTAACCTCGTCACAGTTGAAAATGGAGCTGCATCGTTCTTGCAGCAAGCTCCTCAATTGTAAAATAAATAATAGCTGTCACAACCTTGACAATTAAATACGTCTTTTTTACTCGGCCAACTTTGATGACGTTTTTTTTTTTTTTAGAATGGCTCGATATGTAGCTCATATAAATTTTGTGTCAAAGTGGAAGGGTCGCAGGAAGCTATCGAATGTTACACACTGTGTGTGCCTGTGCCTGTAGGACGTCCTGAGCAGCCACCGTCATGAACTAAAATTCGACCTTCTCTGAAACGTTTTTGGCACATGAAGCAATGTGAATGGTCATAGCCTCATCACTCATCAGTCATTACTCTCATCAGTAGAGTTCGTGCGAGCGCGGAGTGTAAGAGGACCGTAGTCAGTTTACGAATGAAAATGTTAATATGTTGACGCTGTAACACGCCGGCACGCTGTAACAGACAGTCGCCGGTATTGCATCGCGTTGATATGTTTCGTTTTTACGTATTCGCCGTGTGTTTAAACAACTTTATAAATATTAATAATTATTAGTTGAGGGGAGAAGTGAATAAAGTGAGGTACCATGCCGAAGGTGAAAAGAAATAGACGGGAAGTATTTCAAATGTGGTTGGACAGTGATCCCGAGGGTTTTAGGGACATACGCATTCAAGGAAATGACCTTTTTGTACTGTATGTGAACGCATTATAAATTCTTCAGATAAAACTAAAGTAACAAGACATCTGAAAAGCCATGCTTCGTCCAGCGCTGACGACTCACGTACGATTTTAGAAAAATATATGGACCGAAAAATTCGTCATGTAAGTACGTTAAGACTTGCATATGTCGATCGGGTTTACAATAATGTAGTGACATCAATACGCGAAGACATTGCGGACAATTTCGTGTATTTTATTATAGACGCAGCTATACCGATGCTCGCGGGCGTTCAGAAGCTAATGTTTTAATTGGTGCGTTAAAAAGTGACACTGCTAGTGACAGCCATCTACTAGCTTCTAAGGTTCTGGATAAAACTAATCACGAAACGATCGCAAATTTTGTTAATGACTGTTTTAATTATATATGGGCCGATCAAGATGCTACAGATAAAGTTCTTGTCATGCTAACTGATGCAGCCGCGTACATGTTAAAAGCAGGAGACATTTTATCTAAAAAATATACAAAAATGATTCATTTCACATGTGCCGCTCACGCACTTCATCGGGTAACTGAGAAAGTAAGGGACAGTTTCCATTTAGTAAACACTTTTATATGAACTGTCAAAAAAGTTTTTAAGGCGCCTACAAGAAGGGACGTTTTTAGGGAGATTTTACCAGACAAACCTCTGCCTCCCGAACCAGTTATAACTAGAAGGGGTACTTGGTTACAAGCCGTAGCATATTACGATACATATTTCGATGGTAACAAGATGTTATTTATAGATTAAATCATAGTGACAGCAGCGCCATACATACACTGCAGGACTTACTGAAGGACCAAAATATTCGCGATGATATACATTATATTAATAGACACTATGGTTTCCTAGTTCGTGCAATAAGGATATTGGAGTCACATGTACTCTCCCTACAGGAACAATTTGAAATAATGAGTGATGTAGAAAAAATATATACGACGCCAACAATATACGCCCAGTCAGTAATACAATAAAAGAAAAAATGCAAAGCGTCTTAAAAAAAATCCAGGATATTTCATTTTGGAAGACATATGTAAAGTTTTAGTTGGTACATATCAGGGAGTTACCAGAAAATACATATATTATTATATAGTTCATGCCTCAACAATTTCTCATACTGTGCATTGTCAACAGTAGACGTTGAACGGTCCTTTTCCATACACAAGTTAATATTAAGTGATAAACGTCGCCGTTTCACTCCAGAACACTTAGAAAAGCACATAATAATATGTTTTAACCACCGCCAATCTGCCATTGGAACCTTGTCTCAATACTGACGTTTGTCGGGTAAGTGTTGCCATTGTTACATGTTATCTTAATTTATATAGGTATTTTATCCTTGACTTAACCGTACTATTTGGTAAAAATAGTACTATGTTGCTACATAATTTATGTAAACATATTAATATTTTCATTCGTTAACTGACTACGGTCCTGTTACACTCCGCGCTCGCACGAACTCTAGTCATCAGTGTCATTACTAAAGCCGGCTAAACAGCACGGCGGCCCACAAAGTTTTCACACATCTCAACGTAAATAACAGGGTGAGTTTAACACATCTTTTTCTAAATTGCAACAGTTTATTGTTTTCATGAATTTTGTTTTTGCACATACAAGTAGTAAGTAGTATGACGCGTCCGATTATGGCCCGCCGCCCGGATCTGCCGGCTTTACATTACCAAAAGGCAGTTTGTCACATTCTATGAGTTTCTGCGGCACTTTTTCCTAGTTTGTCGCAACATTTAATGCACACACGGGTTGTTCTACCGACACAGAAACTCCTGGAATGTCGAATTTCGCACGAAACTACATACATTACCAGACAAGATTAATTTGCAGTTAAGTTGTTTGTGCGTAGTTGAGATGTAATATTTATCTTGTATAATTTAAAACGAGAAAGGTTTCTCACTCTGTTACTCGCACATCAAAAGTCCCAGATACGGATTTCAATCTTATTAGATCTCGTTAGTGTGACATATTTGATGACGAATAACGAAGAACGAGTGTATCGGTTAAATTCTTATATCGGTGTGGTTAGTCTCTTAATTTCTAGAGATTTTGAGAAACTAAATCTATAAAATTAATATTTTCGTTACATATGTAACACTGATATCTTCATAGAACGTGCGGTTTTCGTCTATCAAACGTGTTGGGTAGTTGAATCTATCCTTTTTGTTATTGTAGGTTATTACGTGTGGTTTTATTCTCTTTTCGATATTTCCTTTCATTTGTTCAATATGGAGTAGAATGTCAGCTCATAAACGCCTGATATGTCTTTTTTTGTGATATGTTATCTTTTGCATACTGTTTGCCGAGTGTGTTATTGTGTGATTAGTTGTATAAAGTCTTTTATAATTATTATTCTTGTTCCTCCTTAAAAACTAAATGTATTCATTAGTGTATTTACTAGTAGTATGTACTTAATGGACATATTTGTTTTGTAAATATTTTATTGCATTATCTAAAGTGCGTCAAATATGTGTGTACATGCAGACAAATCAGAAAGAACGCTTCTCTTACGCGATTCTCAATTTTTGCAGTTTTATAATGTAATTTCGTATCAGGTTTTATTGCCTACTAAACGATAATATAATATATTATGATGATTATTTATCACTTGTCAACACACCTAATGTAACTGATGTGTCCTATAAATACCTTTATTTCCAGTCAGTCTATTTTGACAAACACCTTTAAAATGAACCTAGTTATTTTTAAAATATCGGAAAACGATATATAATTCGTTTATTTTCTCTTACTAAAAGTCACAGTTTTGATCTCAGATATCTAAGGCAGCGTTCTCATCCACATTCGCTAGTCGATGGTAGTCGCTACAGGGCACCTGCACCAATATAGTCGTACTCGAGGTCGTACTCGTATATGTAGAATATCTACAGAAATAATAACTCCAATTTGTTTGTTCTTCGACTCATTTAATAAAATATATTCTGTTTAACCCATTAGCGCCTGACCGGCCACCTTTTGTTCTCTAATTTCAAAGTGTCACTGTGTGCATAATTTAATTGAAAAAATTTCGGAACCACTGTCCCCTATGTTTTCAAGGGTGTTCTTTCGAATGGAAGTGGTTGCCGGAAAATGAGTTGTATCATTGGAAAATTGGAAACGAAAAAAAAACTTGATTTTTTGATGACAAAAACAATTTTTGATCAAGTTTTTTTGCATTTACATTTTTGTACATACCTAAAACCAAAGAATAAGGTGTCCACTGACACCTAAACTAAAAGTTATTTACCTTGCATTATCTTTAAATATTCTTATAAGAACAACTGTGTCTCAAAATCAGTCAAAGAATACGCTCGATTTTTTCAGATTTTTTTAGCGACTTGAAAAACGAATTTTCACGATTTTCTGAAAAATCAAAAATTTCATTTAAAAAATTTGAAAAAAATTGAGTGTATTCTTTGACTGATTCTGAGAGAAATCTGTTCTTATACAATTTTTTATTAAAGTCAATAGTTTTCGAGAAAAAAATTATGAAAATTTGAAAAAAAGCTTTTCTTAACCGGCGCCATTTTGTTTAAACAAGAATATTTAAAAATAATGTAAGGCCAATAACTTTTAGTTTAGGTGTCATGGACAGGTATGTACAAAAGGTTTGGTTTTAGGTATGTACAAAAATGTAAAAGCAAAAGAACTTGATCAATTTTTTTTGTCATCAAAAAAATCACGTTTTTTTCGTTTCCAATTTTCCAATGATAAAACTCATTTTACGGACTTGCAAAAACTTCCATTCGAAAGAGCACCCTTGAAAACATAGGGGACAGTGGTTCCGGAATTGTTTTCCAATTAAATTATGCAGTAACACTTGAAATTAGAGAACAAAATGTCCGGTCAGGCGCTAATGGGTTAAAATAATTATGTGCTTTTAGTTGTTATTTTTAATTTTAATCAAATCGTTTTCAAAAAAACTGTTTGGTGATGTCTAAGACAATAAATTTTACACGGTTTCTTAAAATTCAATATATCTCAAAAATGGTTGCGGTATGCGGCAGGGAATTTTAATTCAGACACACTGTACAGAGTTAGTTTATATTTCAAAACTTTTTTGTTTGTATCCAAAATATTGGGTACGGTTGTGAATTGATTAAGGAAAATATTTCTTTGCGATCTTCTTATCTTTTCAAGGTTTTTTAAAAGCGTTATATTGTTGACTCATCAAAATAAAAAAGATCCAGTTTGAAAAGTCACGGTTTAAGTAATCGATTGTTTTATTTTTTATTCAAATAGAGAAAAATATTTAAAACTATGGTTATACAGGGTACATCACGGTGAGTGGCCTATTAAACGTTTTGGGAGAACTGTAAATATTACGGAGTTGAAAATTTGTAATCGGGGCGTTTGGAACTTCCGGATATACCGGAAATGAATATTAACTTCGTTATTTTAAATGACATACTTTATTTTTATGAATATTTAGTTTCTACTCTTTAATTTATAGGCGCTTTAATAACCACTATCTATCTCTAAAACGAACGGTTTTCGAAGATATTTCAATTTTAGGAAAAAAAAATGAAATTGTAAACAAATAACTTTCGCAGTGGAAAATTTTATGGTAACAATTTTTACCATGTAATTATGGAATACTGAGATTACTGTCAAAAATTCTACCTACTCAAACCTACTCAAAATGTATCATTTTCGAGTGGTTTCAAATTATATAGCAAGATGATGAACGAGGAAAGCGAACGATATTATAAAATACATAATGTTGTAATGAAAATTATCGACTTACGAAGGACAAAGTGATTTCAGTTTGACCCTCCATTTTGAGCATCCTGTAAATTTTGTCGTATATCTAATATGTTTTGCAGTAATCTCAACCATTCATGCTTACATAGTAAGAAAATTAGCCAAAACATATCACCACAGCGAGTTATTAATTTTTTCTACGGGTTTTCAATACGGTTCTTTTTTTTTCTTAAAATTGAAATATCTCAAAAACTTTTCAATGTAGAGATAGACAGTAGTTATTAGATGATTTTAAATGAATGAGTAGAAACCAAATGTAGCATAAAAAAATATAGCATGCCATTTAAAACAACGAAGTTAGTATTTCCGGTATAACCGGAAGTGACATAGAAGTCATCATTTTACATGTGTAGAGCATCCCCAAAAACCCCTATGTACAAATTTTCAGATCCATAGCATTTATAGTTCGCCCAAAACGTTTAATAGGTCACTCACCGTGAAGCACCTTGTATAATGAAGAAAAAAATCTATATCTACATATTTTCATTTAAAAATACGATGAGTGTTTTTTGTAAATGAAAAGAAAACTCGTATTTCAAAAAAACGTGTTTTGTAATTAATTATCTTGGGACGAGTCTTACGAATGTTATTACGAATGCAGATGTATTGTTTAGTATATATTAATGTATATATTGTAAGTATATGTATATTAAAGTTGAATAAGTCAGTGATGATCCTTTGAAGCACGCGAAAAGATTGCCGTTTAAACATGTTGTGTTTTATGAAAGCAATTGATAAACCAACAATTCTCTCCAATCCACTATCTCATCCAGTGAAATCGAACCTTGGGCCCATTTTTTTCCAATATTCGAATTGGTCCCAGCCTGGATTCACTTTATTTGCAGTCGTTTATATAAATTTAAAGTACTATACACTGTAAGTTGATTTTACTTTCGTTCAGATCAATCTATGAAACATACGCTTCACAATTATACAAGATATGTATGTATCTACATACATATGTATGTATCTTAAAAAATATTTACTCAAATTTACTAGTCTAGACAGAACTGTTGATTATTACTAATTTTTAACAGTAAATCATGTTTTAACATAAACTTCATATTTTTAGCTGTATAAATAGATAACTATATAAAAGTATTTTCTTTATTTTTATGGAGCTGATAGGTTCCTTTTGTCAATTTTTTATTATGTTTAAATTAGTTTTTATAGAAAAAAAAAACCCTAACTGACAAATACGAATTTTATCTCAACAATCTATGATCTCCAGTTCGATGACTCATAGTTCATAGTAATATATTACTAAAAGCCATTAAAACAAAAAATATATTTTAATACCGTCTAAATAGACGGTAATTTTAAAGATGCATATGTTGCAGATATATTTGTTCTGGGTTAATTTTATAAATGAATAAGTACCCCCCTTTATTTTTTTATTTTTGTTCGACTTTAAAAGTGAAAACTCATTATACACGTTTTTTCCGAAGAATCCAGATAGGATAACGGGTTTATTAAAGCTCCTTGTAGATACAAAGGGTATAAAAAAGTAAGTCTTTTTTAAATCGAATACGCTGTATATTTTGATAAATTGAGGGTTCCTATATAATTCTAAATCCAAATATGTACATATGTTGTATGTTTTTTCTTGTTACTTATTGTGTACTTCTTATCTTGTTACTTATTATTGCGTCAAAAAACTATTACTATAACATTATGATCTCAATTTATAGCAACCATATTGAAAGCATGTTTCGAAACCAAATAAAAGTAATGTTAAGCATTAATAATGAATAAAAACTCAATGATACTTGAATTCCCCTGATAATGCCAACAAGATAGGTGAAAGATGAGTTGAGTAAAAGTGTAATGTTTCGAAATTAGCTGAAACCGCGTTTATAGTTGTGTACATGCAAGTAGTTTTGTTAATTTTTGGGTAAAGGTTGGTTATCTGGATGATTATGGACATATAAGGAGTTTTAGTAAAACCATTGTCCATCAGGATTCTTACACGGGTTTATACTCTTTAAAAATTGATCAAAAGAATGGGTATTCATTTAAAAAACCAACCTGTACCTGCATATGAATAATGGTTTGAAAAAATAAAAATACTATTTTGAGCAAATATGTGATGTCTATTACCTATTCTTATTTAATTATTCAATCACTCTTAATAGGAAGATAATAATCATATAGTGACCTTAATAACCACGTAATTGGCTGTTTACAGATTATACTGACATTGAATTCAATTAATGTAATCGTCAATATAAACCTTTAATTGCATTATTCTCGAAAAATTCATTTAGTTTGCTGATTATTAATTCACGCGGTATTTTTTGTTAAACGTACAGCATTTTTTTTGCTGACGTAATGTTTGTTCGAAATTGTTGTTACGTTAGGCGTATCGAATTATCACAGTATTATACGTGTATATTGGGTGATTCAGAAATAGACCGACACAGATCAGGGGCTTGTAGATCAACTCAAAATTTAATGATTTAACGCAACCCTCCAAATTCGCCTCAAAAATAAAAAAATAATATCTCAAAATCATTTTGACCTGCAAGACCCAAGATGCACGCGAATTCTGCTCATTATACGACTCCATTGATGGTATATAAGTTAATGTATCCACTGTGAAGGGTTGATTGAGGCTGACTCACCTTTACACATTTTACAGATTTTTTTGCCGGCTGGTCTATCTTATCATAGACTATTTCTTCTAATGTGGAATTTAATTCTGATTTTTTTACTCTTATTAATTTTCAATAAACCTTCATAAATGGCTTTTAAGATATATATAGTGTATAAATGCGATTTTTCAGTTTGATCTAAAGATTCTTGATTAGCAAATAATAAAAATTCCTATAGTAGGCTATGAATCGATCTTTCAGATGTGACAGTTAGTGAATGATAATTTCTAGATGAGCAAATTACGTAATTTACTGGTAAAATTGAATATTACCGGTAAATTGCCTAAAATTTTTAATTAAGAACAAACAAATTCTATAAGTAGATCCGAATGACGAGAGCTTTCCAAATATACCTAATGCATGTTATCTACTATGTTATTTACTTCTCATAACATTTTTTTTACTAACTTTTTTACCTAAAAGGTAATTTACGAGTTGCCCATCTTTAATAATTTTATTTCAATTTTCTGATATTTGTAAAATGGCTGGTAAATTTTCCTTTAATGGGCAAGTTGATGTGCTCCTAGAGTAAATCTCCTAGTGTAAATGTGCTCCTCTCTTTGGTTATGAAACTTGGTAAGTTGCGTTAACTCGTCATGTTCTGAATTGATCTACTTATCCTTGCTCACTGTCGGTTTATTTCTGATATCACCCTGTATCGTGAGAATTCCCATCCTATTTTTTTCCGTTAAAAATTCTTTACAGGGTTAACCTATTTTTACCTCAAAAAATGTAGCAACTGTTTAATTAACCTTAGTTTTTTTTTTCAATGAAACACCCTGTAGTTTTTTATTTGTTGAATTTCACTTGTTTTTTTTTTATTATAACAATAACATATGTCGTCCTTTCTTCCACATGTTTTTGAAATATTATGCATTAAATATATAAAGGAACATACTCTGGAATAAAAACTAATTTATAATATTATGTGGATAGTCGCTTTTTTGTTGTCAAAACTAAACACAAAAATTGCTGTCTTCTTGTTGCTCATGATCAGTGAAACATACGTTTTAAGACTATTAATGTGTTTAACCAGTTTTTGTAAATAAGTATTAGTTGGGGTAAAATACCTCAAATGATTATTAAAGGTGGCTACGAAAGAAAACATGAAAGTAAATTAACACTTTTGAATGCATCATGTAAACTATTTTACAATTTCAATTATGATAAACTAAATATTTCGCAAAATTGAGATTATTCATTACAAACTACATGTAAATAATCATTATTTACAAAAATATGTTTAACATTAATAACCCTTATAAGTATTGTTTAAATTAATAACCCTTAAAACGCGTGTTTCCCAGAAATAAGCAAGAAAGGAACTAACTCAGAAATTTTTTATGTTTATTTTTATTATTTTGTTTTATAAAAATGACGTCTTTTGAGGTGATTTTTCAATCTCGGGAAGAGAAAAAAGTCATAAGGACTCAACTCAGGCGAATAAGTAGGCTGAGGAGCCACAGGAATGTTTTTACTGGCTAAAAACTGGTTTACTGAAATGGCTGTGTGACAAGGCGCATTGTCGTGATGCAACATCCAGTTGTTCTTGATGTTTGGTCCACACGCATGACGCTTTTTCGAGGTTTTTCAAGAACCTCTTTGTAAAAGTGTTGATTTACTGTTTGGCCAAAAAAAACAAATCAATATATGCATTTGATGTTAGACTTGCTCATTCTTGCTTTTTTGGGTCTTGGAGAGCTTGAAGTGTACCATTCCATGCTTTGGCGTTTGATTGAACACTGTCTCCGTAGGCGTGTTGTGTGCGAGTCTGAAGCAAAACCTGACAGCACACCTTTGCTCAAAATTAATTTCACTCATTTTTAAAACGCACTAGAAAAAAACGGGTTTACGAAAACAGTCACAAAGAACAAATAAACCACTCTAACAAGTACAAACTTGTACTGAAGGTGCATTACCATGTGCATATGTTAGTCTACCGCCTTTCCAAGTCCCGTCTCCGCAGTGTTGCTAGATCGGGCGCTACGTTATGTTATATACAGTATGTGTAAAGCCGACATCGGCCAGTTATGAAAAAGGACAAACAGAAATAAAACGACAGATAAGAAGCAACCGCACACGCATTGAAGGTAGTGAGGGAATAAGACCGCCCCTCTCACCACATGTGCTTGTTGTTAGAACGAGAAGTGTAGTATTGTGTGTCCTTCACAACTAGCCGATGTCGGCTTTACACAAACTGTATATGATGCATAATGTTTCATAAACCTGTGGAATAAAGTATAACATATGCTATACGGTTGTAATCAGAAGAAAAAAGCGGAATTCAACAAATACAGGGTGTTCGATTAGAAAAATATATTACTTAAAGAGTTGCTACATTTTTCTTGCAATTGTTTTTCTGGTAGTGTATTCTGAAATTTCAGAAAAAATAATTTACCTCTGTAAAGAAATTACGTGTCTTTAAAAATAACGGAAAAATGGGGTGTTTGGTAATTCTCACAAACTCACACTACATGTGTACATACATCTTTTATGCAAGAAATATACTTATATTTTATATGCTTTTTATTTTTTATGCTTCCAGTAATAATTTTTTTGATTGGAGTATAATGTTACGGACTTCAAGTTTCTTCTGTAAAGTAAAAATATACCTGGGTCAAGGACGATTGCAAGTGTTTTCAAGTAAATTCGCATGATTATTACAACCTAGCTCTTATGAAATACCGAATAAATAGTATGAATAACCTTGCTATCAACTGATACCATATAAAATTAAACAAGCACAAATTTATTGTTAAACTAGAAATTGTATTGTATTTTGATAAGATTGCGATTTTCCAGACAAGTATGCTTAGTGTTAAATATGTAAAATTTGAATTCCACGGAACACCTCTCTTGATAGTTGTTTTGAGTTTTATTATATTTATCGAATTAAAACTAATTGGTCCTTTGTACCACATATTTTGACTCCTTGTTTTGTCCCTGCTTGAAAGATATACATTGTACTATTTCAAATACTTAAATTATTCTAAGCAACGTTATCCAGTGCCACTGCCATCCAGGAAAAAAAAATACGAATTAATAATCAACTTCAGTAGTATACTGTATACCAGTGGCGGTGCGTGATATTTCAGTTAGCCATATCTTGACGCATGGGACCCACTTCACTTTTTAGGTGATACACCTCTTACAGAAAGGATTTATAGTGAAAAAACCGTCAGCAAAGTTTGCGAAAATTTTTTTCAAAAAACACTGGAGCACTCCCTGGGTTCTCAGTAAAACGCTCTGTGGGATATTTGCAGTATATTTTTTTCGATTTGTTGTAAAATATTTT
Source organism: Aromia moschata (assembly GCA_029963805.1). Classification (NCBI taxonomy): domain Eukaryota; kingdom Metazoa; phylum Arthropoda; class Insecta; order Coleoptera; family Cerambycidae; genus Aromia; species Aromia moschata. The sequence continues at coordinate 2,130,419 of JAPWTK010000049.1, read as the reverse complement.
TTTTTTTCAAAAAGTTATGGCCATTTTAATTTTAATTTTATAGGAACATTTTGTTTCCCAAAATTAAAATGGCCACCGCACCGCCACTGCTGTATACTCTTTTTGGTATGTTTCAATATAAAATAATTGTGTTTATATTGAAATCAATATTTTCTGGTTATTAAAATTACGTTTTAATCAGGCGCTCAGAAGGTAGTAACAGAATACTACGAAAAATCTCTTCCTTCTCAGTATTCCTACTAAAATTGTTTTAGTTTTGGAGTCAACTCACTTTAATGTGTAAGTTTAAGATTTTAGAGATAGACAATGGTTATTAAATTAACTTTAAATTCATGTGTGGAATCCAAATACACCATAAAAATATAGAATGTCGATGTTAGTATTCGCTTCCGGTATATCCGTAAGTGTCAGAAAGTTCATCATTTCATATGGGTATAGAAAACCCTACTGAAAACTACCTGAAAACCCCAAGATACAAAATTTTCATCCCTATATTATTTATAGTTCTCCTAAAACGTTCTCCCAGGTCGCTCAGGGTGACGCACCCTGTATAATATTTATGTATTATTTGCTGGAAAAAGGCAATATTTTTATCTGCGGAAGTCGAATTATGGAGTGAAAACAGTAAATAAGATATTTACGAGTTACACATTTTTACTCTTACATTGCTTTGTCTAAATTACAGAGAGGTCAGATAAAAATTGGTCAATAATATGTCTTATTCTTATGAGATTCTCATTAAAACACAATACCATATATATACTACAGTAAGAATACATTATTTACAACTCAGACAGAGTCTGGCATTGACTGCGGTTAAATATTTTATTTTTACAAAAATAAAATGTTTCAAAATATACCGGCCAAGAATTGTTTTTAAATGATTAATAAACTGTAGTAGTAGTATAAAATCTGAGTGGTATTTAGTTGTTTTTTTTTTTGTTATTACAGTGTTACTGATTACAGCAAATTAGTTAAATGCTCATAAAATCTACAAAAATAATTTATAATTTATGTAAAAACATACAAAATAATTTTTGTATATATTTCAGTTATTGTTTCCACATCCACGTAGTGGAGTGGAAGTATATTATTATTAGAGTTTGGAAATCCGGGGATACCGCATGTAAAACTGTATTTACCTATCCAGCTTTCCTGCATGAGATCGGCGTACTACCGCGCAGACGTGAGTCCCGGTACATCGGGAAGGATCGGCCAGTGGCGTGGGTATGCAGGGGTAAGAAATACACGTGTATAAGATTTACAAGGCGTTTAAAAATTATAGGGTCGAGCCCTGCGTTGTAACATAAATTTCCGGACTTTAATTATTATATTTATAGCATGGTGTTATTATCATACGAAGTTTTATAGAGTATATAATTTACATAAATTTAATATCTTAAACTTATATATGTATGTAGGTATCAGACAATTTACAAAATAGGAAGAAACAGCCTTTCCACTGCATCATTTATTGAACGTTTTTCATTTCCAACGAATAATAATTTTTTGAAGGGAAAAAGGTACATATTGAAAAGTCTTATAAAATGAACGAAAAAGTAAAGAGCCACTACGTTTATATTTTTTTAGAATGATTAAATACTGAACACGAGGCAACTATTAGTGTTTCGATTCGATTACTTAGTTGTCAATCAATCAAAGTAGAAATCATTCCTTATTATACCTGCAGTTATTGTTTTAAATATATTTCAATACAGCGTCAAATTATTGAAAGATTATATTGATATATGCGACAAACGTTACTGAAACTATAACAAAATGCCGCCCTTCTGGTATTTAAACTATTTATAAATACGTTAAAACGTGGTTTTAACGTATTTTCTCATCCTGTGAGATAGTAAATGGTAAGTGAATAATATATTCCAATATTTTTGGGGTCGCTGATAATGAATCTAACGTAGAAAGTTTCCCGGAAAGATTGAAATTTTAGAGTCGAAACGAAAATTTGTATTTTCTCACCCTCACCATCCCTCACCTTGTTGCTCAAAAAATCTAGTTTTAGGGAAGTTAGTTTTTTAGCAAGTACTATCGATTGTGATATGTTTCAAATAGAAAATTTGTTTGACCTCACTTTGCGTGAAATGACCCATATATAATTGATTTGTGGCTTTGCGCTCAGGCTTAAGCTCGGGCATGCGTATAGTTATATTGAAATGGCGCGTACAATTTTAAATTTTAAAATCTACAAAGTTTGCCTTAACATCTATTGTATCATATAGAACCTAGAAAAATAACTTTTACTGAAATGACTTTCTGCATTATTTTAAATTAGATAGGAATTTAACTTTTACAGAAATGACTTTTTTGCATTATTTTAAATTAGATAGGAATTTAAAATAATGCAGGAAGTCATTTCAGTAAAAGTTATTTTTCTAGGTTCTGTATGATACAACAGGTCTGGAAAAAATGTAATGTCAATAATCACTACTCACACTGGTACGGTTATACAGGGTGCCTACGTTTTCGATAAGATCGCTTTGGTAACTTCTAAAGCGTAATATACAGGATAAGACTTCCTACACCTTTAAACAACACAGCGTTTCTCCGCAAATGCTACGTACCTAAAGCCCCACCTACATTGCTAACTAACTTACAAAATGGTTTCAGTTCAAATCCCCGGAAAAGTCAACACGGGCCGATCTTGTATACGAGGTAATAGTGTTTCTTTAGTTTTTGTTTGTTAGTTTTTTCTTTCGTAAAAATTTCGAAAATTTTATATATATTCATGAGATATATGTAACATTGCACAACTTTTCCCTTCGTTTTGTTTTTTTTTAAACTTTTGTTTTTATATTATTCAAAGCGTCTCCCGTATTTAGGGAAATATTAGCTGTAACCTATAAATTCTAAGTAAATATACATTTGCTATATCAATTTATTAATAGAAGCAACTGAAAAAACATAGGCTATATTTATATTGATGCCATCGAGGTTCTGAGACAGTGGTTCACCCAATGGGGGGGGGGGGGGGCTGTTCCGAGTTAACCCCGCCCTTCCGCCTTGGGTCAGATCTTTACTAAACGTGAAGAAACGTAGTAACTTTTGTTACTACGTTGTACTCTCCCTTCACCTTGCGATAAGCACATATAATCAACCCCCCAAGCAAAAACTCTCCCCGCTTTAGATCTTCTATCTTGGATCTTGGATCTTCCGTCTTTACTAACTCTGAGATAATTTGATTACGAGCGGAAATATTTTGAAATCTGCTTAATGTGAGGTGATTTTATTATTCTATTTAGAAGAGATATTTTTTTTAAATGATTTGCAATTATTGGATTTGTGGTTAAAAGCCTTATATTGAAATTTATTTTTACTTCTGACATTAGCTCATATGTACATTGAGGACTAATTTTAGTATTTAAGAGTTTTATTTATGGTTTGATTTGATCGATGAGCTGAGAGTTTATCGAATTCGTAAAGGGATGATGTGTTTATCGAAATACTCGTATATCTATTCGTACATATGTAAGTCTATTTCAGGATTTTTTTATGGGAGGAGGCTGATGGACATTCACCAGAATCCTAAACTCAAACACTGAAACTCCTATACGGGGGAAAGAACATTTTTTGTGGGTAGTTATTTACCAGTTACAAGATTAGCGATTGTGAAACGAGGATTTATAAATAGTTCAAATACCAGAAGGGCGGCATTTTGTTATAGTTTCGGTAACGTTTGTCGCATATATCAATATAATCTTTCAATAATTTGACGCTGTATTGAAATATCTTTAAAACAATAACTGCAGGTATAATAAGGAATTATTTGGATTGGTTTGGAATGGATCAGTTCTCTTTAAGTTTCATGATGACTTTTTCTGTAGTAGTTTATATATCGGATCAGGTAAAAGTCTGGACTAATGCATATATATTTTTAGCCATTTGTTTTACAGGAAACTTTTTTCAACCAAAATTTATTTGACTTATTTGTTGCGCATGTTTTGACGGTCTTATTTTTTTTATTTCTTCTACCTATTGTTTTGTTGCTATGATAGACATCTTAGTTTTGTTTTTGTTTTTTTAAATAGCACTCTATATGCTTCAATTATATAGAGTTTGTGTAAAGCCGACATCGGCCGGTTGTGAAAAAAGACAAATGCTACACTTCTCGTTCTAACAACAAGCACAGGTGGTGAGAGGGCCGGTCTTATTCCCTCACTACCTTCGATGCGTGTGCGGTTGCTTATTATCTGTCGTCTCACTTATGTTTGTCCTTTTTTCATAACTGGCCAATGTGGGCTTTACACAAACGATATATATTTTTTGGAATCATCCAAAATATAATATTTATATAATATTATCCAGATTATCCAGATATAATATTTAATAGCAACCAGCAATATGAACTGGTAGTATATGTACATGAAGTTTGACTTGCCTGCTTCACACCTTCACCCATTATTGCCCTCATTATTTCAACAATTCGAGCTCTTAAGTCGTTCACCTTATTTGGCCGTTCCTTATACATGGTCTTTAACGTAACCCCATAAAAAATTTACAGAGGGTTAATTAAATTAGGTAACTGGGCCAGCCATCTGATTTGACCTCCTGTGAATTTTTATGAGGTTAAGTTTTTTATGGGATTAAGGTGAGTTTATTCTACTCTATTAATACATCACAGTGTCCATGTTTATCATCTGTCTCCATCTTACAATAAAATTTATCTGTGAAAATCTTGGCCAAGAGTCCATTTTGGCTGGAACATGGGCGAAGTCAGGTTATCAAATCTGGTGGGACTAAAGCCCTTGTCCCCTAAAATGACAAGTCTTACGATTTTTTATTTTTTACTATATGTGTCAAGGTAAGGTTAGTATATTTTGTAATGTAAAACCAATCCTTCATAAATATTAAATCAAAAAAAAAAAAAAGGAAATTAAAAAATATGCACTTATTCAAAATTAATAAGTTTGTCAAACCATTTTTATGAAAACAAATTCGAGCGTCAAGAAGCGCGTCGGCTAGGTCTCCAGCCCCCTTCCAACATCGCCCATGGTCTGGAACCATCTAAATTGAGTGTATTTAGGTTTTGGAAATCTATTTCCATGTTCTTAAACATCACTTGAATAGGGTCTATATCTGGTCTTATGGAATTTTTAACGTTTTTAATTTTTATACACGCAAATTGGAAAGAAAATGCCAGGCCAATATTGTACGAGCCTACATATTTTTCGCAGCCTGTACCCAGACTGCTTGCTGCCGCAAGCTGTGGGTAATAATTGTCGAACAACATTTATGTTGTGTAAGAAATTTACAAATAATTTGCCGCATAAATTAAATGTCAGTTTATTAATAAATAATGGAATGTTGCCGATGAGGCCGTTCCAACCCAATGTTTGTGGATGTCCTAACGTTGAACTTAAGATTCGCAAGTCCTCATTAAAATTCATAGTACTATCGTTGAAAGTTATTATTCTGGCGCGTCTATTTTTGGATTCATTCATATTACAAAAATACGCCCGTTAGGTAGCATTAGGTAATCAGTGACGTGGTCGCTATGAGGGGGGACTTGTTAAAAATGAGTAGTTATCTTATTTTTGACGCTTTCAATGCGCTCGAAGCAAATGCCGCCGTGGGAATATTTGTTTCCGGATTTAAAACACATTATTTTCAGCGACTTTGTTTTTTTTATTTGAATCATATTTTTGCTTGTACATCGATCGAATAGTTCTCAGAAAACGTCGGTTATTTACATATGTTGATATTAGTTCGGTAGGTGCAACCACAGACTCCTTAGGTCAAAATAATGTGTTAAACTAAACTTACCTTAGTCCAGTTGTTGATGATACGCTAGGTACAGGGTGTCAAAGTTTTAGTTTGGTTTTCATATTTTCTCTATAATTTCCAAAAAATTGAGATAATGGCAAGGAAATGAGATATTCTGGTTTTTGTTAGGTGAGAAAATTTAAATTTGGTCATATAAAATATCACTAATAGAGGGCGATACCTAAGTCTCATCACGCTTATTTAAAATGTCATATTTTTTGCGGCCTAGTATATAGATGTAAATATTCAAAAAAATCAATGTTACCCCTACTTTGTTTACGTGAAAAATGTATACCTAGTTTTAGTCGATAGGAGTAAACGTTTTCCAGATAATCGCATATGAAAGTGTTGTTCATTCTATATACATCAAAATATCTCGCTGTCCCCGAAAATTGATTTGTTATTATTATTCCGCTTGATTTGCTTAAATTGATAGGACTTATAATAATAATAAATGTGGTAGGGTGCATAAATGTTGTCAATGGAATCAACTTGAAAAAATACTCTTTGACGTCCTATAGTGCCTTTATTATAAATCCTTTTGAATTTTATTATAGATGTGGTATAAGTGAATTTATTGAAAGTATTTGAAGTCTTATAGATCTGATATAAGTATAAAAAATGCACAATTCATTACGCAGAAAAAAAAACAAGTCAATTTTCGGCGAGACATTTTGATGTATACAATGGGCAAGATTCTTTCAAATGTGATTATCTCGAAAATGAGTTATCTTACTGACTTAAATTAGATGTACGTTTTAGACGTAAACAAGGTACCGATTTTTTAATAGTTAAATGGATTTTCTAAGCCGCAAAAAGTTATGCCATTTTAAAGAAGTGTGATGAGACTTTTCAACCAAAATTTATTTGACTTATTTGTTGCGCATGTTTTGGCGGTCTTAATTTTTTTTTATTTTTTCTACATATTGTTTTGTTGCTATGATATAGGTACATCTTAGTTTTGTTTTTGTTTTTTTTTAAATAGCACTGTATATGCTTCAATTATATACAGTTTGTGTAAAGCCGACATCGGCCACTTGTGAAAAAGGACAAATGCTACACTTCTCGTTCTAACAACAAGCACAGGTGGTGAGAGGGCCGGTCTTATTCCCTCACTACCTTCGATGCGTGTGCGGTTGCTTCTTATCTGTCGTCTCACTTCTGTTTGTCCTTTTTCATAACTGGCCAATGTCGGCTTTACACAAACGATATATATTTTTTGGAATCATCCAAATATTCTACATATGGCTATATACAATTTTCATGAGGTTACATAACGGGTATTTCGAGAAAATTTCCCAAATGTAGTATATAAAAAGTTCCCAGATATAATATTTAATAGCAACCAGCAATATGAACTGGTAGTATATGTACATGAAGTTTGACTTGCCTGCTTCACACCTTAACCCATTATTGCCCTCATTATTTCAACAAGTCGTTCACCTTATTTGGTCGTTCCTTATACATGGTCTTTAACGTAACCCCATAAAAGGTTTACAGAGGGTTAATTAAATTAGGTAACTGGGCCGGCCATCTGCATACTCTTTGACGTCCTATAGTGCCTTTATTATAAATCCTTTTGAATTTTATTATAGATGTGGTATAAGTGAATTTATTGAAAGTATTTGAAGTCTTATAGATGTGATATAAGTATAAAAAATGCACAATTCATTACGCAGAAAAAAACAAGTCAATTTTCGGCGAGACATTTTGATGTATACAGGGCAATGGACAAGATTCTTTCAAATGTGATTATCTCGAAAATGAGTTATCTTACTGACTTAAATTAGGTGTACGTTTTTGACGTAAACAAGGTATCGATTTTTTAATAGTTAAATAGATATTCTAAGCCACAAAAAGTTATGCCATTTTAAAGAAGTGTGATGAGACTTCAGTGGCCCCTCTATTAGTACTTATATCAAAACTATGACTGAATTTAAATTTCTCACTTAAAAAAAATCAATCTCTAATTTCGTGGCATTATCTAGGAAATTATAGAGGAAAATTGAATTGACACCCTGTATCTTGGCTATCATCAACAATTGGGTCAAGGTAAGTTTAGGTAAATCACATTATTTGACCTCAGGAATCTGTTGGTGCATGTACCGTTCCTTGTGATCCACCCTGTATATCGGAAAATCTGTTCTCTTCCGCTGTTCTCTAGGGACCGATATGGAAAATAAATTTGGCAAAATAATGAAATGTGGAATGTCCCTAAAGGAACTGTTCTTATTTCATATATTGTACTGCATCACTTAATGAGGAGAACTGCAATAAGTTTCTTTAGAATACGTTTTTTTAATGTATTGTACTGGGTATTCCAATAAGAATTTCCGGATGTTTGTTGTTGCTACTTTACTTAGGTATTCTCAAATTTTTTGTGGGACATCTTGTTCCTACATTCCGCAGACCAGTACAGTTTCAATTATGGACATGTTTATATTGTTAAAATTTATTTTCAAAATGGCTCTGGTCTGTCCAAGATGTTAAAGCATCAGAACGTGCACGTCAAGCTTGTTTAGTTGGTAATATCGAGGTTGTCTGTCAAAGTGTTACTGGTAATCACCGAATGTCCATTGAACAGCATCGTGACAATTGGGCTTCATCAAAATCAAACATGGCGAATTTTGAAAAAAAAGGCGCATCTTACAAGCTCGCCGATCATGGACAATGTCGGGAGTTTGCTAACTGAATGCTTGGAATGAAGGCAGCTGATGGCTTTTGCATCAATTGTCAGCTTCAGCGACGAAGCCCATTTTCATTTGAATGGTTTCGCGAACAAGCAGAATTGTTGCGTCTGGCGTACATTCCAGAAGAAGCCAACGCATTCTCAACGTGCTACGTTTGGTGCGGTTTTTGGACTATACTTCTATAGCTATTATTGGACCATACTTCTTTGAGAACGAAGACGGACAATCTGTTACGGTAAATGAAAAACGTTACCGAACGATAATAAACGATTTTACCACATATTGTTGGAACAATATGTGGTTCCAACAAGGCGATGCAAATGGCCCCAAAGGCATGTCGTAGAGCTAGACAAACGATGGATTTATTGGGTATACACTAGGGTTTGCAATCCCGCAGTATTTTTTTCCAGCTGAAAATTTGCGGTAAATTCGCCTTTACAGCGGGATCCCGCTGTAATTCCCGCGGGAAATTTAAAAATATATTTATATATGAAAATAATAATGCTATTATTGTGGAATATTTATATTTAATCAAATAAAATGTAAATAACTCTTGGTATTTAAAAATCAAACAGATAAGCATTATATACAATAAAGTATGTTTATTAACTATTAACTAAGATTCAACAGAAATCAGCACATCAATAATATATTACTTTTGTTATTTATACATATGTAGATATTATTATGTCTCTATTTGCTTAACGTACTTCTTGCTATTAAATTGCTAAATTAATAAACATCTAAAGAAATAAAAAAAATTGCAGAGATTAGAAGCCAAAGAGATCGATTCCACCGACTAGTTATTATTTAGTCATTGGTAATTGCCAATTGTCAATGGTAATTAATTACTAATTGGTAATATTTATTTAGTCATACTATAAATACTTAACAAACTTATTATCATGTATTTTACAGTTGTAAGTATAAATAAACATCTAATAAATCAGAAATAACTTCGAATTAAAAAAACGACATAAAAAATCACAAATCATGAAAATAAAAGTTACTTATTGTTTCGAAAATAAGAGCGCAAAAAACAAATGGTATCTATTGTCTTGTCCGTCACCTTATTTCTTATGACTTATGAGGCTACAGACATAACCGGCTACAGAAAATGCCCTCTCCGCTGCTGCACTTGTAGGGGTGATAGTGTTCAGATAAGGACAAGCATTTGCCTTTTATTCCCCTATTTTCGTATTCAGTCGTCTCAGCCTTAATTATTTTCTCAAACTTTTGACTTGTCGTTGACACATTCACTGTGCAAGTGCCACCTTTTTTTGTTTATTTAATTGCATTTCTGGTTCCTCTTACTGTTCTATTCCAAAATTTCCAGCGCGGGATTTACCGTACAAATGCGGGAATTCCGCAGGTCTCATTGCCATGCGAGAAATCGCTGGAATACACTATACAGTATGAAAAGCGAATTCTTTCAAGAAACAAGAGTTCTGTTCTATTAGAGGAGTCGTATTATAATAACAAATCTAACTGGTTGTTATTAAGCTTTTATTTTATTAATAACAATATCCGGAAACTCTTAGAAAAGTCTTTATAATTAAATGATCTGGCAATCGAGGACATAATTTCGAATGCTTACTTTCAATCTAGTATTTTGATTAATAACTAGTCTTTCTTTATAACGTAGAAAATATCTATCTCGTTTCAATCACGTGAAAATGGGGACCACATATTACATAAAAATTCGATATATAGTTATCCTATTTTGTAGTTATTCTATTCTGCTTATTTTACTTTTTAGCATAAATTGATAATTAAGAAACTACTGAAAAACTATCGATATAATGTAATATCAATATATAGTAAGCAACGAAAGTCATCACACACCCACTTTTTTGAAGTTTGCTTAAATTCTGATAATTTTTGTATACAGCATTGATTTTTTTGCTTCTGACAGGATTATAGCTTGTGATATTCTGCGTCTAATAAGCCAAAGTTGAAGGCGGTATGTCCATTGTGTGAAAAGATATCGCTAAAAAGTAAAATTTCAATGTTTTCAGAGAAACGTAAATAACTCCGAAAATAGTAAATCCCTTTCGAAGTTGTTGGACTCGTATTAAAGGGGAAATCTTCAGTGTATGTATTTGACTAACTGAGTCATTTTGAAAAAAAATTCCTAGACATGAAAAAAATCTAAAGTTGAACCAAAAATATCACGAAAATTCTAAAAAGCCCTGTACGCCACACATTAACAAAAATTTAGGATTAATATCCCTCTAGATATCTCTGTGTTTTATTAAAATTTCAGGAACAGTGATTTTTACGAAAACGATACTAAGGATGGTAGAATTTTGAACATGGTTCAACTTTAGATTTTTTTCATGTTTAGGAATTTTTTTTTCAAAATGACTCAGTTAGTCAAATAGATACACTGAAGATTTCCCTTTAATACGAGTCCAACAACTTCGAAAGAAATTTACTATTTTCGGAGTTATTTACGTTTCTTTGACAACATTGAAATTTTACTTTTTTAGCGATATCTTTTCACACAATGGACATACCGCCTTCAACTTCGGCTTATTAGACGCAGAATATCACAAGCTATAATCCTGTCAAAAGCAAAAAAAATCAATGCTGTAATACAAAAATTATCAGAATTTAAGCAAACTTCAAAAAGTGGGTGTATGATGATGACTTTCGTTGCTTACTGTATGTCTTTCAATATGGTATATGTATAGTTTAAACGATATATCTATATATAAGTGATATATCAATACATATTTTTGTCATCCCTGCGTTATAGTGTCATAGTACGGAATAGTCCATTTTCCTTAACGACACTATTTGAACTTATTAACTTCAGTTAGTTGTTGGCACGTAATAATGACAGCTAATTTTGTCATTTTATATCACAAGCTGTAAAATGGCGTGTGTAATAACTGGGTAAAAAATGATATTCGTTTTTTCATATATTCGTAAACGTTTTTAATACGAAATTTTAATTAACCGGCAAGTGTTTATTTAATGAATGTTGGATGTAGGTTCGTTTTGTAATAAAAATTGATACTATATCCATCGACATATATTGATCCGTTTATTATTTTAATAAACTGGGCTTTGACAGATCACATATCGTATTTTATTACTAGGTACATACATATATATATCGTAGGTGTTTGAAATATACCTTTAAATGAATATCAAATCACTATTTTTCAAGTTGTTTTTATTGAATATATACTGAAATACCCTTGCACTTTAAAAACTCAACCTTCTCTATAATGGCAACAGTGACATATGCATATGTGTGTTTTAACGGACAACCAATTAGGTTTTTATTTTAGTTTTGAATCCGTTTAATTGTTAATCTGTTGTCTGAGGACATTTATTATGATTAGTTGACGTAATCCACGTCAAGTTAAAAAAAGTGTTTTACGCCTCCTTAGTTAGCACTCAGTATATAATTCTTAGGGTTTTAGAGGTCGAGACATTGAGATGGTGATTTATAAAAAATGGAAATTTTTTCCTTCTTCCTATATTACCGTAATATAATAGTGACAATGATCATCACTAATAATTAACGGCTTCCTTATATAGTCTTACAACCTTGCGACAACAATCATGACTTGCAATATTAGTACATATTTTATTTCTGTAAATTTAAAAAAACTAGCCAGTCATTTATACAAAAAATATACCGTGTAATGGTAAACTTATTCATACTTGTCCAATGAATTAACTGCATCTTGTACTACAGCGTTATCAAATAAACGTTCCACCCCAATTTTGGGTCTTACGTATTCTCATTATTATGGAAACAATGTTAGACCTATTATCAAAAGGGTTTATACTATCTCTTTTAAACCTAGCTAGAAGAAAACAATTGAATGGTACTTGATGGAGATATCAGAAAATTCCACTAACGTCCAGCTATTTTTTCAAGTTTAGTACTTCATGGAACACTCATTTTTGTTTTCAATTCGCAAACATTAGTACAAATGTTATTAAAATAAATTTATTGCCACTACAATGTCAGCGAATAGTGTTGACTAACAATATCCGTATAATATATCCTTTACGAACTTCTCATTTTTCTAATTAGATATGTATTTCTTTGTTTCAGATAAATCATAATGGCTGTTATAGTGAATTCGATAAGGAGCATAAACACCATAATGAACAAATATGAGGGTACGTACTATTATTCCTTGCATTAATTTTTTTAAAACTAGGTTGTATTAATGTAGTGGTTTCAAGATCTTCATGTTAAAAAAATAACAACGACCTGGGTAATACGTAAATACAGTGTGTGTAGTAATATTACCTTAGTGTATAAAATCCTTGACACCTATCTGTATTCAAGTATATTTTTAATAATGTCTGTGCACTATAAGTATGTATAAGTATGTTAATGTTAGTTCTGGAACCAAGCATTTGTAATTTATTATTGTGAACTATTGCATTTTTGTGATTGTATTTGTTATACATACATATTCTAATTGTTACCATTATCTATTACTTAAAGAGTTACCACAACGTTCTGATTCATATACGAATAGACATACGTTATATTATCTTGATTCAGTAACAATGATGTTTATTTTGATATAATCATTACTGTGAGCATTTTTTACCTATAGTTTGGTACCTTTTTGATCTTCGGTATAAAAAATGAGAATTTGCAACGAGGTTCTTAATTACACAGAGCCACAAAATATAATCGAGATATAACTTCTCTCGGTCCAGTTGACCCCAGCACGTTTGACTCAGGGTCAAATGAATGTCAAAATACGTTTTTCAAGTGATATAATTTGATCCCCAGTTCTGACAGAGCTGGAAATTTTACGTCCGAATACGCTTTGAACCGTTGGTCGAAATGACCTCTGGAGGTCATCTGGAGGCCAAATCCTCATTTTGAATCGGCCGGCTGGAATCTCAGCTATGAAATGAGACATCGGATCTCGGACCAGTTGACCTTCATATTTATGGTGTCGCTGATCACGAATCCGGTATCCACATCACCCCAACACGTTTGGATCAAGGTCAAATAAAGGTCAAAATACGTTCGTGATATAATTTTTTTGACCTCCAATTCCTAAAAAGAGCAAGAAATTTTACGTCCGGATACGCTTTGACCCGTTGGCGTTGGTCGAAGAGAAGAAACCTCCAAACTCCAAATGATTTCCAGAGGTCACTTCGACCAACGGATCAACGTGCATCCGGACGTAAAATTTCCCGCTCTTTCAGAATCCGGGGTCGAAAAAATGATAAAAAATAATATAAATAACGGAATTTGACCTTCATTTGATCTTGATCCAGACGTGCTGGGGTCATATGGATACCGGAATCGTGATCTACGACCTCAACTGGGTTGAGAGCAGTTACATCTCGATTTCATTTTGTGGCCCTGTGTTATTATGCTCTATTCTCTTATTAAGAATAATCTTAATTTTGCCACAGTTCGGGTACGGATACGCAAAATACGCAAAATTCAAGTTCATTTGTTTTGACTTGGAAAATGATATTTTTTGTATCAAATGTAGATTGGAGGGAATGTGAGTCAAATATGTAATTAATATATGTCCTTGTATGTATGTATGTATGTATGTACCTACATATGTATGAAAACTTGTTTCGAAAATTATGCATACTTTGTATAATTCAAAATAGTAGGAGGATAAAGAAAAATAAGTAGGAAAATAAATGCGTCAATAGTCAGTATAAGAGGTATTGTTGTATTAAATATAATAATTCCATTACAGAAAACAAAACTATATTATAGAAAGACTAAAAATCTTAAGAAACTATTATTATTTTTCAAAAAAGTATTACACAAGACCACACAAGTTTTTCTAATGCGCGGAAGTGCCGATCCGGTCTATTTTACATTTTTAGAATCGCTGAACATGCATCAGACTTAAGTTTTGCTCGTTTACCACAAGCTTTTTTTCTAACTTCAAAAGAGACATTTTACATGGTAGCTTAATTACACAGGCACACAAACACCAGCCAGAGAAGACCATTTCCTTCCTAGGTTTTCAACGCGCTGAATCATCATCTGAGGTCAGGATGCATTTACAATTATCAGTTTTTCCCCTAGGAATATGGGACACAACAACATAATGAAAAGGCATGAATATTATTCAATCATGACTCTCAAACCAATAGACACGAAATCCCATCGCTCTGAAATTTCATAACCTCAATCTCAAACCCATTAATCTCAAAAACCCTATATCTAGGACCTCTGAAGTTTAGCATGCAGCAACCTAGTGAAGAGGTATGAATATGACCAAATCATAGTTCTCAACCCTATAGCTTCGAAAATGGCTATGGAAGTCTGCCCATCCTGGATCACGGGATTACCAGCCAGCCTTGGGTTACGTGGTTATGGAAGTCTACTTATCTCGAGCATAAAGTTTCGGGGTTATATGGCTTAAGATTTCTGGAATTGAAGGTCATGGATTGAATTATATTCATGCTTCTTCTTCATTTGCTGCGCTCTAGCAGTTGCAGAACACAGATGTATATTTTTTTGAGGTTAAAGTATTTGAGGTTATGGGATTTTGAGTATGTGTCTTAGAGTTAAAGGTTTTTGAGGATTAGGGTTGATGTTAGATCATACCCGTAATATTACAGTCACAAGCTCGTCAAGTATACGACATGATTTCTGATTGAACGCTTTTTATAGGGATATTTGTTCCTAAGGGAAGAACTAATAATCGTAAATCCTGACCTCAGAATTTGATTTAGCGCATTGAAAAATGTAGAAGGGGAATGGTCTGCTCTGGCTTTGTGTGCCTGTGTGTCTTCTCTGGCTGTGTGTAATCAAGCGACCTTGTAAAATGTGTTTTTGTGGTTAGAAAAAAAAACTAGCGGTAAACGAAGAATACCGAGGTCCGATTCGTGTTCAGCGACCCCAAAAACATGACGTAGACCGGGTCTGAACTTCTGCGCATTGGGAAAACATTTGTGGTCCTGTGTTATTCGAAACGTCGCGTCGCGACGCCTGGCAGGTTGCGTTCTTTTATGCATGCCAAATTCTAGTCTCAGATCGTAGGAACATGATACTTCTTACATATTACAATTTCTTTTAGCTGTTACGAATAAATTGGGTGGTCAAGATAAAACAATCACCGTGCACAGTGCAGCAACAGTAACTTTGCCATTGGCGGCAGTAGACAAAACCTGAAATCGTGCTCATTTGCTTTGTAGCATTTCAGCCGTAAACGCTTCGAGAAGTAGTTTGCTATTGTTTGTTTGTGGGTATCTCTTATATCCCTGGGGTATGTTCGTACTACGTCGTACCACGTAGTACGAACATTCTGACTGTACTGTACAGTATGTCCAATTTTCGGCACTTTTGCGTGATAACTCAGTTGTCATTAAAGACAGCGAGTCGCTGTTTGCACATTCCTTCTGTCCTGCTTTTTTGTGAAACGAAAGATGCAGTAAACATAATTCTCATAGTCCTTCTAGTTTTTGATATACAGTGTGAAACTGACAATTTACACTTTTCGGACACCCCCTGTAAATCACTTTTTTTTTATCGTAATGGAAATGTAATAATGAACTTCCACACAATTTTTAATGTAGACTCCGGTAGATTGTTCTGCATTTTGAAAGTTTTTGTCGCTCCCTCATGTTTTTTTTAATTTGTATCTACTGTAACGTGCTGAATTCAAATATAAGCTCGATTTTTCATATCACCCACAAGTTTTTAGAGAAGGGAAGAATAATGTAAAATATGAGAAACCCAAACCCTAACCAATCTAGTTAATTTTCGAAAACAAAGTCACTTTTTTTTACAAATTATACTTCATTTTGTATCGAAAAAAGTATAAAACTATCAATAAATTCTTTTGTTCTGTTTTTTCCTTTTGTATGCGCCGGGATCGGTTTCGCTTTTGAGGGCCCAACAGTAGTCCGCTAATATGTTTGAGGTCCATTTTCCACTATACCGTTTCTCCATTAGAGCAATTTGCTGGTAAAATCTTTCGCCGCGTTGTAAATTGTCAAGAAAGAATTCCAAATGGGAGTAAAGAAAATGAAGCTTAAGTGACATGTTGCAACCTAAGGTCTTGTAAGATTGTTCTTCAACTAGATTAGTTCTTCAACTAGATGTTTGTAGTTCTCCGATTTCTTACCTAGGAAGTTGCTACAGTTACCTAGGAAGTTGCTACATACATTTTTGAAGGCAGTCCACGCCCTGTTTTCTTCTCTCGAAATTAGGGTATCAAAATTTTCGTCTTTAAAAAATTCTCGTATTTGCGGCCCAACGAACATTCCTTCTTTAAGCTTTACCTCACTTATACGCGCGAATTTTCATCTCAAATAAAGAAAAGCAGTTCCTGTATTTAAGGCTTCAACAATTTTTATAAGCCCTAGTTTTATGTGCATGCTTAGTAACTCTGCTCTACTAAGGTTTCATTAAGGACGTTTTTCAGACCGAGGACAATATTTTCACGTAAAGGCTATTCTCTAACGACATAATGTTAGTTTCTGGTTCCGCTATCCCATTCGTATAAAAAATATCAATATTTGGTGTAGCTACTCTACAGTCCTGTAAGTAGTGCAACAACTTTTAGATCGGCACAGATATTTCATTTATGATCTCCGTATTTTATGTTTCGAAGTACCTAATATACGCATACTCTCGTACGTTTCTTTTATATTTACAGCATAACCCATGAGAACACATGGTTGTTCGTTTCCAATAAATAATAAAACTGCCTTCAGACTTGTCTTCGAAGAGTCAGTAAACAGTCGCCACTCGATAGGTTTATAGGAAAGGTCAAAACATGTTGTTGATATTCTCTAGATTTTGCAAGGTGATACGACAATTTACAGGTCAGTGTAAGGGTTACACAGGTAGAAATTATCGAAATAACACATTAGTTTGGCGAGGAGGATTTTCATGCAGAACAGTGATTATTTCTCAGAATAAAGTAAACACACGATTGTGTTAAATGGAACACCCTGTATATTTTTATTTGGTTGAACTAAGTATTTTCTAAGCATATATTTAAATGTTCAAATCAGTCATACAAATTCTATATTGCAATCTAAATCTAAATATTCAAATATTCAAATTGTGAACTTATTGTTAAGAAAACTTACCAATAGTGATATATTTTTGGAATGCTTAGAAAATACTTAATTCAACCAAATATAAATATACAGGGTATTCCAATAAAAAAAATGTATGTTTGCTGTATTTTGAGAAAACGGATGATGAGAGACAAGAACTGACTACACCACTAGATTCTACATCAAAAAATGTATTGAAGTAAATGTATTCTACATCAAAAAATGTATTTACATTTCCAATAAGATAAACGAAGAGTGAGTTAGAGGGGGTGTCGGAAAAGTGGAAAGTTTCAGTTTCAAATTGTATCTCAGAAATTAAAAGGGCTATGAGAATTCTGTTTACTGCATCTTACGTTTCACAAAAAATCAGAACAAATGTGCAAACGGCAACTCTATATTTAAAGACAACTGAGTTATCCCGCAAAAGTGCCGAAAAATTGGTCACGCTGTACATACTTTTACGAAGTAAGGGTCTGATATCTTAATGTATCAAGTTTTATTATGTGTATTTCAATTAATATTATATATACTAATATTAATTTTAAATTACTATAATATAATTTTTACCAGCTTAAGTATTTTTTTTTTTTTATAAAGTAATCTAATATTGTTAAAACGTGTAATTTATTTGGTAATTTAGAGATTTTTAATATGAAATTTATTCTGAATATTTTATTATTAGCGAATTATGTAACATTTGGACTTTGTTTCACACATTATTGGAAACGGATTATTGGCTAAATGAGTTACATTCGGTTTTCTTTGTTATAGTATGAGTGTTTCTGATAATGAAGGCTATGAGGTCTTTTTTTTAAATTTTGTGTTAATAGATATTGACGTAAGAGCGTTATAGCGTTAATTAGATTATTACGGTTTTTTTTTAAAGAGATATATAAAAAGTATTTATGTGAGATAATGAGCATGGCCACAAGAGAATTATCATTTGTTCTAACATTTTATGTTAAATAAACTGTCCAGTAATTATCTACTAATAATGAATGAAAAATAAAATTCGACTGTTTATGTAGCAATAATTAATTAATGTAAAAAATCTTTGACACCCAGGTACAAGTTCAAATATTTACAAATGACTGGCTATACAAGTGTACCTACATATTTGATAGATTGTATATCTGTCGACACAGATCGAGAATAATATTGTAGTAATTGTGTTTCGTCTGACGTGTTTTAGGCTGTTTTATTTTATCATATGTACGGGGTTTTTCCTTATAATTTGTCACTATTTTAAAAAAGTTTGTTTCCTGACATAGAAAAATATTATGACGATATAAAAGAATGAATAATGAAGATAAAAGTTGCAGGATCTTTCCTGAAAATTTTTAATATGTTAAGCAAAAAAAAAAAGAAATTAAAGACGATCGCAAAATTAAAAAAGATTAACATAAGTAACCTTTTAAAATTATCATCCTGTATATTGTTACATTTTCAAATCAACGTAAAAATCTCAATATCAAAAATCAACTTAATTTCTACATTCCAAAAATACATATATAGTATGTCTCTGTTTGGATCTCTGTCTATTGTATGTTTTAAAGCTATTTCACTTATAATAATTTATAATAACTCGGTCCAGTAATCCGTGCCTGGCAATTCGAAATAAAAATGTGACGTTTTATCGCGCTGGCTACGATCACTATGGAACCAATAACTTTTAGTGAATGTATGAGCCCAGTCGCATAGGAATTGGACCACCCTATTTCTAAATATAAAATATTTTTTGTATCTGTAGATTTCATATAAACACAATAAGAGTCAAAGTTACAACTAATTTCATTTGACATAGTACACTTCTAAGATCACATTTATTATTCACATCACAATAATAATATTAATGAACATGAGTTTTATACTTAAAAAAAAATGCGAGCACATAAAAGAAAATGCGTGTGGCGCATTAGAATTGGACCATTTGAGTCACTGATAGCAGTGACTGATACCATTGTGTGCAGTCACTTTTCCGCTGCAAAACTGTCTTAATTCTTCTGGGCATAATTTTTAATAGTCTTCTGTAGAATTCTGGTGGGAAATTAGCCCAAATCTCTTGCAGCTTTAATTTTAAATCCCCAACTGTTCAAACTGGAGAAGTTCGTAGTTTTTTTTCGTAGTTTTCATATGGTATCAGAGAGTCTTTATGGAGAACAAATCTGGACTGCTAAAAGGCCATTTTATGATACGAATATTATTGTTCTCAAACCACGTACATTCACAGTCTGTGGTGTGGCAAGGCGTACCGTCTTGTTGAAAACAATGCTCTTCTCCCTGTAACTTTGAGTATCTTATTGATGGTAATAACTCCTTCTCAAGAATTATTTTATATACAGGGTTTGTCCGGAAAGTAATGTCAGTGAATTTTCTTCCCGAGACTGTACACGCCAGCCCGCGCTTTACGTGCTGGGATTGTGGTGGGGGGGCTCTGGCAACAAGATCCAACAAGCGTCAGTTGGCTACCGGTCGTTGTAGCGGTCGCATCACTCGTTCTTTGAGAGTCGTTACAGTGACCCGGTGCAAGAAAAAATGCAACGTTCGCTTGAGCAACGGATGGCGATCAAGTTTTGTGTGAAACCGGAGAAGAGTGCTGCGGAAACCATTCCAATGTTGAAGAAGGCTTTCGGCGTCGATTGTCTTTCGGATAGGCAAATTTTCCGGTGGCACAAGGCCTTCGCAGAAGGTCGGGAAGATGTCAACGACGAGAACCGCGCTGGACTGCCATCAACCTCCAGTTCCGACGACAATGTGAAACGTGTGCGTGACTTGTTGAACACTGACCGTCGTCTACGTGTCCGTTTAATTTCCGAAACATTAGACATTACGAAAACCATTGTTCACGAAATTGTGTCGGAGTCTTTAGGAATGAGGAAGGTGTGCGCGAAGCTCGTGCCAAAAGTGCTAACGGACGATCAAAAAGCGAGGCGCGTCGAAACCTGCCAAGAACTTTTGGACACCTGCGAAGACAACCTCGCTTTCCTTGATGACGTCATTACCGGGGACGAAAGTTGGGTATTTGAATACGATCCGGAGACAAAGAGGCAAAGTGCGGAATGGCACACGTCGAACTCCCCTCGCCCCAAGAAGGCCAGGATGTCCAGGTCAAAGATCAAGACAATGCTGATTGTCTTTTTTGATTGCCGGGGATTGGTCCATCATCAGTTCGTTCCGCAGGGGACAACCGTAACCGGAAAATTTTACGTCGAGGTGCTGAAGCGGCTGAAACGCAGGGTGAATCGCGTCCGCCCAGACATCTCAAAATCCTGGAAGCTTCACCACGACAATGCGCCTTCGCACACCTGCTTCCTCGTGGCCGATTACCTCGTCAAGGCAGGCATCACCGTTGTTCCCTAGCCTCCCTACAGCCCCGATGTGCCCCCCCAGACTTTTTTGTTTCCGCGCCTCAAAACCCCAATGAAAGGACAGCATTTTGGGTCGGTGAAAAACATTCAGGGCTTGCACCGACGCTTTAAAGGCGATTCCGGAAAACGATTACCGTGCGGCATTTGATGCGTGGAAGACCCGCTGGAACCGATGTGTGGACGCAGGAGGAATGTATTTTGAAAGTTTCTAAAAGATTTTTACACATAGAACCAATAAAAATCATTTTTCAAAGCTCACTGACATTACTTTCCGGACAAACCCTGTATCTGAGCATTAACAGTACCATCAATCATACGTAAGCGAACTACTTGAGAGGACATACACCCTCAAACCATTGCAGACCCAGGAAACACTTTGCGTTTCAGGCAACTAGAATGATGTTCTTTTTCTGAAAATGGAAGAATTCTACTTCTGGTATCTCCAACGAAGACTTCAATTTTGATTCATCACTCCAGATAGAGTCCCACTTGCATTGTGCCCAGTTCTGTCGCTCTTTTTGCCTACAACAATAGGTTTCTTTTATGTTGTTGAGTTAGCAGGGGTTTTGTTTTTGCCTAAGCTGCATGTGACGAATAAAAGATGATCGGTATTATGCGCATAAAACTTATCTTGTAATAACTGTATCCCATTTTTTTACATGCCATAAGCATGTATCCTTCAAAATCCGTCTTCCAATTGTAACTCCCCACTTGATAGCAAGTTCCCTTGAAGAAATACGACTGTCGGGAATACACGGTGATCTCTCTTCGTTATGTTTGAAATTCTACCAGATTTGACTTTGATTTTAACATTTCGTTCTTTTTCAAACAACGAAATTATATTTCGCGCTGTACTCAGTGGGGTTTTTACATTTTTGGCGATTTGACGCCCGGAAATACTATCTACATGGGCAGAAATTATAAAATTTCGCAGATCTTCAGAAATTGCCTTGCCACGCACCATTTTCGTCATCTTTTTTATTGGCACAACGCAGCTGACAGCTAGAAATTAACTAACTTTTGACTAACTTGAGACTTTGTCCTGACGCTATTATTTCATTTAGGTTTTGAAAGCAACCTTCGACCTTTACCTGATACGGAATCCTTATTCCGGTCCAAGTCTTCTGCGCCAGATGCATTTCCTTTTATGTGCTTCCATTTTCTAAGTGTAGAACTCATGTCCATTATTATTATTGTTAATGTGTTCTTAGAAGTGTAGTATGTCAAATAAAATTCGTTACAACTCTTGCTCATAATGTGTTTATGTGAAATCTGCATATGCAAAAAATATTTTATATTTAGAACAAGGGTTGGCCAATTCCTATGCGACTGGGCTTGTATTAACACTACACCTTCTGTAACTTATTTTCTATTTATAATATAATGTCATCACATTATTCTCAATTTCACATATGTCGAATCATCACACACAGCTGACTAACTAGAAGGAATTATTGAAAGTGAAATAACTCAAAAACGGCTGGTCTAAACATATACATATTATATATTTTTGGAATGTGGAAATTAAGTTGAATTGAAAAACAACATATGTAATTTAATCTTTTTTACTTTAGCGATCACCTTTGGTTTTTTGGTTAACGTATTAAAAGTTTTCAGGAAAAATCCTGCAACTTTGTATTTATCATATTTTTCATTATTTTTTTATTCTATTCCAAGAAATATTTTTTAAGAAGTGACAAATTATAAGGAAATACCCTGTATTTCAGTTCATACTAATTTCTGTATTTTTCTAATATCAGATTTTTACCAGCTTCAATAATTTGTTTCTGTCCAAAGTGATTTAATATTGTAAAAACGTGCGTAATTTCTGGGTAATATATTTGGTAATTTCGAGATTTTTAATACGAAATTTATTCTGAGTATTATGTTACTATGTAAAATTCGGACTTTGTTTCACACATTATCGGAAACGTATTTTGAGTTTCAAATGAGTTCGACATAATTTTTCTTTTAATTTATTGTCAATGACCTTGTATATTGGTGTAAAAGAGTAGCATACATTAGATTATAAATATGGATAAACAGCCCAATCAACGGGGAGAAAACCGGTCACTAATTGTTATCAGCAAACAAAAAATATGGTCGTATAGAGAAAAAAATTCTAAGAAAGATAGCGGTTTTTGCGACTCGAGTTTTAATGGCGAACATAACCAAAAAAAATCGCAAAAGTAAAAAAAACGTTTTTTTGCAAATAAAAAAAAAGTTTCAAGTCCTACACAAGAAAGTTAAATTAGAAAGTTCTTAAAAATGCGCGTGGAATGAGATGTGAACGAAAAAAATCGGTTCATAAACATTTGACAAAAATTTAAGAAAACGTCAAAATTCGCGTTTTCGTATTTTTGCTGTATAAATTCCAATTTTGTTTGAACAGACTTCTTGTTAAATACATATACAGCCCAAGATAAGCGGAAAATGATCCATTTTTCAAAGATTCAAAAAAAATTATTTTTTCGAGTTATAACGATTTTATAAAAAAAAAGACGTTTTCAAAAATCAGCTTTTACAGAGGCAAAAATGATTGTAAAGAAACGATCGTGGGCTCATTTTATCCGCGAAGACTTGTACTTTCATGCTATTAAAAAACCAAATCGCTTTTATTTAATTTTTGTATAAAAAAATGCGTTGTAAAATTGTATTATTTTTCGAACCGGTTTTTTTCGAATAACTTTTTTAATTTTGGTTTTACATTTTTGGCACATTTACACGCATTAAAAAAAATTAAGATCCTACGACCTCAGAGAGCCGAGATAATTTTTTTTAAGCTGAGGAAAATATAATTTTGCGAGCGCGATCGATTAGAAATCGTGTTTATTTTTTGATACGCCCAAGCGGAGTGTCCCTCCACTCTGTCGCCGTGCATTGGCTAGCGCGTGCCGCAACCAGGGCTGTACTTTCGCAAACAATTATGTCAACTTAATTTATGCGAAATGATTTGAAATATTTTTTTTAAGAAAGTAAAAGTCTGAGATCTATTTCGTGTGAAAAAGAAGTCAATCGCACGTATACAGCGCTGTCAGGAATTAAAAAAAAAAAAAAAATAATTATCTGGCTCCCTGAGGTCGTAGGAC
Source organism: Aromia moschata (assembly GCA_029963805.1). Lineage (NCBI taxonomy): Eukaryota > Metazoa > Arthropoda > Insecta > Coleoptera > Cerambycidae > Aromia > Aromia moschata. The sequence goes on along the minus strand of JAPWTK010000049.1, from coordinate 2,106,443 downwards.
CTTAATTTTTTTTAATGCGTGTTTTGAATGACACTTTTCAAATATGCAACGGCCAAAAATGTAAAACCATTCCAAAAGTTATTCGAAAAAAACCGGTTCGAAAAAATGATACAATTTTACAACGCATTTTTTTATGCAAAAAATTAAATAAAATAAAAGCAATTTGGTGTTTTAATAGCATGAAAGCACAAGTCTTCGCGAATAAAATGAGCCCAAGGTCGTTTCTGTACGATCATTTTTGCCTCTGTAAAAGCTGATTTTTGAAAAAGTCTTTTTTATATAAAATCGTTATAACTCGAAAAAATAACTTTTTTAAACTTTTTTGAATTTTTGAAAAAAGTCTCGTATTCCGCTTGTCATGGGCTGTATTTATAGTTAACAAGAAGTCTGTTCAAACAAAATTGGAATTTATACAGCAAAAAATACGAAAACGCGAATTTTGACGTTTTTTTAAATTTTTCTCAAATGTTTATGAACCGATTTTTTTCGTTCATATCTCATTCGACGCGCATTTTTAAGACCTACAACTTTCTAATTTAACTTTCTTGTGTAGAACTTGAAGCTTTTTTCTATTTGCAAAATACCGTTTTTTTTACTTTTGCCATTTTTTTTGGTTATGTTCACCATTAAAACTCGAGTCGCAAAAAACGCTATCTTTCTTAGAATTTTTTTCTCTATACGACCATATTTTTTGTTTGCTGGTAACAATTAGTGACCAATTTACATGGGGGCTTTCGCTCGTTGATTGGACTAAATGCTTTGATGTGGGTTATCCCATATTATGGAAGGTTATGGAAGCTTGGACATAAAGAAATTATCATTATGTCTAGTCTAACGATTTTATGATAAACAAATTGTCCAGTAATTGAATGAAACATAAAATTCAACTGTTTATGTAACAATAATTAATTAATGTAAAAAATCATTGACACCTAGGTGCAAGTCCAGATATTTATAAATGGCTGGCTATATAATAGAAGTACAGAACTGATAGCACGTACGTCCGTCGACATTCATCTATCGACACAGATTCAAAATAATATTGCATTAATTATATTTTGTGTGACGTGTTTTAAAGTGTTTTGTTCTGAAGGTTACTAAAGTGCCGCCTTTTTAACTTTTTTTTTTACAATTAATGATTGTCCGAAATTTTCCACAACTCAACTGTGCCTTCTATCTGCACTTTGCAATGAACTTGAAATATTAAATCGTTTATTCAATTTGAACCTTCTAAAAATCGTTGCATATATAGAAAATAATATGCTAGACCTTTAGGCGCCAATGCTGTGATGATGCGATGACCTTACATTTTTGAATAACTAACATTATTTATTTTAAGAAAGTTAGCAGAGTCTGACTAATGACTTCGTATTTATGAATTTGTTCCCACGTTTATATAGGGTGATTGATCGTAACCATTCATTTATAGTATTAGGGCTTATAGAAGCTTGGGATTTTTTGAAACTTTTGGATTTCACCTAAAAGGCCTACGGCGAACTTCATGAAAATATTTTCAAGATGGTCGCACTTCCGATTATACCGGAAGACACCATCTACTTACTTATTTTAAATTAAATGGTGCCTTTTTTATTGCAAATTTAGATTCTATACATTATTTGATATTGGCTTTCCTGAGATTTCCCTATACATATATATATATATATTCTATCTTTTACCGTTTTTGAGTTATTTCGGGTTATTTTAAATTTTGGTCATAAGCGCTGTACCATTTGAAATCACCTGTAGCTCTCATTTTAGAAAATAAATTATTATCAGTATTGGCACTGTGGTGAGTAGAATCATTAGGCTTTGTAACGATGCTTTTATTATTGCTCAATTATCTACAGGCTGTTTAAAATATACCTTCTATTTAGCACAACTTCAAACCATCAAAACCAGATTTTTTTCAATACAATGCCCATATTTTACTTTACACTTTGATGTAGAATTAAATTCTGCGTCGATCTGTATTACAATTCCCTATACCTATTTTTAATATCTTATTAGTTGCTAGGGTTTTTTTTTTAAATTTGCATAGAAGTAACGTATAAAATCGTTTGCTTTCTCAATAGCATGACATGGAAATACCTGGATGATGGAAATTACTGTATTTTTTTTTCGAGTAGCAAAAAATCAAGTATATTCAAATCACATTACCACAAACGAAACACTGGAACATAAATTAAGAAGAGGATTTCGAGAGATCAATCCATTGCAAATTCAAAAGGCTTGGTTTTACGTCAGAAGTTCACTCAAGAATGTTAAGGTGCTTGTTAGAAAACGGAAATAACATAGTATGATTGTGAACTTTTTAGATGCATTATACACCCTAGGAAATTGCACCTTTACATATTGGCGATACATGTGTAAAAGAGAATAAGTTAAAATACACCAGTAAGGACAGACAAAGACAGTTAGATGCACCAGTGTTTCACGCTTGTGTACGTATTAGAAACATATGATGTAAACGTTACCAGCGCGTAACAGAAACTGGAAAGTGGAGTGGATAGAGACCGCCCATCATCTACCGAATTTGAGTGAGTGGGACTCAGTACTTTTTCGCAGCTATGAGGGTGTATATTGACTTAGCTGTATGAAACGAAATTCTTACGTAATTCTGACTTACAATTATCCCATACACTTAAAAGAAGTGTACGAACATAATTGTATTTATTTTCAAATTTTTGTATTCCTTAACTAACCGGTCTGCAAGAAAATAAAATTGAAGTTCTATAAAAAATAAAAAAATAAAAATATAAATCAACCCGGTTATAAGGCGAAAGAAAGAAAAAATGCCTATTGAATAAGTGGTTCAAAAATGTCGCCCCTTTGTGCTTCGCAAAAACCTAGTATATCGTAAAACTCAGTGCTTACGCGTTCTAACACTTCAGGGGAAATATTATTTAGGACTTGTACAATTCTGGCCCGTAAATCATTTAAATTTCGTGGTCTTGCATGTTCATGTCCGTAGACAGTTTGTTTTATTTGTTAAATATTTGTTGGCATTTAAGAAACCCTTTATAAAAAATGGCCCAACGATGGAATCGCGTAAAATACCAACCCAAACATTTAATACCTACTATTAAAATATACCTACTATTGAAAAGTCAAACGATTTTACGTTACTTCTATGCAATAAAACAATTACTTCTTAAAAAACGTCTTTTCTTTCTTAAAAAACATCTTTTACATATTTTCATCAAGTTCGTGATATGCCTATTAGTTTAAGTCCAAATTTACAAAAACCACAAGCTTACAAGATCAGTAAGCCTTAATACTTTTAATGAATAGTTTCGATCGATCACGCAGTATATATGTAAATTAGAGTAAATAAAAACGTACGAATACATACAGTGTCCTTCATAAAGTGCGTATCGTATGGAAAACATGTATTAACAATTTTTTTAGAATTGTAACTTTGGGGTCAATTTATGCTTTAATAATGATGAAAAATGACCCATTCAAACGGGATCACGCGACTCTCAGTACCTGTCAAATTTGACAGTTTTCCGCAAAAAAAATCGCGCAAAATGGCCTATTCGTTGAGATTTCAAAGTTTTACTAATTTTTTTTTCTAATTTTACATATATAAGTATTCCATATCTGAACGGTCTATTGTTTATTTTTCATTGTTTAATATCTATAAAATTATGCAGAACAATTAAAAACTTCTAACTTTGAAAAAAAAAACATGATATTTTTCGATAAACATGATATTTTATGATAAACAGCTTGTAGTGGTAAATATAAGATAATAAAGTGTTTTCTGGATAGTTTTGTAGATATTAAAAAATGGCAAAAGACAAATTTTTAGATTTGGCATACTTATATAAACTTTGGAAAGAATCAACCTTGTTGGTAAAACGTTCTTATCTCTCAACAACCAGGCCCATTTTGAACGATTTTTTTGGAAAAATGTCAAATTTGACAGGTACCGAAAATCACGTGACCCCGTTCGATTAGGTCTTTTTTCTTTATTTGTAAGTCACAAGTAAGCCCCAAAGTTGAGTTTCAAAAAAAGTCAGTAAAAAATTTATCCCACATCGTCTGATTAAAGATAAAAATTCATTAAGTACTACCAAACCAGTTGTAAGAAAATTGCAATCGTCTAACAAGAGACGAAAATTGATTGTAATAATATATGTAGGTCATAGGTTAGTTAAAAGGTAGTATAGAACATCCAAAAAAAAAAACGTCATCAAAGTTGGCAGCGAAAAAAAAGACGTAATTCTATTCTTAATCGAATTTATAACCTTAGTTACTTGTCAAGACTGTCACATCATATGACAGCCATTGTTTATTTTACAAATTGTGACAGTCACTTGTCAAAAGTTTGACATAACCGAAAAGCTTAGACATGACCGCTATTTCCATCTCTCTCGTTCATAGCCAGAGTTGATGACGTTTTTTTTTGGATGTCTCTATATTACATCTATGAAACCTCTTGAAGACACCTGTTCGTTTCTTGTTTTTAGAAAATTACAAGTTTTTTTCATAAGAATTGACTTGATGTACTGTCATCAAGTTGTTGTACTTGATGTATTGATTCGGTAATCATCAATAATTTCATTTATTTCGTTTTTTCATATGTCATGGTATCGTTCTAATCTTGTTTTTGTCTTTATGGAAATTTCAGATCCCAGAACGGCGAACTGGCCTCTAATGTCAAGTCCATTCTACACATTAGGCATATGTCTCGCATACGTATACGTAGTCAAGGTGAGTACGCAATGAATGTTTTAACATAACGTAAAGTGAACTTTCAAAATTATGGTTTACATACTTCGCGTTACATCTAGTTAGTGGGTTTATTAGGCTTTATCGTACAAATTATATGCATACAATAGTCACACAAGTACCTGCATTCTGATAAAAGTCTGCTAATAAAGAAATAAACAATGATATCTGAACGTGTACCTTTTTATTGCTATATACTGATAGCTTTAACTAATTCTGCAAAGGCAACGAGTCGCGTTTTGTGGTTTAGCAACAAAAAAAAAACAAACAAACAAACCAATAACCTTTGTTAGGCCATGGAAATAACTTTATTAACAAACAAAAATAATATCAAGTTAAATGAACGAAAAAGAATACCAACAAAATAAAATACCAATTATCTAGACTGAAAAATTCATTATCATTACAACATACGTTAGATCAAAACTAGTATAAAACTACGGAATTTCGATAAATGTCAAAGTACACGATTGTCAAATCTTCATAAACGTTTATTTTATTTATTTTCATGACTTATCCTATTTAATTCGTGTATTAAATGAAAAACTTGATGGCAACTGTTTGAATTTTTAAAATAACCATGTTAAAAGCATTATATGGTTAAAAGGTTATAAAAGGACGTTTTTAGGAATCCATAACCAACTGTGATTGCTATTTAAAAAAAAAAAACATGTTTATATCATAACTTCAAAATAAAAACTTTAACTCGTGTATTTTATATAGACTATAATTATAAGCAACATTCTCCTTTACATTTTTTTCTGTAAAACAAGTTATAAAAGACACGTCTGCATTTAATTAAACCATACAAAAATATTTTTTCAAAATATCTAGTAGCTTCTTTTTTTTTTGAGAAAATTAAACAGTGCTTTAAATTGATTTAATAAATCTGCAAATCCTTCTATTTAATTGTCTCTGTGCCCGCCAGTTTTCGAGATCCCTATACTAGTCATTGAAAAAAACTCACCTCTGTGTACATACTGTGAGTCCAGTTAGTTTCCATACAGTTAGTCCATTTAGTTTCCATATAGTGAGTCAGTAACAAAGGCAAATTCGTTAGAATATCAGTTTGTCAGAAGTAAAAAAACTATAGGGAAATATGTAGTACAGTTCATTGACAAAATGCTTACTTATATGATATACAAATAAATGTCCAGTCCATTTAATTCCGTCCACAAAAAAAGAAATCAATAACATGTAGGACTAGTGTTAGACTTGATGATAACTTTCAACCGCTCAGGCATAGAATATACAATAACCTTAAATCTCATCCTTAATTTTAAGCCATGGATTAAGAAATGTAATTAGATATCAACTAAGGAAATTAAATGAGTATATAGAGTCATGATATACTGGCGTTATTTCAATCAATCGATATTTGTCAGAAGTCAGTGCTTTTGATAAATCATAATTGTAAAATTAATAATCGGATTCAGTGTTTTTATAAACGAATTTTCACTTCATGACATTTGTGGACACTATGACAGTGCGTACTTTAATTCGCTGCGTTCCATGTAATTTTCAGCGTTTGTTCAATTGTTATATCTATTCTTGCAACAAAAACACTACTTGGAAACAAGTGTGCACCTACGTTCATATTTGTTCCTCAAGTGCGAATTCGGTAATTAATAGAGACCATCCACAAGACGCAATTCGTTAAATAGTACTTAGAACTACTGTTCATTTGATATCATTGGCACCCGCGATGAATTGAATTTTGCATCGAAATCCTTTTTTTCACATTTTCTCTCGCGATTTTGTCTACGTCATTGCGTTTGCGTTCGAGTTCATATATCATTGTGTTCTGTGTTGGAATAATATGTCTATTTTAACCAATTATTTAGTACAAGGTGTTATAACTAAGAAACAATTAACAACGTTTGTCACGTTCACTCTCTAGATTATTGGGACTCTTACGACGGGTTCTTTAGGCTTGTACATTTCCAAGTGTACTCGATTTAATTACATAGACACACAGGCTGTTCGCTGGCCTATTAAGATTAATATTAAAATGCTGGGAGCTGGAAGCTGGAGAGCCACCGCGACCTCTTAAGGTCCATTGCAGCACTCCTAGTGTTTTTAGAGCACCTTGTTCAGGTTGTCTTTTTTTTCAGACTCCACAGTCTCGGTAGACCCAATATCAAAAGAGATGGGCTCTTTTGAATATTGGGTCTATCGAGGTTGTGTATCTATTGGGTCTATTGGGTTTTCCTTTCCTAGAGCTTGAAACAAAATGTGATGATGTCTAGCTAGCAGTAATTTTTCCCTTGTGTCTGTGTTATTAGATGAGTCAGAAGAGTATGTTTGCTTCAAAATATGATTAATTACCTTCAAACATTATCTTCATTATTATCTATTACCTTCAATGTGATCATCGTTTGGGGCAGGTTGTAGTGTCATTTATATGGATCATATTCAAATAAAAATATCTCTCACCCGCTATAATAAAAAATCTGTGGTAAGAATTGCTAACGATCTCCTACTTCTGCACAAACTCTGAACAATCCTTTTGTTGGATTTTCATCAGTTGATGTGGATTTGTGTTGCTCAAGACAGAAAAATCTGAAACAAACTCTTCCTTCCAAATTTCATACTTATAATTTAAAAAATCCATGATACGCGCATGTTTGAAAAGCCTTGCTACATCTACTAGCTGCATTACTTGTGTAACTTAGGTATGTCAGTTAGAAAAACAATACTCTCTTAATATTAGAATTGTCAGTACTCTACTACTGTTATACTATCTATATGTCTAATGTATAATACATCGTCATGTATACTAGTATACTTTAAGTCTAATACTTAAACTTTGGTAAATTGTAAACTATAAACTGTACTGTGTAGTATTGGTAAACTGTAATTTTACTCCTAATAACCGTAACTTCTAAAATCATCACTCTATTCATTAAATATTTTAATAACTTGTTGCAGCAATTTACAGTTTGAACAGCAACAGTGAAACAAAAACGTGGCAGCTATTTAATTAATATTATTTTTAACGAAACACTCTATTTTTTTTGTTTTTTGATTTCCGCTTTTTCTTGTGGTTACACCGATTTTGTGGTATTTTTTTAATAGTTTTGTAAATGTCTGTATTTATATTAAATACTGGAATAAAGCATCAAACATAGCAAATAAGTTAAATAGGTAGCTATGAAAGAAAGATATAATAAACTACCACATTAAGGTGTGATGTGCACCTAAATAATTTTACTTTATTGCCTATTCTGATAAATGAAATATTTCCCAAAACTGACAAACAACCATTATTTATTATTAATAATTAATCATCTTTATCGACATTACAAAATTAATTTAGAAAATTTGATAGCTAATAACATGTGTCATTGGCAATGATACATGTAAGGAAGAAAGAAACTCAATACAGCAATTTCTGTATTTATTTTTAACACAGAGTAAAATATTCATATTGGTAAGTATATTATTTTATATATTCGATGGATAATAAATATTTCAAAAGCTATTAGAAGCAAATGCGGCATATACTATATTGTTGTAATTAGAGGAACAAGCGGAATGCAATGCGGGGGGTGTTTCTTAAAAAAAAAAACATTAATAATTAACATAACATAATTAGATAGTTCCTACATTTTTCTTTTGTCTACTTGTTCTTCTAACATTATATTTTGAAATTTTAGACAAAAAAAGTTGTCTTTGTAAAAAAAATTGTTAACTGTAATTCTAAAATTAATGGAGGATGAGAATTATTAATGAAGGGTGGATTTGTAAATCCACCCTGTACAAGAAAAAAACGTTCTTTCCAAACTCGCAATAAAGCCATTTAAAAAATGGCAACAATGTTATGTATAAATTCCGAATAAATGAAACTACATCACAAAATGAAGTGAAGTCTGGAAGCACTGTATAACACATAAGTTTGTTGTGTATAATTCCTTACTCAGATGTGAATTGTAGTAGTTACTCTTTATTTCGATATTTACAGAATACTAATAACAGAAATACCTTTAATTTAGTTTTTCCGAACACATTTCAAGGATCGACAGCTTACCTAAAATGTATTGATTGCCCTACCATATTGAGAATTTTCATAAACTTAACAACATAAATTTTATTTATTTAGAAATTTGTCTTCTGTCATCTGTTTATTTCATGTGATCAGTCAGAAATAAATTTGTCATTCGGAATCCGATTTTGTCGATTACTTCTCACACCATTAATAAAAATATAGTCCTGTTGTTATAAATATGAAGCGTAAAGTTGTTTTGATTGAATGCGCACACAAATGCAAATTTTATAATTTTATAATTGATTGTTTAATTTCTTTTATAGGTATTAGGACCAAAATTTATGGAAAATAGGAAACCTTTTCAACTGAAGTGGACCTTAGTGATATATAATTTTTTGCAAGTAATTTTCAGTGCGTGGCTGTGGTATGAGGTAAGATATTACCAACAGTTAATTACTAACAGTTTACAGTTAATTAAGTGATTTATAATAAAATTAAACTGTTATATGACTGTGCAATTAAAAATAATGGTCAACATACTTTAGATTATCATATCTTTGAAGAAAATATATGTTTTAACATATATTTGTTTCGCAGTATTTATCATTGTCGATGAAAAGTACAAAACTTCTTTAATTGTTCGATAGGCATCAATTTGTAAAATATGGTGGCGTCAAATATCACATTTTTATAGTAAAATCGGGTGTCCCACAGACATCAAACCGCCGACCCATTCTTTTCTTAATTTTACTTGAAATCAAATATTTCTAAATGCAAAAGTTAGGTCATTTTATAGAAAACAAAGTACGCTACTTTTTGATTACACTAATAATAATGACATACTTTCTTGTTGTTTTGAATTTACCTTGGGGTAATTATTTATCATAAACTTACTTTTTCTAAACATATTCAAAAAATGATAACATAGATCACAAAATTGCTCGGATTTTTTTTTTCAAATAAACTGGAGACTGGGAGTTTTACTTATCGTCAAATTACTCTAAAATTATTATATGTGCCATTTATAAGAACTAAATTACGGCATGCATATTTAATCTGGTATACAGTATATTAAAACTCAATGATATTGATTGATATAATTGAATTTATGCCGAAAAAACATATTTAAAGTTTGTCTTTTAAGCGCAATTGCTTTTATCCTCCTAGAAATATCGACCAGAAAATTTTGCTTATATATCTATGGCAATCATCGTCATATCATATATTCTATTGTAACCTTGGTTGTAATAATGTGATCATCAGGTCTCCAGTATTCAATATGAGTAGATTATTTAATATAATATCTCTAATGTATTTGTAATATTCATAATAATAATTAATATTTTTAATTATTATTATAATGATAATAATATTTAATAATAAATTAAATGTTATTATTAAAACGTGTGATGGTATAGAGTAATGAACATCTCATAGACACATTTCTTTTTTTGTAGTATGTTGTATTTAAGTAGGTGATTAATAGTAGGTTTAATTAAATTACTATTCTTTTCTTTATTCACGTTATGTTTACTCGATTTATTTTCTTACGACTTCCTGTAATTGGTCAACCTCTTGGGAACAAATGTATTATTATTATTAATTATCATGTTCTGGTAATTGACATGTTTAGCATATCTCTTATGTCATAAAATGAATGAAAAATATTTGTTTAGTTTACTGTGGTCTCAACGAATTTTGTCAATAACGATGTTTATGAATTATCTTTTAATTTACCGTTAAATTATGACCGCCCTAAATTGTGTACAGAATACATAAGTACAGTGTGACCCATCATAAGTGAAAAAACTTGAAGTTTCAGTTTAACCTTTTACGATTTAGGCCTTCTTGACTAACAAGTAATTTTTATTGTCTTCATTTTCAAAGAATAAAATAGATATGTAGCTCTCGACAGAGGTCATTAAATTCTTTTTTGTAAGGGTATTTTTTCTGAATAAATGTTGAAATGTTTCATTAAGTCGTTCAGAATTAATAATTATGAGCGGTGTGTAATCAAATATGTAGACTAACTTTGATGTTTGTTTGGTTCAGATTTAATTGCTTAGTTAGATTGTCTTCTGTTTAAGACAATATTCTGTACTGGATATCGAAAAACTTTATAGTTATTCAGAAAGACATAGGTCTTGTCGAAGTTAGGAACTATTGATTTACTGGTAATGAGAAAATTATTGACCCATAGCGCTAGATGAATCGGTGTTTAAAAAAATGAAAAACATTTCAATGTTTGTTGATGTTGCATTCAAAAAAGGATCAATAATCGAATCATTAGTATCCCATACCAAACGTTATTTTTTGCCGACGGCAATTTTGAGATGGTACGACCCAATTTATAAATATTACCTGTAGAACAATGTACAAATAAATACATAAATAAATAAATAATATATAGTAAATGTGGTTTTACCGTTAAATAAAATCTCTTTCAGAAAATGTATTAGTAAGATATTTTTCGTGAGTCCACAGACAATATTCGACGAATAGAGACGTTTTTCTTCATTGTTTTATAACGTTTTTAAAAAATAAGCTTAAACTGTTTCATTTTATACCTTTTAAGACACCACCGCATATTTACTCAGGATGAATCCTAAATTCGCATACATTACACTAGCATTTGGGGTACTTATGAAATAGTCTAATATCATTTAATCCTGACTATTTCTTCTTAGTATTATTAGTATTTCTTAGTAGTATTTCTTTTTAACGTTTCCTTCAACACAGCGACATTTTCATTTTGAAATTCTGTAAACTGTTTCTGTAAGGAATACTGGTCCAATCTGGATGTTTGCAATTAAGTGTTCTGCATATTTCTCTTTAGTTTCTTCTATTGTTACTTATAATACGCACAATTTAAGTACTTAAATGAATGAAAATATAAGTTAATAAATGAAAAAATGTTAAAGTATAATCTCATAGAGCTAAAATTATTGTTATTAAACCTAGTTGACGTCTGAAATCGTTCAAAATGTGTGGCATAAAGGGTCTTACCATGTAAGTCGTTTACTAAATGCCATTTAGAATATTTGATTTTGTTTTCATGGTCATCCTGCATTGAGTTGTTTTACCAAATGTACTTTGAAATGTTAATTTTTTTAAAACTTTATCATTAAAAATATATTTTGATGAAATTTAGTTAAAGTCAATTTTTGGGATTCAATGCTGTAGTAATTTTTTTAAAATAACAGTTATGTCATTTTTGACCTTGAAAAAAAGGCCACACCAAGCCTTGAAAATAAAAATGAATTTGTGAAATATTGCGAAAGGTAGAATTTAATGCTCTATGTTAAAAAAATAACAAAATCGGTTGTTAGGTTGAGTTGCAAATTTTACAGGAATGAGCCAGAGTGAAAAAAAATTAGGAGGTATGATAACTTTATGTTCATATAAAAATATTTTCATTAATTAGACTAAAAATTAATATTCAAATTAAAAGTATTAAAAAATTAGAAAAGAGACTAAACAGCATTAAAAGAGGTCTAGTAGTTTTTAATTTACTAAAACTTGAAAAGTCGACAATTTTTCTTCAGCTACACAGGAAATAATAACGTAGCTTCTGTTTAAACCTACTTGATTTTTCGATTTCATTTTAATTAAATTGACCTGAACCAATAGTTCAGTCCCCACAAAGAAAGTTGTACTATTTGCACGTGTTCGTCCACTACCATTTATGTTGGGACACACTGTAGGAGGGACTTAAAAAAAAGATGTTTGCGATTTTTGTGCATAACCGTCTGCTTAACGTTGTTAATATGTAAATTAAAGAGTCCGGTCCCAAGTCAAAGTCTCAAAATATTTGCGTAGTTTTTAAAACTTCTTTTAAGTATACCTACAAGATGTTTGTTAATGGATTTTATTGACGTGTGTCTCTCATTTTGTTTTTTTTAGGTGGGAATGGGTGGCTGGTTAACAGGCGAATATAGCTACAAATGCCAGCCAGTGGATTATTCCAATAAACCAAGCACATTAAGAGTGAGTAATACCCCTTAATATAACACAAGGCATATTTATGGCTTATAATTAATTTCCAATCCAGGATGTTCTTTCATGTGACATGAAAATTGCCAATGAAACATAATTTTAAATGTCAATTTAATGTATTTTAATAAATCAAACAGACAGGCGAAGATTAATTTGGACTTTATCTAATGGAATTTTTTTTTTCGTCGTCGTAAAAGTTGTTGAAATAAAATTTATTTTTCACGAATAAGGGTCGTGCATTTAAAAAAGGACATCCCTTGATTTTCCTCCAAAAATTATTGATTCTTTTCTGATTTCTTCTAATCTGTCAAGGGGCATCAATCATCGACTGATGCTTCTTTAACAAAATTTGAATACGTCATGGTCGCCCTGCTGCTGTGTACGGTCACATATTGATAACCCTTAAAAACAGTAGCAAAAAAAAAAGGGAAATGAACAGACCAATATAGAAGAGGAAATAACGGAAAAAGAAATAGAAGAAGCTATAAAGAGACTCAAAAATGGAAAAGCGCCAGGATATGACAGAATAGCTAGAGAAATGATTAAGAATATAGGGGAGAGCGGAAAGAAGCTGGTTCACCATCTATTTAAGAAAATATGGAGAGAAGAAAAAAATACCAGATGATTGGGAAATTGGACTAATTGTTCCAATATATAAAGGAGGAGACAGTAAAAACTGTGAAAACTATAGAGGGATAACTCTACTAAGCAACATTAGAAAAATGTATGAACAAATAATAGAGAAGAGATTAAGGAATATAGTAGAACATACAATAGTAGAGACACAATGCGGATTCAGAAAAAACAGAAGCAGGATCACATTTTCGGTAGGAAAATCGTTATATCTGGTGTTATAGATATTGAAAAGGCGTTATAATGTAAAGAGGAGGAAAATATGGGAAATTTTAAAGGAAAAGCAAGTGAATAATAAGTTATTATCAGTAACAAAAAGTATTTACGAAAACACAGAAAATATAGTGATAACAAAAAATAGACACTCCGAAAAATTTAGAGCAGAAAGAGGATTAAGACAGGGCGGTGGACTTAGTCCGCTGTTGTTTATAGTGTACATGGACCAAATAATAAGAGAGGCAAGGAAGGAAACAAAACCAATGATGGAAGGGTATAAAATATGGAAAGGATAGAGAACACCGAACATGTATTTGCAGATGATATAGTGCTAACAGCGAGTAGTGAAAGAGAATTGCAGCACAACTTAAATATATGGAATATGGCAATTAGTAAAAATGGGTTGAAAATCAATTTGAAAAAAAACAAAAGTAATGAAGATAACGAGAGAGAAAATGAAAGAACTAAAAATAAAACTAGAGGGAAAAGACATAGAGCAAGTAAACAGTTATAAATATTTAGGAGTCACATTTGAGGTAGATGGTAAAATGGACTGTGAATTAAATAAAAGGATAGGGCAGGAGAACCGAACATATTTTGCATTAAATAGAGGATTTATTGAAAAAAAAAAGAAATTTCCAAAAAGACAAAAATGAGGATTTATAAAGCAGTATACAGACCGATTCTGACTTACGGATGCGAGTCTTGGGTATTAAATAAAAAATAAAAAGTGAGGATAGGGGCGATGGAGATGAACTATTTGAGAAAAGTGAAGGGTGTGAATAGACTGCAAAGGCACAGGAATGATGATATAAGGAGAGAGCTACAAATACAACCCATTACAGAATATATAGAAAAAGGGCAGCTTGAGTGGTGGGGACATCTCATGAGGCTGCCCAATAACATACCAACTAGAAAGATATGGGAGGCAACAAGTTACGGCAAAAGGAAGAGAAAGGCCAGAGGAAAAATGGGACGATACAATAAAAAAAATTATGGAAAAGAAGAAAGCAACAACAAAAAGGGCGAAAGAAATGGCAAGGGACAGGAAAACATGGAGAAAATTCACCAGCAGTTAACACCAAAGGAAAAACAACCATCCTACACTCTACTAGGGTAGATGGATATTTGATAATATATATATATATATATATATATATATATATATATATATATATATATATATATATATATATATATATATGTATATGTATATAAAAACAGTAGCCCTGCCTGTGATACCTCCAATTCATTCAGAAACAAAAAAATCACCAAACTGACGATTGATGCCTTTTTAACAAATTACTATTCATTCGTATTTGGGATAGAACGTTTCAAATTTTTATTTTATTACTACTAAGGTAGCTATGAAAGAACAATTGTCACTTGTTGATGTATCTTTTAATCTGCCGTTTTATTTTAATGTCTGATAAAATAAATATTTCGCAAAATTGACATGTACTTATTATTAATTAGTAGGGTCCGGAAATATGTGTCATAACGCCTGGTAGGCAATATAAAACTCTATGATAATGAAAGTATAAACCGTAATTTTTAAGTGCCTTGTTAATTATATACGCGTGAATTTCTTCCTCGTGCTACGTACGGCATTGATCCTGCTCGACAATGCACCGGGACCTGCGTATGTGCAGTAGTACGCCATCCCGGTGTGGGAGGAGAGGATAGTCGAACGAATAACGTAGTTTAACACGCGTGAAATCAAACATCCCGAACCCTATTTATTAGGTTTTAACAATATTCGTCATTTACAAAAATATGTTAAACAATTTTTTTCTCTTAAAACATCTGTTTCACAAATAAAACCAAAAAATGATCCATTACACCAATTTTTGTACTAATTTTTGGCAAAAAATCCAAAAAATGTTATGTATCCACTAGATTATTATTAGATTGTAATATTCCCGAGTATATTATTTTATACAGGGTTAGCACAAGATCCCGGAACGGTCGAATAACTATTATTTGAGTTATATACTTTTTTTAAACTCGGTATGGATATATACTCGAAAACAACGAATTAAATTATGGTATTTTATTCTTTGGAGTATGGTAAAATGTGAGTTCATTTTTCAATTGGAAAGAAATGAAAAGGGGCCTTTTTCTCACAAATCATTTATTTATGACTTGCTACCGGTTTCGGTCACTAAATGACCATCATCAGGCAACAAAAGTTACAATAGGCTACAATTAATATTTAAAGTTAGTGCCTGTGATCTATCTGTTTTTTAGAAATTGTTGCATGTAGTATTTATGCATGTAATAATGTAAGTAAAACAAATATTTTTTAACTCTAATAACCAAGTAAACTAAAATATGTTTTCTTATTAAATAAATAAATAATGCTTTTTCTTCTTAACAAATAAATAAAATGTAAAAATAAGCTTTAAACCATGCATAAATACTACATGCAACAATTTCTAAAAAACAAATAGATCACATGCACTAACTTTAAATATTAATTGTAGCCTATTGTAACTTTTGTTGCCTGGTCATTTAGTGACCGAAACCGGTAGCAAGTCATAAATAAAGGATTTGTGAGAAAAAGGCCTCCTTTTCATTTCTTTCCAATTGATTATGGTATTTTAATTTTTTTTTTAGATTTCCGATTTCAAAGGAAATGCTTTTATTTTTTGAAATGGGACACCAAGTAGTTTTGCATTTTCTGATGCAAAGTAAAAAAACTACTTTCATAAATATCAACATATAATATAGAGACATCCAAAAAAAAAACGTCATCAAAGTTGGCCAAGAAAAAAAATACGTATTTCTATTCTTAATCGAATTTATAACCTTATTTACTTTTCAAGACTGTCACATCATATGACAGCCATTGTTTATTTTACAAATTGTGACAGTCACTTGTCAAAAGTTTGACATAATCGAAAAGCTTAGACATGACCGCTATTTCCATCTCTCTCGTTCAGAGCCAGAGTTGATGACGTTTTTTTTGGATGTCTATATATTTATTAATATATTTATTAATAAGACTGTATGACAATCAAGATATCTTTGAGAACAAAAGGATTTTACTGTGACCTGTCAAGTTGACACAGATTATCTCACTAATCAATATCATCTATAAGTCACTATTTTTCTAGTTTCGTTTCTTAACTTTAACAATTTTACAATGGCAGAGAGACATTGAGAATCAGAACGAATTAACATATTGATGATACCTGGATATGGTGACTGCTAACGTTCTTTTGAAGAAGTTCGAATTTTATTTAAAACTGTTTATTCGGATCGCCAAATCAGTAAAAGTACGGTGTGTCGGACAATTCAGAAATACGAGACGTTTCATCAAGTAAAAGATTGACCAAGAAGAGGATGTTCAAGAATAGCAACCGACACAGACACCAGCAAGAATGTTTTATTAACGTTTCCAAAAAATAATCACGTGTCTACAACAGAAATTGAAACCCTTCCAGATCCAGATTGCAGAGTACATTTTTGCAAATTCTTAACAGATTTTTCAGAGGACTAAATTTGGACCTAATTTTGTTAATCAAATAGTATTATCTGATGAAGCAATGTTTTGTCTCAGCGGTACGGTTAACAGACACAACTGCCGTTATTGGTCAACAAAAAAACCCTTATTGGATGGGGGAAGTCCACGCAGCATCTTCAAAAATAACGTGTGGGCTGGTATGGTTGGAAACATCATAGGACCATTTTTCATAAGAGGAAACTTAAATGGTGATGGCTAATGAAATTGATTAAGAAACGAGATTGTGCCAGCACTTGTAGTTCTCTGTTCAAATCCAAAACAGATCTAATCATCCAAACCAAAATATTTGGTTCCAATAAGGTGAAGCTCCACCACATTTTGCACGTAATGTCCATGATTATTTGAATGAAACATTTCCTGCAGTCTGGATCTGGCGCAGATGAGCAATTCACTGACCAGCCCGTTCTCCAGATCGCCACTGGATTTTTTATGGGGTCACTTGAAATGTTAAGTGTATAAAAATCGGTCAAATAATCTGTTATACGCTATAATCTATTATAGCGTATAATATATTATTTGGCCTATACGCTATAAACTATCAGTTAGAAATACGAATAACTGAAGAAATCAACTGTATTACCCCACAAGTGATACAGAATTCGTTGAGAGATTTTGTTGGGAGATTACATCACTGCCAAGTTGTAAATGAATACATGTTGAATATTTATTGTAGTCTCAATCAAATTTAAAGTTGTTTTCAAAGATATCTTGATTTTAAGTTATCGGTTAACTAAATTAAGTTAATAAATTAAGTTGTAATTTGTCTCTGATTCACCTAACCAAAAAACAAGTATATGATACCAGGTATTATTGCATATACAGACAAAATCTTCAGATTTGCATTGTGGGTACAGTCAAAATGTTCACAACGCATTGTGATATTTTCAAGTGCGCACAAAGCGAAATGTCATATCTTTTTGGCTACTGAGTAAACTTCAATAGTGTCATATTTTTTGGGATGTAAACATTTGTAAACAGTTATGGAAGATGCAAAAGGTACAAAAATTAACTTCACTATTGGTTTCTAACTTTGAAAATAGTATTTTATCGGGTTGTCGCCTCTCCGGGAATTTGTCAAAATAAATGTTACAGGCTCGGTCACTGTTTTTCTCACTAACAAAATAACGTATGTTTTTGCTTCATTGTCTAACGTCATTTATTGACTCACCCAACTAGTCAATTTCAAAAAAAACTGGACGTTTTCCACGAAACACCGAACTACTACACTTTTCTCGACGCGCGTTTCGTCAACCAAGGCATATTCAGGAGAAGATTAAAACTTTGTCATCATTCTGTTCTCTAAACTTTTTCATCAGTTTTAATCTTTTAATCTTCTCCTGAAGATGCCAACTTAGTTGGCGAAACGCGCGTCGAGAAAAGTGTAGTAGTCTGGTGTTTCGTGGAAAACGTCCAGTTTTTTGTTTCTACGCCGAAGGTTCCAGTACCCACTCTAGGATAGTCAATTTCACAAAAAAAAAATACAATTGTTTGACCAATTTCAACGTAAAGGAAAAAGTTAGACATACAAATTCTTTTATTGCTGAAGTCGGAAAAAAATATTTTTTTTATAAGCTTATATTCAACCATGGTTTCCATTACTAAAAAAGTTATGTTGTTTTTTGGAAATCGTATTAGAAATTATATTGGTAATAGATTTACTGATTTTACTGATTACCTTCGAAATGGTACCAAGAAAACGACGATTTTCCTTTTTTTATATAACCGATTCTCTACGGCATTGAACTATTTTAACCCATTTAACAGACTGTGTAGCCTACCTAATAAAACAGGTACCCATGCAAGAAGATAAAAAGTGGCCACCTTGTATTAACACACATATATATTTATAAAACTAACTATCGCAAATAGCTATTTGTACGTTGGTTTCAATAAACAGAGATTAACATTTAAGTAGATTCAATCTCGTTATTAAATGTAGGTAGTTAATAAATTCTGTTGTCACATACAAGAACATCATTTTGATGTATTGATAAAAATTAGGTGTAGCATACGAGTACAATCAGTAAAATGTTAATACTTTAATTTGTAGTAGGTATTTCCTAATTGCTTTTTTAATTTTAGATGGTACACGCGTCGTGGTGGTATTTCTTCTCGAAATTTACGGAGTTCATGGACACGGTAAGTAATCGAACTTGTTGAATAACATGATTAAAATATAAAAGTTAATTTTTTTTTGAACATAAAAAACATTAGTTTGTTGTAATCGTTGATTAGTTAGTTTCCATATGGAAAATTACAATATTAGATAGAACTGGTTTCATTAATGAACTGGAAAAAATAAAATCTTTTATCCTTTTCGAAGACTAATGTCAATTGTGTTAAATGTTTGTGTTTTAGAATTTGTGTTACTTCCGCTTTAACAATTTTTTTTGGACACCGTTTTTTTAGTATTTGCATAATGTACCTATGGTAATAGCGTGATGATATTTTTCAATACTGATGTGCGCACAGCACATCAGTTATAGCAACGAAGTTTTAAAATATGCGAATTTTATATTTGATTTATACTATGATTAAAGGGTCGCAGGGAAAGCGAAATTGTTCTATGATTTAACAAAAAAAGAAAGTAAGAAAAACGTAAGTTGAGTTAATGAAATAAAACTAGTTGTACAGTATATTACAAAAATTGTACAAGGTCCCAAAAAATGCAAAAATGATTTCAAATAAAACATGTCAACTTTTAACTGTAAATATTTCAAAAATCATTCACTCTGTGGGTTCCCAACAGTAGTATACGATCTACGTAAAAGACATTAAAACATTCGAAATTAAATGTCAAAATAAATGTTTGGACAGCGGCGTAATATGTAGTGGGGATGTTATTGCATGTAAAATGTAGAATGGTGTTATAGGTCCCTTATGACTATAAAACCTCTTGCGAGATTTTGTAAAGTAATAATAAACATATTATTGACATTTTTTTAATTAATAATTTTATTTTGAGTGAGAGAATAATCATATCTCATTGTTAACAGGGGGATATTGATTATAAATCTGACAATAATGATTTGATCAGTCTGTTGCACTGAACACTATTATATTCTCACACATTTCTACTTTAAATAATACTTAATCAATTCTAAATGCATTGTTAAATGTATTATGTAATAGCAACGCGCTATAGCTTACAGTGTATTACGAAATAAATTGCCAGCCAAGAAAAAGAGAAAGAAGTAAGACCAAACTAGGTGCGGTGAGGCGATCCGCATGAGTTGTCGATTTTGTATCCTCCCTATTTCAATGAAAACCGACGCCTCGCATCGCCAAAACCAAGAAGTGTGGACAGTTCGTTGTGATTTATGTAATGTCACAGCAACGTCTGCGTCTATCTCACTTAATAAACATCTATGTGTTGAATGGACCTCGGTGTATATTTGTTTCGTTAAATTAGCGATATCAACATCTAACACTTTTAACAGTTTTGATGAAACCCTGAAGTTGAATTAATAATATTATTCCTATTATTAATCAGAAGTAGTGAAAAAATGGATTCAAATAAAAGACTTTAAAATATTTACTTGTGCGATCCTTTTCTTCAAAATTGAAATAATGAAACCGTCAGTGGTATAACTTGTACACAGTGGTATAAAATTGTATATAATTTTAGAAAATTTCTAAAGTTAATAGTTAATTGTTCGTATACAGCGATAATCATTTGTTTTTTTAGTTCAATAGCTATAATTGACATGATTTATAATACACATTCATTTGGTTCTGTTATTTTCTGCCAAAGAAAAAGTACTTGCTATAATTCCTTGTTATAAAAATAAAATAATGAAATAGTGCTGATTAATTTTAACGATAGGAAGGATGTTAAGGTGTGACTCTTCCTTATTCAAAGTAAGACGGATAATTTTTTTACTTTTTCTAGTTCTAGCATTACAAAAGGTATTATTTAAAAAAATGGCGAATGCGCCAATTTTAATGCTATGGAATTTCATATGTTTATCAAGTGTTACGTCATTGTAATAATAATATGAGGTCAATATTTTACAGTTAGTCAAACAGATAGACCAATTTTTTTTTCGATAAAAGTTGAACTCAATTTTCAAAAGTTTCACAAAACAGGGCACTAACATTTTTCTTGGCAGGTAATGTTTAGTGTGTCCGAGTTATAATTCCCGCCTCAAAACTCAACCATTTCTTAAGATATTTGAAATTTTCAAAAATTACATAAAATTAAGTACCTATTATAGATATTCTTAAACATTGTGCAGAATCTTCATTCGACGAAAAAAAATAACAATAAAAATAAAAAAAATACGAAAACCGAATAAACATTTGAAACAGAATAGCTTTCATTAAATGTTTCAAAAATATGATATAATATATGGTTATATTTTTTAAAACTAATATTTTCCTATTATTAAAATTTAGTGTATGCCGTGAGTTGCATCAAAGCATTTCTTCTATATTTTCATTTACAGGTCGCCCAATCAAATTATTTCTCCTCATATTCATGTTAATAATAATCTTGATGCACAATGTTTGACAGAAACCAAATAAAATTTGTTTGTTTCCTGTTCTGATGTGAATCAGGACATACTTGAAATTTTCGCGACAGAAAAATATTTAGATTAGGTGAAACTGATATATTTTTGTCGCATAACTTAGAAACTAAAGATAATAACCAGTAAAATCTAATTCTCAATAAAATACAAAATGTTGGTTATCCATGTACAATATACATATACATATGTAATATCAAAGGTTTTGATAATCTGAGGATGTTCAAAACATGTAAATTTACATGGTTTTTGAAAATTCCAAATATCAAGAAATGATTTTGTTTTGAGACGGGGATGTTAACTCAGACATGAATGTGGATGCAAAACGATGATTTATTGTCGTCATTTCTTGCGATAGTGGAAGAGCGAGGGTAATGATTGTTTATGTCAAAAAAGTCACATTTTTAATGTAAGCGTTAGATTTCAGCAGAGAGGATTAAACAGAGGTTCACATGTACTGAGGTCTCCTCTGGGGTCATTGTACCTCTTTCATATTTTTAGCACATTGAACTTTTCCACTACATAAATGTTCTATTGTTTTATGTCGAGTCATCCAAAAAAAAAAAACGTCATCAAAGTTGGCCGACTAAAAAAGACGTATTTCTATTCTATCATTTATAACCTCATTTAATCGTCAAGGCTGTTACATTATGTGACATCCATTATTTATTTTAGAATTGTGACGGTCACTTGTCAAAATTTTGACATAACCGAAAAGCTCAATATGACCGCTATTTCTATCTCTCTCGTTCATAGCCAGATTTGATGACGTGTTGTTTTGGATATCTCTTTACTAAAATATGTCGTTTTTGGAGTCCACGCGATCACTGTCAATGCTTTAGACTTAATTATGCCAAATAGGCCGCGCCAAAGTGTCCTAGATGCTACTAGGACACTTTGGCGCGGCCCATTTGGCGCAGGAAGTTAGGCGCGGCCGGTTTGGCGCCAGGACTATCAGCCGCATTATAGTTTGGCGCAAGTATGTTTGTAGTTGCAGTTGCGCAGTATGATGCTCGCTACCATTTAACTTGTGGGCGTGTGACAGTGAAACAGCGCTACAGTTAAACATTATTTAAACCTTAGTTAAACCTTATAACCGTATAAAACGTATAGTTATGCGTTTCAGCGAAAATAATATATGTACCTCCGTGGCATAAGTTACAACTCTAGAATTTGATAAATATGTAATTATGCTCTTATGCTAAATTATAACCATTATCAACAAATACGCGTGAGTGTAGAGCAGGAAGGTGACTATAAATAAAGAAATGAATTGGAAAAGCTGATTTTCATTTGCTTAACGCAATAGAAATACACTGTGTGCACTGCTGATTGCCGATCTTAGCAAAGGAACTTAATTTCGCCAAATATGCTAGCGCCAAACTGTGATGTGGCTGATAGTCCTAGCGCCAAACCGGCCGCGCCTAACTTCCTGCGCCAAATAGGCCGCGCCAAACTGTCCCTATCCGGAGTTTTTAGTGCGTATTTGGTCTATAGAATCGTCGTTTTATAAAAAGCGTTGTAAAATGTTTAAGAAAACGTGAGATTGTTTTTCATACTAAATTATTCCCAAATCTACAGGGTGTTCTATTACCAAATCTACTTCTGGGCGTCGACTAACTTCCTTATTTTAAATGGAATACCTCATATGTTATGTCATATGAAAATACCACACGATTTTGAATGGAAAACATGTATACCTAATAACCTATACCTACAAACCCACTCATTTAGGAGATAGGTACATATTTTATGCTTTTTAAAACAATTGACAGATGTTAGGGTCTAGAAAAACCGTCATAACTTTTATTTGGATAGGTTCACATTACATTTTGGGATGGGGTAAGAAAATAAGTTTTATTTTCTTCGATTTTGAAGTATTTTTTCTTAATGTTGCCATGAAACTAGCCATGAACAGAAACATCAACTTTAAATAAACACTATTAATTGCTTTGTTAATGCAAAAATACATAAATAAAAAGCTTAATTGGTTTACTAAACAGAAAGCGGGTCAAATTCGGGGAAAATCAACTATGAAAACATTTAGACACCACGTGATTTTCTCTTAAAATGCCTCAAAGCCGGGAATACATGTTTTCCTTAATTGGTTACCTGCAGTCACGAGCTTACTATGGACCTCATTTTTGAAATTGTTGTTCTCTGAAAGTTTGCAGTGGATTAAAACAACAATTAGTAAAAATACTTTATTTTTAAACTTTATTCGTGAATTTTTATGAACATATATAGTAAAAAATGGCGGAGTTATGGCTTGTCGTCGGGAGCACGTTTTCGCGGTAGGGATGCGCGGTGGCCACGATTCCTCGGCAACCGGCAATCAGAAACAAACAAGTTGCGCTTTATTCTACATCGAATCGGCTAGTGATTGAACGTTGGAAATTAATTTACGGCGACTCTACGCAAAACGGCGACCGTTTTAAGAAACTAGCTGTTTTTGATCAGAATCTTCAGATCAGAAATTAAAATCCTACGTTCAATCACGAGCCAATGTTATCGCCAACAATTCCACAAAAATTCATTAAAACCCATTGAGAAGTTTGTCTGTAATCCTGGCCACCGATTTGGAAAATATCGTTTCGAGAAAAATGCGTTTCAAGTTCTTCTTCTTCTTTAAATATTTTTTTAAATTGATTTCAGATGGCGCCACGATAATACATAATACGTTTTTGACCTATGAAACTTAAACAGGCCAGCAGGCTAGCACGAATAATAAGAGACAGAGCACCTGGTGGGCTGGTAGCGAGCGCCGCGCGCCTGGGTGCACCGTTCATTTTCAGCGTCCACTTTGTCATTTTCCAAAAATCGATTTTTTCAAATTTTATGACTGCAGGTAACCCCTTAATAAGGAAAGCTACAGTGTAGCTTTCCTTATACTAGTGTAGTACTTATAACTAATAAGTACTTGTAAGTCAACCAGAAATAATGTTGAAAAGTGGTTAAGATGTTTTACTATAAAAGGAGGACTACAGTAAGAGGAACCAACAATAGGTAATGTATTTAACAAAAAATGTGTAAACAGATCATTGTCCTTTAACAAACTTATATGAATAATATACACATATAAATAAATATTATTCATATATTTTAAAAAGCAATACAATGTGGAAAAATATACAATGCATACAGAACTAGTTACAGTATGCTACACATACAAGCCTTCTTTGTAGCACCGAAATTATTTATAAAACGGTAGTTATCGGTTTCATCAATAAAATATAAATTGACAATATAGGAAGGAATAAGGAAGTTAGTCGGCGCCCAAAATATATGAATACCCTGTAGATTCGGAGATATTTTAAAAAAGGTGTCAAAAAAGGTGCAAATAACCTCACATATTATATTCTAACATTTTTTTTTTATGAAACAATGATTCTATTGACCAAATTCCCACTAAAAACTAACCCTGTTTACGTAAGAGACATTGCAATTATTAAGTCACTGAAGATTGCAAGTCACTGAAAATAGTGTGCTGTCTCAAATCCAAAGTTAATTTGATGTTTGAAATTTGCAATTAGCAAGTCTGATAAAATGATGGACTAACGAATTTTATTTATGAGAAAAACCCATTCGCAAGACGAAACGTTTGACACCCAGGGAACAAGTTAGGCGAGTTTTTGCTGGGCATCATCTTACAACACCGGGGATATTTTGAATATCCTTACGTATGTACATAAGTACAGATGGTCTTAGCTCAGTGGGGAGAACCCATGCGGTTGATTACCCCTTACACTAAGATACGATCTCAATGTCATTTCTATTATAAAAAAATGGGTTATCCTTTTAGTAGTTTAACACTTGATTCTTCGCTTCAATAATGACGTAGATCCAACAAACATATTACCCAAAATTTTCCATTCGAATGAATGTAAAAACCTAAACTTGAAAGATGATAGTGGTATTGTGTTCCTGAAAGTCATATCAATTATTTATTATGTTTTAAAACAAACCATATGTTTGATTTATCAGTTTAGATGATCATAACATTCTATATAATAAATTATAAGGAAATTCAAGTTTAAACTGAATATTATATTAGTATATTTTTGTGCTTCTGTATTTAATTAGTTGTAACTAAAATGTATTTAAGAAAATGAATGAAATGTATTGTATTGTAAGAAAAGTCAATTAAATTCAATGAATAAATTAACTTATGTTTTTTAAATATTTTACATCATGAATGTTTTATGTACATTTTGGACACTGAAATAAAATTTCATATGTACATAAATGTGTAAGATACTACTGACTGAGTGAACACAAAATTATATCAGCGTATTCTGTTTACATTTTGGTGACAATGAATGTTGTTGCTATTGAAAAGCAAGGCGCCGATGACATTGAGCCTTTTAGATATTGAGATATTGTGTGCTGTAGAGAATATACTGTACGTAGGTATGCATATATTTAACAAAATATGTATTTAATGTTTATGTTGACAGAGTTAGAGTACCATTAAACGATAAAGATAATTGTGACTATGGATATATTAAGTTGATAGAAATATTTACTTCACTTTGTACAAAACGGACATTAAAGTGGCAAAGTGAATGTTAACAGCGGCGCGATATTATCTATAACATTTTCAGTAATGAATATCGCTTAAATTATTAAATAAATATACATATGTAAATATTTTCAGTAAAGTATTATTTAAGTAACTATGAATATGGAAAAATATACAGGGGCTTCCATTTAAAAAACAGGAAGTACCGCCATTTTCGACGAAACCGGAAGTCAGCCGTCTTGGATTTTTCTGTCACTTGGTGTAAATTAATTGTAAATTAGTTCTAGTACAAACTCTCGACATTTCAAAAACACCCGTTAATTAGTTTTCAAGATATAAGCTTGGCCCGACCTCCTGAGCCACCCGGTATACGTTCCAAATTTAAAAATTTCCTATAAATAAAAAAAAAAACGGCAAGTTGACTATGGTCTCCACCCTTACGCAAAATGTTTGAGAGAACTAATAAATGGAAAATTTTTGGTCCACTCTCTTGAACATTGCTTTCAACATTAAAAAGTATGGAACTATTTATTTGATAGAAATCATTTTAATATTTTTTAACATAGATCATAATTATTTGGTTAAAATTAAAACTTCAATGTTGCGCCTCTGGTTAGTAAAGAAACGGCGACTTTATTCGTTGCTTAAAAAGTTCCTGTGAACATTGTTTCATCTCCAAGAAGCAGTCTATTTCGAAAACATTCTTGTGAAGTACAAACAGTTACACTCTCTGATGCCATTCATGGCATACTCGAAATTTTCGCAATATGTAGAGGTGAAACTGATAATTTTTTGTCAAAAAATTTATTAACAATAACCCTACAGGGCATCACATTTTTGGAATAAGAAAAACTAGTAGAAATTAATTCTCCATTAAATTTAAGTTGTTCTCTTGCGGTTTTCATAATTATTTTTCATTTTAATCAGATAAATATTCAGTATAATGTCAGACGATGTTCCGAACATTTACTTTTACATAGTTTTAATTTTTTAAAAATTCAATTTAAAAAAATTGTTTAGTTAGCAAGCAGGAAATTTAACTTGGACATCTATGCTATAGGTCTATATAGTCCTTCTATTTTTAATTGAAAATGATAAATACGCCCGGGGAACAAAAAAAACGGTGCAACTTTATGATTTCATGGACGTGCATATATCTTTTATAAATTCGAAAATTGTGAAATAATTTTTTTCATTCAAATGAATATATGAGGTTAAAATTAGCCTGCATATAAAACTCTTAATATTTGTAATATAATTTGCTGTAAATAATGCTCATTTAGCCAGACAATCTCAAAAAATTGTCTGTGATAATAAACCTAGCTAAAATACACGTCATTGGCGTCTTAAACAAGTAGAGTGCCTAAAGTCGTAAATCATTTTAACGACGTCGTAAAATTTTTATGGCACAGTGGACCGCATAAGTATTTAAGGAATGTTTTAGATAATACAAAGCACAATAGTATACTGGATTGGCATTCCAGTTGCCGGCTCTTCAAAATTTTCTTAAGTATAGTAATATACATAAAGTTGTTTTAATTAATTATTTTGACAGCAATTTTAAACGCTTTATTTTAACGCTAACTAATAAATTTATATCTATGTATTTTTTTTTAATATATCCAAACTAGCTTTCTAAGAACGTCACGAACTAACAGTTCACTGAAGTATGAAGTATAATAATTGTATAGTGAGCTTAGCAATTTTAGAAAATATATCTGACAACCTTGCTTTTTTTCTACCTATTTTCAATTTAGAATGGAAATACAGTACTTATTGTAACGTTTTGTCCACTTAGGGTGCGTTCGGTGTGAAAAATCAGACACACACTTTTAATTAACACAATTTATATAAATTATTACAAATACGAATTAAGCATTAAATTAACAAACACTAATTTATTTATGTACAATTTATATTCGAATGTTTTACGAAGCTCACGGCACAGTATTTATGTCAAAGACTTAACTGCTCATTGCCACGTCGCATCGGTATGCTTTTATATATCCTGTTAGGCTATATGCGTAGATTCGGGAATTCGTCTGGAAGGAAGCTCGAAAAACTCGAAGCTCCAGAGACTTTCGCAACGCGGTGAGGTGTCGTTGAGTCACCCTTGTTTCGCTGTACGGCGATTTCGACACAATATTATTATATATGTGCTGAAATTTGAATTTATGGTTAAGGTAAAAAATAGTATTGCACAACTTGGTAATTACTGAGAACATTTTTTTGGCTGGAGAGATTAAAAAAAAAAGAAATACTATAAAACCCAAATTTTCACTTTGAAGATGAGTTAGACTCAAGTTAAAGTAAGTATGTACTCAGCTGACAGTACATAAGAATTTAAATAATTTAAGAGTATGTTTTAATTAATGTTTTCAAAAAACCAAATTAACAATGTCACAATTTAACAAAACAAATAAAATGAAACAAAATAACTGATAATTAAATGTTCGGAAACAAATATTTTAAGTATTAATAATGCGTTATGTCACCTTTTGCCTTACTTACGGCCCGAATTCTTGCAGGCATTGTTTCAACCAAGCGTCGACAGAGTTCTGGTGAAAAGGTGTCCCAAATTTCGCCGATTTTTTACTTTAAAGTAGAGACCGTTCTTAGAGGATCATCTCTCAAAACTCTTTTTTATCTTATGCCACAGTGTTTCAATGACATTTAGGTCGCGGCTGTTTTATGGCCATGATAGGACTTCTATCATAATATGCTGTTCCCCGAACTATTTTCTCGTCTTTTTTTGCAATATGGGAAGCTGCGCCGTCTTGTTAGAATATGAAATTATTGTCTGGGTACATGTCCTGAACAGTCGGTAATAAGCTATTCGTAAGTATTTGTATATATTTGTCAGCGTTGACGGTACCCCCTATGACTTCATACTGTCTCAAACCTTTAGCGGACATACATCCCCAAATAGTTCCGTTTAAGGCAGTCCTTATGAAAGGCTTCACTTTTTCTTCTTATTACTCTTTTTTTATGATCGCCTACGCAGACATCAAATTTGGACTCGTCACTGGAAATTACTTTTCAGTGACGAAATAACTACCAGAAATCACCTGTGACTGACACATCTAATTGTGAAATTAATGGTTACCGCGGCAACAACAAATTTTTATTTATATTTTAGGGCAGGTTTCTCGATTTTTCGAACATTTAGTTGTTTGTTCATTTTTAGCTGATTTATATATTTTTGGCCATAACTTCATAACAAATCCAAGCTAATAATAATTTTCAGCATAATATTATCTTGCAAATGTATGTAATTTTATATATTTTAGGTTTGTAAAGCGTGGTTGTAAATTTTTGCATGGCAGTGAATAATTTTTTTGAAAAAATGCGTTTTTCCCAACATATAGTTGTTAGGGCTCGTATAACTAAAATATGATTGTATTCCGTAGTTGAAGAGTAATGTAACTAATTTTATTTGTAAAATTTGTTATTCCTCGACATTAATTCTTTATTCAAGAATTAAAGAATTAATGAAGAAATTATTTATTATTTCACAAAGAACAAAAAAAAATACAATGCAATTTTAGGGCAATCAAAGTCTATGTAATTACTTGGCAAAAAAAGTATCTCGAATTTGAGAT
The DNA here is from genome assembly GCA_029963805.1 of Aromia moschata. NCBI lineage: Eukaryota > Metazoa > Arthropoda > Insecta > Coleoptera > Cerambycidae > Aromia > Aromia moschata. The sequence continues at coordinate 2,076,691 of JAPWTK010000049.1, read as the reverse complement.
ATTAGAACCATGATTTCATATTCTGAATATATGTTCATACGTATTACATACATACTTATTGAATTTAGTAACCATACTGCATGTTGGGTCGGTAATAATATTTATAATTGTTTTTTTTTTTGATCTTTTGTATCGACCTTCAAGCGGATCTGTATGAGTACACAATTACTGTCATTAGTAGGTTACTATTATTAATATTATTACTGGGATTTTGGCTCATGTACAAAGTCTGTCCTGGTACTATTAAAACGACGATAAATTTAATGTTTTGCAAGGTGACAAGGTGCCATTTGCTACTTAATCCTACATCAAGAACGTACGTCCTGCGTTAGGAATAATAAACTATTTTGCAGTTCAAGGTTCAGATTCCCTGAATCATAATATTAAGGGTATTACAAAATTGTTGTCAGGAATGTTATGGAATTGTGTTGTCTATGGAAAGGGAATGACGATGGTTTTATTTAATGTTTTTTTACGTACTTATATGAAAATCGAATATTAACCTCAACCTTAATGTTAGACTCCAAAACCACTGGAATCGAAATGGTTAAGACTGTACATTAGGGTGGTCCTTATTTTCATAGGTTGGAATTTTAACAATAGGACCCCTTCATTTTTTTCCTTTATATAAAAGATTAAAACAGTGAGAATTTGAGATCGATCGGATAGTATTAACCCGTGCCGCCATCGCACTAAAATATTTGAAAATACTGTTAGGAATTAAATACCATTTGTTAGGAATTAGTACCATTTTATTTCAATATCTTACATTCTTACATCTGCCTGGTAGTACGTAGCCAAATAGGTAATAGTAATTTATCACAAAGTAGTAATATTACAGTCTAATTTATAATATATATATTAGCAAAACTTAATAAAAACAATAAAAATATTTCTGCATATAAATTAAACGAATGGTGTTTTAAGTAATGCACGACTATGTCCCGGGTATTGCTTTCGATAATCTTTTACTATCTGGAAAAAATATATCAAATATAGGTATTTAGGTATTACAATATAAAGTTCCTGTCCTACCTGTAACAAAAATTGTTTCTGCTCTTCATTTTTGGTAATCTTATTGTTGAATTCTTCCATCAATGTTACCCCTCTTTCGGCTATATGATTCACAACCTTCAAGTGAACATGACGGGCATTTCTGTAAGATTCACTGTTCTTCCACATATTAGGATCAATTTGTAAAAATTCTGTAGAAATATTAAATCTTTCCAATGTCTTCAATGATCTTGGGCTTAGTAGTTCAGCAACATTCTTACGGACAAAATATGGAACGTCTTGCGTGTTTAAGATGATTTTCTTTTTCATTTCTACTTCTGTTCCTTCTGATTCCTCGTTGTCTCTATCTATAATTTTTAATTTTTGAACCATTTCTGTCTTACTCTCATCACTTAGTCGATCATCAAATAGTGCAAATACCGCTGCTTCCTCGGTTAAATACTAAAGATGGTTAATACATTTTTTAATGGCAATATCAGCAATTTTATTGTTAATAGTTTTGTAATTTTCTAATTTCTTTAAAAGTGTCATGTCATTAAAGGCAGCTTGCTCCGCTTGGGTGCATGAGAACCAAGCTTGAATATAACATATAGAAATAAAACTGCAAATTTCTCTCAGGCCTTCTTCTTCTAATTAGAATAATTAAAATTGCTTTCGGAATAGATAAATTTTAAGGCAATAAATTGCCTTTGCCATACATTTAGGTATATGTTTGAGGAACATTTATTACATCTTCGTTTATTTAATGAAAATATAATTTTAGTTACAAACCTGTTAGTGATGACGTTAAGATTCCTGTTCTTTGTGCTTCCTTTTTTTTCTCGGGCATCTCTTCTTTTTTCAACGCCAGCTAATTTCATGTCAATTCCCAGCATACAGCCTGGACGTCCTTCTTCCCGTTGTTTAAGTAAAAAGATCCTATCTTCGTTGATACGTATCATATTTAACGCATTGGCATGAGCTATATCAAACAAATTATTTAAACTCTTTTCAAATTCTTTTTCCCTCTTCCTGTGTATTTCAGCTTTTCTGCTTTTACTTTTTTCAAGTTTTCGTAACTCCTCATACAGTTTCTTAAATTTTTTTATACGAACGATATTGAGTAGGAATTCTTGCTTTTCTCCAAAAATTAAACACTTGCCAATAACAAGAGATACACTTTCGTGTAAATTTAACTTTACTACTCGCATATTATAAAATAATACACTTAAGCAGTCTCTCTTTGAAGGAAGTTTGCTACCTAAGATTTGACTGTCTATTGTATTAACAAGAAAAACACTGTTCTGTGGCATTTTTAATTCCTTATAACAATGAACCTAGAATTAGAAGGAAATTGATGAAATAGAATCATCCAAAAAAATCTGAATCATTTTAATTCAAAGTCGGCACGGGTTAGTGATATTCTTAGACCTAAAGACCTTCTTCTTTTTTGTGTTGTAATCTCTTATATAAAGGAACAAAATGGAGGGGTCCTGGTTAAAATAAGTAAAAAAAAGAGTCGACTCTTATAAATAAGGACCACCCTACTGTACATATCTTAGGAATAAGCTACCTATGTTTATCAGTAAAAAAAGTGATATTTTTGAATACAGAATACGTATATAAAATATAGGCTAATTTCAAGAACACTGTTTAACTTTCAAGCAACATTAAAGTTGATAATTTTGCCCTAATCTAAATTTCTGAAAATAAAAGTAAATGAAAATGCTTTTATTCTTTGGCTGTGTCTATAAATTTTATTTTTCAATGAAAATTTTATTATTCCAGTTTACAAGATGTCGAATTCAGTGGCGTTTTTAATTTTCTGCTAAAAAAACCCAAAGCTTTTTTTTGAATTATCGATTTTCTAAAAAACATTACAGTAGGCCCTGGATTGAAGGTGTCACTTTTTCAGTTTTTTGTGTTTCAATTACTTAGTTATACATAACATGAATGATTCGAAAAAAAATCACAACAATCATAGTAGATATAAAAATTTATATATATATGTGATTCAACCTGTGAAAAGGTACCAGATGTCGGAAAAGTGAATTTTGCGCTCAGCCCAAAACTCAGTTTCAAGTCGAAAATACTAATTCCGGATTTCAACGGATATAGGTACTAGACATATCTGGCAACCATGTACAGTAGAAATAAATCCTCTACGACGTGATATTTCAAGTGTACGAACGATTTTTTTCCTGTACAGTTCTGTTCCAAAACTTTACATGTGATTTTCAAAATTACGATTTTACATATTGAAACTTTACCTGCTTACAGTTCGAGCTATATTAACACTAGAGACTTCATTTTTCACATCGAAATCTGACCCCCTCCCGAAAACAGTTTTTCCGACATCTGGTATCTTTTCACAGACCGCATCACATATAAATCAAACCTTTGAAACCATAAAACATTTGAAACAGTCTATTATTTAACAGACGATTATTGGTTCTTATACTATAGTCGTATGTTACTGTGTGAGTTCATGTTGGAAATAACGTTGAATAGCACTTTCTGATGGTTTGCAAACTATCAGAAGCAGTCGTCCAGTCCAGTATCAATAAACCGTATGGAGTTTAGGACGTAATATTTTATTATGACTGCTTCTGGATAGTTTGCAAACCATCAGAAAGTGCTACAAAACAAACATATCATTGCATTGTACATATATCTACTATTTGATGGGCATTCAAAAACTGCGACATAAAGAAACCATTATATAGCGAAGAAGCAAAATCAAATTTATCAAATATCCAAAATGTTTCTCCATAATGCATTTTTTTTATGAAACCGTAAGGAAAATACACCCCAGTCAAATAATATGTCAAACTCGTCTTCTTTGTCCTTATATATATTCGCCGAAAAGAGACAGAATATGAAGATCGTCTCGATGAATGTGTATAACTGGCTAAACTGAAAAATCAATACTTACCCTTTTTTGTGTAAACAAATTTCGTTTCTAAATTACAATTCGGGAGAAAAGAAAATCAGGCGATAATTTACAAGTTTATAAAAGCATTTCTCGGACTTATTGTTTTGGACTATAATATACATTTTTATACGTTTATTACATTATTATTACGAATTAACATAAATTAATATCATTTCAAGTCATTGTTTCAAGTTTACATTCAAGCTATTTTCAACACATTAAATGGGTGGGTGTTGCATACACACCGAATTATATGAGTATTATCATTATTTATTAATTCCGTATATACAGAAACTTATTCAGTTGTACTGAAAAATATCTGTCCATATAGTGACAACATAACTCCAAATATTAAACATTGCAGATTTTGATATAATCTTATTTTACTTAAATTGAAATTATAGAAATGAAAATAATATAAATTTAATTCAGTAAATAGTATATAATAATAGCTAAACTAATTACTTGTTTTTTTTTTCAGATATTTTTTGTTTTAAGAAAGAAATATGACCACATAAGTACGTTACACGTCATCCACCATGGAGTTATGCCTATGTCTGTATGGTTTGGCGTAAAATACACTCCAGGTAAGGCATTATTAAAGTAATGCAGTTCTGCAGAGTTAATTTTTAGAGTAACATTTTCTAAAATGACATTTGCGTTGTAGAAATGATACTCGCAAGATTATTAAACTTTTTGTTTAATACTTTGGACTTAAAGTGTCCAAAATTCTGACTACTTGCTGTTCTGTTCTCTTGCTATCCCTAACCAATAATGTAATATAAAAATCGCGTTTTTTTAAAATTTTTTTGGGCTTACAAGAACATAACTAGAATATAGCATAAGAGAACCTTTCAGCAAGAATTTAATTTTTCGTTGATGAAGATTCAGATTACAGCATGAAACAGATTTTTGATATTTCTTTTTAAAAACAAACGGCAGCATTTATAGGTGCTCAAAATAGGTATTTCTAAATATCAGAATAGTAAGGTGGACATTATAAACAAACCAATATACTCAATTTTATTTTAAAGGTGCGTATTCATTTGCAACAGAATGCTCCGAACGAACCAAACGCCCGCGCGCGCTGTAACAAATTTGTCTAGTCAGTACGTTGCGCCAAACAGAACAGAATGCGCCGAACATTTTCCGAGGTTTGTCGGTAAACGCGATTTGCGCAATGGGAATTATTCGTTCGCTGGTGCTCTGGATACGGACGTTTGGTGCGTTTGCTGTGTTCGCTGTGTTTGCTGTGTTTGTCGCATTCCGTTCTTGGCGGACAAGTAATTTATCGAAGAAAATGGACTGAGCAGGGAAAAATGCCTTGAGCTGATTGATCAGTTTGAAAGGCAACCTGTATTATGGGATCCTACAAACGGCTTGTATTTTAATAAAATTATAAAGCATGATGCGTGGGCGGTAATTGCTAAAAATATGGGATGCGCCTAAAATTATGTCAAAAAAAAATGGAAAGTTTTGGCTATTCTAGGACCTACTAGACATATTAGATTCTCAAAATCTTCTGCAGCCATCCTCCTAAAATTTTACAAATGCATATAATCCAGGTCACTGAGTAAGGCCATATTTTTACGTCGCAAAAAAAGGCGTCTTGCCCACATTTTTCTTTCTTTTCTCTTCTTTTAACGCTCGTTAACGCATTTATAATTAAAAAAAGCACCAGCAGCTACAATCACATCATCAGAATCCATGTCGACGAACACACAAACAACACTGATTACTGGTGGGAACGCAGCGAACACCGCAAACACTCCAAACAGCCCGAATTGTCCGCGCAAATGTTTGTTACAGGCGCGCGCGGCGCGTTTGGTTCGTTCGGAGCATTCTGTTGCAAATCAATACGCACCTTTAACATAAAATTATTTTAACATACATAGTTAAACTATTTTAACATACAATTATCGGGTGTTTCACTATAAATGGACCCCATTTGACTTTTTTGTTTTGCTTTATATAAAAAAAAAGTTAAAAAACAAAAATTGTAGGGTATAATGTTAAGTTTTTTATAATTATATAATTTTCATGTATATATTGTGGTGCTGCAGAAAAGCGTGATAAATAAAATGTATTTGGTTCTTATGGAACACCCTGTATATTATATCACTAAATAATTGGGTTCATCTTCCTGATTACGAATATTATATATATATTCGTAATCGTTTTTTACACTTATTTTAAAAATCTAAGCAAAAAAACTCCTATTAAATTTTACGTGTAATATGCAATGGATTCAAGAATACGCTTGCATTTGTTCGGATATCTCGCAAGATTATCGCCAATTTGACTAAAATATGAAACCTGGATTATAAACGAGGAATAATTAAGTGGCCACCAAACAGTCCAGACCTAACCCTCTTTGATATCTTTTTATGGGGTTATTTGAAAATAATATATATCTAAAAGAATACGACAATGTTGAATTGTTAAAAGAAATTATACAATATGGTACTGAAACCGTAAAACCAAATACACCTATGCAGGAATATGAAATTTTTTAAATGATCTAGGTATATTATTTGTCAGATTTTATTATTTTTGAAAAACTTTCTTTTTTTGCCCGAATTTTTACAATTTCATAGTTAAAACTGATTTTCAGTGTTACATCTAATAGGATGTGGATTAAAAAGCAAGAAAACAATTTCTATTTTTTAGATTTTGTCATATATCCGAACAATTGCTAGCGCATTCTTGAAGATGAGCCCAATTATTTAGCGATATAATATACAGGGTGTTCCATATTAAAAAACACTAAATTTTTATTTATTTTTTTCACGCTTATCTGCAACACCCTATATACGTGAAAACTGTATCACAAAGAACTTAACATTGTACCTTACAACTTTCGTGTTTAATATTTTTTTATATAAAGCAAAATAAAAAAGTTAAGGGCGGGAGAAGTGGTGAAACATCCGGTACGCGTATACTATGTTGAATCTGAGAAATTCTTGTATGTAGTTCTTTATATAACCACTTAAGTTCTAAGTCAATCAACTTGCATTGCAGATTGTTTGTTATATAATATTTTATTTTTAGGTGGACACAGTACGTTCTTTGGATTTTTTAAACACATTTGTACATATTGTAATGTACTTCTACTACATGTTAAGTGCCCTAGGACCTCAGGTTTACAAATACCTATGGTGGAAAAAATACCTTACAACTCTGCAGATGGTAAGTATCATAGTAATTTTTTAACTAGAAAACAAATACATTGTTATTGTTAGTACGGTAAAATAGTGATTATTACAAATTAACAGAACAGAATGTACCAAGAAATGCAACGTTATAACTACTTTAAGAAAAGTTATTTTCTATTGTTCTGCTATGACTAGCCGTAACGAAATTAATATTAAAAACGTAATTCTGTTGTATAGAGTTCGGTAAAAGTCCGGAAAAAGTCTTCTATCTTTTATATTCCATCTTTGATCTACTATCTTTTTTAATTATATGTTTTATTGAAAATTGTTTGAAACAAGCTATTTTGTGTATATTCTAGTGAATTTTCTTCAATTGTCCGTTGCTACGGCAACTTACTTTCCAAATATTACACCTATTTTTCTACGGTTTTAGCACATCATTCTGCGTACGACTGTCCAAAATTTCTATGAGGTTACATGAGGAATAATTTCAGCCATAAGTTTTTACAAAATCTTATTGCCATGATAATATGTGACCTATATATATTACAATACTTAATGACAATAAGACGTTACCGTGAAAATGTACTCTTATTAAAATAATTATTTGTCCAAACATGGGTCAAACTGTTACAAAAATACAAAAAGTGACATCCTTTTTTCTTGTGCCAATATACTGTGCGTGTAAGGCCGACATCGGCCATTTATGAAAAAGGACAAACAGAAGTGAGATGACAGATAAGAAGCAACCACATACACATCGAAGGTGTGAGGGAATAAGACCGGCCTACTCACCACCTGCGCTAGTCGTTAGAACTAGAAGTGCAGAATTTGTCCTTTTTCACGACCGGTCTGCTTTGCACATACTGTATACTACAGAACTATGGCACTTTTTAATATTTCGTCTAGCTCATACCATTTCAGTTACAACAAATGGATATCCTAAGTTTGATCGGATATGAAGTCCAAAAAACGCAGGATGAATTCTGTACGTTATGTTTAGACTGCGCACAGTGTGCACCATATAGGCGGACTACTATGTAAAAATACGTTGATGTGGGAAGCATGAAGGATATACTGAAGGTGCCAGAAACTGGTACTCCAAGCGATACATTGGATATGCTATTCATAAGAGAGGAATATTCAGAACTTGGAACAGTTTTATACAAAGTATCTAATATGATTATGCAGTTGGATTTCTTTTTATACGAGAAGTTAACGACAAAACATGAATCTGGGTTTAGTGAGAGTACACTAAGATCATATTTTTTCCGTAAAAATGTCTTATGCACCTCCTCACTTTGGAATGGAGGTCAAGAACTATCTGTTTGAACTGTTTTTTCCCAATACAATGTGGAGGAAGAATTATGTGAACGACGATAATAGAAGGCTCGAATTATTGGTGCAATAAAGAGTGTTTGTAAGATCTTCTACGGACAGATTAGAACTGTAAATTAGAAATAATTGTCAAGATTTTGAAGAGTGGATGTGATGCATGCAAGTCTTGGTGACTACTTGATCATGCTGATGAATGTCATTATTAGAATATTATTGTTATAAGGTTATGCATCTTTAATCTGGAAGGAAGAAAGCATGCCTAGTGAATTAGAAGTTGGTCAAATTGTGACAATACATAAAAATACTTCTGCAATAATTAAAAACGGCTAGCAAATAGTACGAAATGTATAGTGGGACAATACCAGTGTGGATTTGCCCAAAGACGATCAACAGCAGATGCTATACACTATAAAACAAATGATGGAAAAAGTTGATAAACATCAAATAGATATAGAAATACTATTTATAGAGTTATAACAATCGGTCATGATTCAGAAACAAGCTTGTGCCAGCCTTAAAATAAGAAGGTATATATTCTAAGTTTATACTATTATTAAAAATGCCATGGATGCATTCTAAGTTGGGGGTATTTTAACAAAAAAAAAGGAGAAACTGAGGAATTTACAGTGAATAAGGGAGTACGATGGGTGATTCGTTATCAGCGACCCCATTTAATTTAAATACCTTGGTGTTGTGGTCAATTTTGATCTATGCAGAACAATGACACTGACAAAAAATAAGAAGGAGACCTGAGGATAGTGGAAAGGAAGATTATCAGAACGATATTAGGCCCAGTAAAAATAACGATAACGAATATAATCACAGAATGAAATATTATGAAATAAAACGAGTTAAATGGAGAAGACTTAGTGAAAAAAGTAAAATATTATACAAAGAGTAGCATGGTTACGATACATATGGAGGGTGGAGGGCAGGGGAAGGTGTAGTCACTTATTCAATGCAACAATAGAAACCAGGAGGTAGAAAGAAACTAGGTAGGGCTAGATCAACTTGGTTGAAAGAAGTAGAAGAAAGACAGCACTTGTTAGATGGACAGAGAAACCAGGAAATAAGTTGTGGAGAAATATTAGTGAAAGTGTTAATTAATATGAATACAGGACTGACCACCCTTTTATTGGAAGAATCACGATCTGTCCTTTCTGGATCTTTACATTGAGAAGCACTGTAATATGCTTCTAGAACGACACTCTAAGTGAAATACTTTCCCTTGTAATAACTTATCCAGCTTTAAAGTCCATGTTTTTTTTGACTGAAATATCTGTTGTTGAACGAAAACGTTTTTTGTTTCAGGCGCAATTTGTTGGGATCGTGATCCATGCCTTCCAGTTGTTGTTCATCGACTGTAACTACCCCCTGCGCCTTCGTGTGGTGGATCGGGATGCACGCTGTGATGTTCTTCTTCCTCTTCAAGGAGTTCTACAATCAAACCCATAACAGGAAGAGGGCTGCCGCCCTAGCCAAAGCCCAAAATGGGGCCGTTCAAAACGGCCACGTCAAAAACCACCTAGTCCAAAACGGGGACGTTATGTCCGAAATGGCCACCTCAAACGGTGACGTCACGAAGGAGGCCGACCTCAATGGCCACCAGAAGGCACGTCAGTAAAAGACGTTGGTGACGGCCATCTCATGGGTTCCACGATTTGACCTGCACCAAGATAAAGTTAAAGTGATCCCGGTGTTTAGTAGGTTGTGCTCAATCGCTCAGCAGACAAAAACTGAGCTACTTAATTTACTGAGAGTGATAAAACTTGGTCGGAAGACCAAATGGGTTTTTTATCTGAAGTAGCTTACCTCAGCTAGGTCGAACTTTCGGTGCGGAAGAAGGAGCTAAATATTTATCAACTATTTACACCAGCACAAGTTGTTACAACGCTGAACCGCGAAAAGTTTTTAAAAATATTAATGTTTATTTTAAGAATAAACAGAGTAGACCATGAAAAGTGACGCTTCAAATATCGGATTAAGAGGTGCCGTAAGAAAAAACACAAGCATTTAAATTTTTTAATGACAGAAATTAAAAATCAAGATTTAATGAAAAAATTTTCATTTTGATATTATACACTATATATACATGTAAATTTCCAAGATTTTACATTTTTTTATTTATCCTGTTGGCTATTAAACTAACAGAACTGATGTATATCAAAATGTTAGCACTATTAAAAAATATAAAACTTGTTTTGAATGTTACACATACATACATAACAGGGATCTGTAAAACAAATTCCTGTTTATTGGATAAACTGGTTGGTAGCCAATACGATAATCTACAATCTGTTAACTTATTTGTTTTAGTTAGAGTAGTTGGAACATCTAATTCTTACTTAGCTCTTTATTTTTAATATACAAACTAAATCTAGTCATGAATGTATATGTAAATATGTTCCCATAAATTATTATTTACAACATAAATTGAAAAAACGCTTAAACATCACTAGGACTGTTAAAAAGTTGTATTATATAGAAGTAAATCACATATGAAATACACCTTTTAACAAATGTTTCAAGACATATTTTCAAGAACCGTATTTAAAGTAGTTGCAATGCATGTTTTTAAATAAACCAGCAAATGAAACCAATATATGAGCTAGCTACATTTGCTTTGTACCCTATAACTCTTTATTTCTGTGGCGTCCCTTTTCAGCTGAACACCAACATAGCATAAAGCAATATTGCTTTTGCATAGAAACCAAATATTTTGGCATTTAGATGAAACTTCAGGTAAAACATTTTCTAAGCGAATTGCTCAATTTTTATCGCACTTTGAGTTTCTTATTAATAAAGGGTGGATCTACAATAGGTGCTAACTTGATGCTTGAAGTAGATTTAGTGAAATATTTCGATTTACTTAATTCCATGAAGATACGCACTTACAGTGCCATTTTAGTAATGTAATTTAAACATAGTTTAATATTAATTTCCTGGAGGTTTTTGGTTACTCTAATAGTGTTACGTATTCTCAGCAAAAATGTTAGATCAGGATCAATTTTTCAAACTCAATCATTTTCGACAATAAACCATTGTAAGTTTAGACGGAAAATAGTGCATCATACAATGATGCATATTCCAAAATCGTTGTTAAATACACGATTTTTATTTGTTTATTTTTTTTTATAAATTCTGTACAAAGTTTGTAACTATTGTCATACTTTGAAAGCATTCTATAATATTATGTGATACATTATTTTTTGTTTTAAATTAATTCTAAATAACTTTATTAGCCGATTTTACAACTATGTATGTTGCAGTGTCACAGAAATATGCAGGAACATGTGAAGTCTGCCATTAAATGTTTTGAAACAAAGAAATATTTAATAATACCTATATATATTTGAGTAACTATTTATCAGTGAAATTTTAGGCTCGTCTTGGCAGAGGCTAGATTTAGTAAAAAATATTAGTGGTTGCAAAGTAGAGAAGGTAAAAAGAAGGTGGGTAGAGAAGAAAAGGTTGTAAAGGTAAAGAGACGTAATATATATTTAGTGATCATAGAAACACTTAAAAACTCCAACTCTGAACGTCGCTGTACATTTTTTCTTTTAATTAGATTTCCAGTTATCCAGCAATAATGCTTTCAGTCTATTAGGTGCTACTTTCAATTGATCGTTTATAAATTAGAATTTTCCAGTGTATATTATGAATTTTATAAATATGTAAAAATGCGTACCATACGAAGGTGGATAGTATTACATAGTAATGTGGATTGTTGATTAAATTATAAATTGTATTTTATACTTTTTAGTTTAATAAGGTTATTTGTTGTACCAATGTATTTTTATACCTATTAAATAAAAACGTACATAACAAGGGTATGTTTTGTTTTTGAATGTGCACTGTAAAGAGGTAATGGGTTTGTGTCGTTTGTGATGCAACGTTCCGCAACGTCTAATTGTCTGTCTGAGATGACAGTTGATGTAACAGTAACAGTAATGATATTAAAAGGAACATTAAACAACTTATATGCATAAATAATTCATTGGTATCTGTTATCTTTACGCATGCTTCATGCAAAATTAATTTTCAATTTTTAGTTCCATTATTAGATCTTGTTTAAAAAAGAAGAGTATTTTAATATTAGATTCAGATATAAATAAGATAACTCTGTGTTTGCCACAATACGTACAGAGAAAATGAGGCCCTTCCTGGTGTAAGTTTGAAATGATGTACTGTTTCTTTGCAATATAGTCAAAAGAAGCTTGAAACGAGATTTGATGTAAACTGAAGTTTCAAGGAGTTAACATACACATTCATGTTTGTTCGCACAATTACAATGAAAGGATGGCATTGTTCAAACTTCTAAGTATGCTATGGTCTAATGTGAAATTATGAAAGTACAAAACAAATCCTTTAAGATTTTTTAGGTCAAAGTGACAAGTGGTGGTATAAACATACACCAATTCATATTTCGTCTTATCAAACAAGCTTATTCCTCTCTGGTGTTCCACAACGCATGAATAGTACATTCATGCAGGTTGCTGGACGTGAGCTTTTATTAGTGAAATTGATGTGAAGATAAAAGCCTTATATATTCTATATAAGACATTATTGTAGCAAACGTTACAGATGAACACGTCATGTCAATCGACATTTTTATGCCTACTTTAGCAGTAAATATGGAGGTATTAGGTATAAACGACCAATAAGATGTAAAAATATTATAAGACGTGAATTAGACCTTACAGATTATAGTAAAAACTTTTAGAGTATACAAGATGCTCTACTTATTTGCAATGTTGTATAAGAGCACAATAAGATCAAAATATTTGCAGTCAATAATAAAGTTATACATGTTATATCGAGTCATTTTATTTTTGAAATTAATAGCACAGGCACATAACAGCAATACAGGCACATAAAATAAAAAAAAATCAAAACTCTGGGTCCAAACCACTTATTTTGTATGTATTTTGGGTCACTGAATCCGAATACGGGGTTAGTTTTGGTGAATTGGTTCGGATATCCTTGTCAAAATGCAAAAAAATCGCCAAAATTACACCACACATGAAGGCAACAGAAATCGCGACATTCCAAATTCATTTCACATATCTTTTGGTCGTTGAATCCGAATTAAGAGTTTTCTTGAATCATAGAAACCATATTTTTTCAGGAAAATGCAAAAACGCAAAAAAGTGGCCAAAATCGCAAAAGTGTCGCTTTCTGTGGAGAAACCTGGGGAGTCGAAATTTGTTGAACTCCAATAGCTCATTTTTTATGTTTTTTTGGGTTGCCAAATTCGAATTCAGTATCGTTTTCAGCCATGATACGCCCATTATTTTATAAAAATGCGAAAAACAGTGAAGAAAAACTCTAAAATGTGGCTTTTTGTAAGAATATATTGTTGGTTATCTCAATGTTTCACAAGGAAACTTTATTGCCGTGTATCGTGCTTTCCAAAAAGGTTTCATCATTATGGAAAACACTTTTTATTTTTGTGGTTGCTGTGAATACTGCTGTACCTACCTATCAAATGAATTTTGGTAATGTTTTTATGAAAAAACAGCTAGTCATGTGACATTAGGTTCTTGTCAGAGACAGGACCATTTTCATCGATAAACACAACGCCTATGTGACCTTAAGTAACATGGGGTTACACAGACGTTTTTGGTTTGATGAAATAAGGAGAGCCGTTATTTTTTCCATCAATAAACGACATAATCAAATACAGATGGAATAATCTGGCATCTTCAATGGCATCTTTCAGGAGAAGATTAAAACTACTGAAAACTCAGTTTTACCTTTAAGATGCCAACTTGGTTGGCAAAACATTGAATACTATACATATATATATATATATATATATATATATATATATATATATATACACACACATACATATACATTGAATAACATACAAAGATGGTAAACGTTTGTATTCCCAGAGTCGCTACCTAAACGTTATCGAACCCGTTTGAGATTATTTAGATCGAAATTTTCTCGAATCTGAAAGAAAATTTGTATATTCCAGCCTTTATTGTCTACTAGCGGACCCGCCCGGCTTCGCCCGGTTTACGACATCATATTAGAAACCTCTAAAATTATCAGTGTTTCTCTACTATATTATGCATGTATTATATATATAAACCTTCCTCTTGAATCACTCTATCTATTAAAAAAAACCGCATCAAAATCCGTTGCAGTTTTAAAGATCTAAGCATACATAGGTAGTAGATAGATAGATAGGGACAGACAGCGGAAGCGACTTTGTTTTATACTATGTTATGATTATGATGATGATGCTGCTACCTTGAAGCGTATACGGGAAGGCATCGATCAACGGACTTTGACAACAATAATGGAAAGCATGCCTCTTCGTCTACAGATAGCCTACAGTTATTAAAGCGAATGGCTATCACTCATCCTACCCTACTAGTTTTGTACTTAACGATACTGTTATTGGCCGTCGAGAAGTATGTTACTTTTCGATAGCAAAGTTTTTCAACCTCTAATTATATTTATGACTTTTTGCTGTATTATAATTGTTATGCATGCCGTAGTTCCGTTAAATATTTAAATGGTGTCTTAATGTTTTCTTTCTAACGAAATGTGAAGAAAAGTATCTCTATGTATATTGGATATTTGTTACATTTATTACAATAAGTGTAGCAAATAAGGAATATACCACACCGGTAATATTAGAGGAACCGTCAAAATTTACCCTAAATTTAACCTTAATTTTCTCTTTGAACCCGATTTTGATAATTTTTTTAAAATTGTAACTGGATTCTTTGTGAACACGTAAGACTTATTGCTGATTTTAAACAATTGGTCCTAATGTCATATACGGAGCTGAAAAGAAAGTTATAATTTTTTTCTCTAGTTTTTGAGACACTCTGTAGAGTGAAGGAATCAAATTCGATATCATTTCATAATGCCAATTTAAAGATTGATCTTTTCTGATCAAATTCATTTTTTAATTCACTTTGATATCTCAGTTCATAAGGATGTTAAAGGGTTTTGTTAAAAATAGTGCATTGGCACACTTTTTATGGGTTGCTAGGGTCGATGGATTTCTCTGAATTTTCGATTTCCTTTAATTTTAGAGGCAATCGCATATTGTCAAAGCTAAGCAAAAGTCACATTCAAGGTTTTGGTTGCTAAAAATCCAATATGGGTGATATGAATCCTACTGATGTGGGGAGGGCCGTAGCGTTAATTGAAGATGGCAGATCTTACTCTTATGTTGCTGATGTGTTAGGAAAATCAAAATCAACGATTTACCGCATAAGGCATTGAGGCAAACTGGGGAGTATAAAAGAAGACGAGGCCAAGGTAGAAAACGGACAACCACGGCTAGAGATGACAGATTTGTAGTGTTAGAAATATTACGAAACAGGCATAGAACAATACCACACTTAAGAAACGAGATTGAAGAAGTACGTGGAAGAAGAACAAGTAATCGGACCATCAGCAGAAGGCTCAAAGAAGTTGGTTTGAAGGCCTATAGAACGAAGAAAGCTCCACAACTTCAGCAACGCCATCGAGTGGCGAGACTACACTTCGCTAGGGAACATGAAAATTGGGAAAATAACCAGTGGGCCAACGTTCTTTTTTACAGATGAGAGCCGCTTTTACGTTAACTCCATCGATGGTAGGGAAAGATTATATCGCCGCCGAGGAGAACAAGATGAACAGTTTAATTTTACTCCTACTGTTTCCTTCGGTGGAGGTTCCATAATGGTCTGGGGTGGGATATGTTTAGGAGGCCGAACGGAGTTGATTATTGTTAATGGCGCTTTAAATGCAAATGGATACATCCAAGATATTCTGCAACAATATGTCGTACCACTCGCCCTTCAAATCCGAGAAGACTTTTTGCTGATGCATGACAATGCCCGCCCTCACGTGGCTCGTTGTGTCTTGACTTTTAAATACCGTCGGAATAGGCAATGGATTAGCCGGCATGTTCCCCAGACCCTAATCCGATCGAACATGTCTGGGATATGTTAGGTAGGCGATTAAGATCCAGGAAATCCCGCTGTTCAAAATCCTGAACAAGCAGCAGCAGCTCTTGTTGAGATCTGGGACAATCTGCCTCAAGAGTTGATTGATAATGTCATCATGAGCATGGGAAGACGGATGACTGCTGTCATAAGGGCGCGTGGAGGTCACACACGTTATTAAATCGCATTTGTTGTTGTTGGTCTTTTGAATCGTTGTCATTTGTTAATTTATTGTTATTGTTTTTCATGTTGGCCTTTAAACACGCTTCAATTTATGCGGTAAAGCACAAATTGAACCAGTCCTAAGCCTGGGTCAAGTGTGAAGGCAGGCCTTAGAAAATAACAGTTCACCAAATGGAAAACTTGAAAAGGATAAAAAGTGTGCCAATGCACTATTTTTAACAAAACACTGTAAAATCCTTAATAACTGAGATATCAGAGTGAATAAAAAATATGAATTTGATCAGAAAAGATCAATCTTTAAATTGGCATTATGAAACGCTATCTAATTTGATTCGTTCACTCTACAGAGTGTCTCAAAAAACTAACACAAAATATTACTTTCTTTTCAGCTCCGTATATAACATTAGGACTAATTGTTTAAAATCAGCAATAAGTCTAACGTGTTCACGAAGAATCAAGCTACAATTTAAAAAAATGATCAAAATCGGGTTGAGGGTTCAAGAGAAAATTAAGGTTAAATTTAAGGTAAATTTTGACCGTTCCCCTAATTTTGCCGGTGTGTTATAAAAATATATTTCTGAAGATCAACATATATGTACTCGTATACGCAAGTATCGGTACTATAAGTCTTATGTATAAATCTTATTTTCATTATAAACATAATGAAACCTTGGGCTTTAATCTCAAGATGCGCCTTTCGTATCTTTCTGATTCTAATACATATTAGAATTTCAATAGGCCCTTTATTTATGTGCTAACAGACTTACAGTACCATTTAGCATTTAATGCAAATTAATAATGGACAAATACAAAATATATAAATACATCTTTTATTTATTTCAAAATATAAAATATTGAGCAATTCTTACACACTTCTTAATCTTTTCTAAGAATTTATTATTATCCCTTACAAATAGGTAAAATAATTATTTGCGTATAATAGGAAAATATACAGTGAGCTTGTGTATTCACTGAATACAACAGTTACATCGGCATATTTAACAGATAAAGCGTACATTTCACGTTTTATTCTTACGTAGTATAATACCATAAATATCTAGAGTATAGGCCCCTAATAAACACCGTTAACGGATTGTTCACCATATATTACTATCAACCTAATTAAAGATATCGTCATTTGCCTCCTAAATTCAATTCGTAAGTTAGCAATAATGCGAAAAAAGTACAAATTTAACCAAATGTTTGGTTGATCCCAAATATTTTTTGTATTAGGTGAATACCTAATATGTACAGGATATAATGTAATTTAAGATATGTTTTAGGTATATTTTTTGTACTTCTAATTAGAGCAATTGCGCATCTCTCCGAGGCCCTTTCAAAATTACATCTGTCATGATAAACAGAGTTCTATGACTAGGTTAAAACGTCTATGACTTATTGTCTACCATTACGTTCCTAACTATAAAAAATCCTACATGCTATTTCATTGCACATCTGAGGTATAGTATAAGAAAGGTGAGGGTACATCTCATCTAAAAATTTTATGCGTCAATAGGGTCAAATGAAGGTAAATGTTAAACATACAGACATATCTAATACGCTTTTTGCGAAATCAAGGGAATTCTTAGGTGAGATGGACTAGATTGAGTTATTGACTAAGAAAGGATAACCTAAAGATAAGAATACTCAGTTGTAATTACACCATTTACTTTTGTTAATTTAGATTACATTTACAGTAATGTCAATAACTTTAGATATATGTATATTAACGATGCCTTGCCTCTGTGATTAAAGTGTTTTATCTAAAATGATATATTAATATCTGATATCATTTATGATAAAGTAATTCTAGTCTACTCGTAAAAAGAACATACTGGTCATAAAACGAGACGAAGGCGACATGTAAAATAGAAACAGTTTCCTTTATATACGCTGACGGCTTTGGATACATATTTTTCCCTACTCGCTCCTAACCCTTGCAACTACTTTTTTTTTTATCACAAACTGTCAGCGGAAAGGAGGTGCACCATAATATGACACGCATTGGCATTTAAGCAAAATTTCATTTAAAAACCATTTTTACATCACAGTTACATACCTATTCTTATATCTGAGACAATATGTAAATACCCTGGTGGCCGTTAGTGACATAATGCTTATCTTAGTATTTTTTGTTATATAAGTACGGTGCCCAATTATTATCGGAATAGGAGTCAATAGAAAAAATACGGGTCAAGGTTCAAACCTTAGAAATATATCATGTTTGCTCAAGAGAAGGTTGTAGAATAAAACGAATCAAATCGATTGTATACATGGTAATAAATTCCTATAAACTGATTTAACAAACAACTTTTGTTATATTAAACTGTTGTTTGAGTCATGTCATTTGAATTCACATCGGCAAAATATTAATTTATTCCTGCGGTCAGTATCCTGTTAAAATCTTATTAGTCAGTAAATATTTCCAAAATATTAAAGTATTTTTTTCATCTATTCAGATATGACACTGGCCTCAGACTTCACATATTCCTGATAACAGCAGTTTTGGATCTTCCTTGCACATACAATAAGAGAACCCCGAATTTTCCATGTTGCACTCTTGTGAAGTACCAATTTCTACCAAGGATATTCTCTTTTTAGCACGGACAAAACATTCTGTTTTTACCAACGGTCACCCTTGGATTATTTTGAACACATAACTATCTATTTTCTCTATTTGTACATAAGTAGGCCTGTATTTGACATTTCTAAAGTAATTTCTAACTTACCCAAAGGGTAATTTAGTCTTGGCATCTTTGGTTAACTTACCCAAAGTGTAAGTTGATCAAAGTAAAGTCAGTAACCACGATTTTCTACAACCTACAATCCGATGCAGATAACGTGAATGAACGGTCACGATTTCAAATACAGGCCGGAGAGAATTTAAATCAAATTTAGCTAAAAAATGCAATTGATAAGAAATAAATACAGTAACCTAAAAATAATGTTCTGTGCTATTCCGCTTTCACCGATTTCGGCTTTGAGTTCCTCTTGTACGTCTGATAGTAGAAGTGGGAGAAGAGACCGAAGAATATGGTCGAGTGGAACAGCAGGAATGCCCCGATGAATTTGGGATACCTGCAATCAACCCACAATAGCTGTGCGGAGTGGATGAAGACGAGGGTGAACTGCGCCTAATAAATAAAAAAAAGTTAATTATTTTTGTTTGGATTTTATGTATGAAGCATATGAAACGAAACTGGTGGTTGTTTTGGTGGAGTTTTCAGTTACAAATATTTGTTATTATTGTTCAAAAACACTATATATCGGGTGCACCAAATTTTTATTACACATCCAATATCTCATCTATTTGAAGATATGGAAATTTGGATTCAAGTTGGATCGATGTTGTTGGATCGGAAACAACCTCTGAAATGTTTATTATGCCATTAACACATAACTATATATTTTTTAAATGCTACACCCTGTATATTGTTACATTTTCTTTTTCTCCATATTATTTGCTTACATCATACATTACACAATTATAATAAAATTGTGTCAAAACCCCGTAAGGAGAAATCATGTGGGGCTATATCGAGCGAGTCAGCTGGTCATCTCGATGAGATTTTTTGTTGCCAATTCAATTAGTTCCAAATTTCTCGGCCAAGAAAATATAGTATTTGGTTGTTGTGTGGTGGTATCTTATTACCACCACATTGTAATATTTTCGTCAACAGGAATGTCATCCAACAAATTAGACAGAAATCCAGTTCAACTTTTAAGATACCCTTCATCTCTTAAAGAATCTTTATAGAAGTATCGGCCAAAAACTCTACCAGAAGGATGCAAATACAAAATATTTGATTGCTGCAAATATTTTGTCTATGAAGAAAATAAGCCAGTTCTCAATTTTAATTGCATTTTAGCACAAGACTTTTTTTAGTATTAACGTTATTCATTAGAGTGTACATGAATGGCTTAACAATTTTTGTTATTACGAGTTTAACACATGACAGGTTTATGTATTAAATGGCAGCAAGTACATTTCAAACATTTGCTAATAATGTTAGTACTGACAATGTAAATATGTAGATATTTGTCAATAACTAGAATGTCATAAGCTTGCAAAGCGAATACAATGAAGAAAAGAAAAATATAAAAATATACAGGGTATACTATTATTCTTAATTGCAGCAAATTTCGATCACCTTTTGGAGATTACTTCCGATCCATCAAAAACTTCTTTCTTGAATCCAAATTTCCGTCTGTTCAAACAAGTGAGGTATGTGGTAAACTTTGGCTGTGTAATAAAATTTGGGACACTCGGTATATCATATTTTCAAAAATACGTTGTTATGAAGTTATTGATATCATACACAGATTCTAAATTATTAGGTATTATTGGGTACACATACCCGTATTGTTACCTATTTTTATAGTTTAAAAAATGTAAATTGGAAATCACAAATAACTTCTCTTAAAGATACTTCATTTTTATATACTTACCAATTGGAGGGTGGTAAGGTGCTTCTTCCACCACAAGTATTTCTGGTACTCTGGTCCCATGGCTGCAACCATATAATAAAAGTACATAATAACGTGTACTATGTTGTTGATTAAATTCGAAAATGTTCCATGGCCACCTAAAAAGAATGAAATATTACTGTTAACTGTGTGTGTAGTACAATAAGTCGATTATAAAACAATGGAAAACGCTTCTATTTAGCAACATAGAAATTGTTCGATCTGCTTCAGAAATTTTATCAAATCAAGTTGCTGGAAGCGTGATGCAAATTGTTTGTTAATTTGGAATAAACCATAGCGAATAATAAATCATAATTAGATTGGCACACGAATAATGTGTACGTAATTTTACTTCTTTTAACTGTTTAGAATATAATAATGATTGTCCTACATTTTTTTCTTATGAGTATTTTCATTTTGCGCAAAATTGAGTAAACATTGTCTGAAAATTTGTTGTTAATTTTTTAGTTAAGCATGTACAGAATTTAAATCAAATTTTGTGAATTTAAATCAAAATGTAATTTTATTGTCAAATTAGGTTTAAGTGACTAGAAAACTTGGAAAAACATAAACTAGTAGGAATCCAAATTTTTACGTGATTTTCAACAGGCCGTAACTTGGAGAAAAATGGTCGCACAGAAAATTTAAAAAAAGGAAACTGTAGCTCCAAGTATCTAGTTTTTGGATTCGAAAATTTTTAGCGCCAGCGATTTTCGAGTAATCCTAAGAAAACCACCAGCAAAAAAAATCGAAATTTTTTTGGTTCTTTTTTGTGGTCTACGAACTTGAAAAAATTTTTGACAACCATATGGACCAGATAACTTTTTTATTCAGCTTCAATTCCTTTTTTTTAAAGACTTTGATACCATAATTTCTCGCCGAGATATCGGTTTTTTGAATGGAAAAGGATCATTTTGTGTTTGAATTATCGATATCTCAGCAACCAATTATGGCACAAAAAGTTAAATGTGGGTTTCAAGAACTTGAATAAATTCTCTACAAGAATTAGCCATTGGTTCTTCGAAAAATTGTTTTTTCCATTCTTTTACATGAATTTGAAAAAGCAACAAAAAAGGGCTTTTGGTGGTTTTTCGGAAAATCAAGCGCTGAATCAAAAATATCGAAGAAACCACTGATGTTAAGTGGGCCTTTTACAGTTCAATATACCCACAAAAACCTCCCAGTTTTTATAGTTACCCTTTTTTAATGGCTAATTCTTAATTTATTCAAGTTCTCGAAACCCACCTTTAATTTTTTGTGCGATCATTGGTTGCTGAGATATCGATAATCAAACAGAAAATGATCCTTTTCCATTCAAAGACCGATATCTTGGCGAGAAATGATCGTATCAAAGACTTTAAAAAAGGAATTGAAGCAGAATGGTTTATATGGTGGTTCAGCCAAAAACATTTTTTTCAAGTTCGTAGTCCACAAAAAAGAATTAAAAAAATTTCGATTTTTTTTTGTCGGAGGTTTTCTTAGGATACTCGAAAATCGCTGACGTTAAAACATTTCGAAGTTCAGATCCAAAAACTAGATACTTGGAGCTACAAATATTTGTGGAAGTAGTAATTCCTTAGGCAGATGATTTTGAATGACGCTATTTTATGCATAAATAAAGATATTTGTCTGGATTGTCAGCGCCAATTGCCAAAGGCACTGTTGACAATGCATCAATGAATGTTACACAATATTTACGTATATTGCTTATTAAATCTTTTCGATCTTGGCCACCAGAATTATATATTCAATAAGTTAGAATATTCTATATTCTAACTAAATTTATTGTCATTCTTCTGAGCAATTGAGAACACAATGAGCCTTAATTAAAGTAACCGTAGACTTTACATACACGTGTAATTATGAAGTATATAAATTTTCGAAAGCGGCCTTGGATAATTGTTACAAAAACCTGTTTAAGTTATTTTGCTTTATAGCTCAATTGTTCACATTGCGTTTCTTCATAGCGGTTAATATTTTTATGGGTTTGTATAAAAATTCCTCTGTGTATACCTATACAGACAAATTTCGAAATAAATTTAAGTGGTTATACCATTAAAATATAAATGATTAAAAAAAATAATACAAATTGTTCATATAACAATGTATTAGGTAGAGTGGCCAAATAAAGAATGTTTAACTCTGGAAGACTACAATTTTGAATCTAACTTTTGATCAAACGAGACTAAACCGGAAACTAAACTAGATACTAGATACACATTAGGATTGATAAGTCTGAAATGATCGATAAAAGGAAAGCATGATAATGATATATAAGAAAACATATTTTTTCAACAACCGCTCTTAAAGTATTACCTAACCTTCACGCACGCTTCACAGTTTCTAAAATTTTATTTTTACGCACTAGTGAAAAAGAAAAGGATAACAGAAGTTATATAAATTAAGCACTTTTTACAAAAATACACAATTAAAGTATATTGAAACTTAATTTCTTTTAGTTCCGTCATGTATTTGTACTGGATTGTTTAGATTCGGCAGGTTTTAGTGAATATATAGTCAATATATGTATGTATGTATGTTATTATTGATATTCACATTTTGTGACATATACGTATACCGATCTTACCTGTCTGCTATAAGTGACGAAGTTTCGTAATTCCTTTTAAATAGTTGTTTGACATTTATCTCATATTAATACCTAATCACAAAGATAAGTTTGAAATTACTTAATATTTGTCGTCTAAACATATTTTCAGTAAATATATTCTTATAAATTATTTTTTTCTGTGACGGGAAAAAAACGTTTGACATTTTATCCCTGTTGACAGGTAACAAAATATCACTTTTTTATGAAATTACTTTTTTCCCCAGGAAAAAAGCGAGTACCTCTTTCCCCGGATATACATATAATTTAGGGGAGATTAAAAAAAAAATTTTTTTTTTGCAAACAAGCTTAAAAGTTCCGTTTTTGGTGTAAAAATACGCCAGGTAAAATTTGAGCCCTATAATATTAATATTAAGATAGTCCATCGCACTTTCTATTTTCCATAAGAATAACATGCGGGAACATTTTTTTTGGCACCTTCTGATTTTTATTGCTTGCTAATAGTGTACTATATGGAAAAATGTTTAACATATTTTTGTCCAGAATTGAACGTTCTATAAAAAAGGTCTCTTATGATTTTTCGCTAAGTCTACTGGTTCAAAAGTTATTCGAGGCCAAAGTTGAATTCACCGAAAATTTGACCGTTTTTAGTGTATTATTACAACAAAATTAATGGTTTTATCGATAATACGTAGCCAAAATTTTATGTAAATTTTAAATTTGGTCTTTTAGAAAATGTTAGTTAACAATTTGTCGCTATGAAAAGAAAAATCAAACAAAAAATGTTTTCAGTTGAAATTATTAAAATTTTTATATTTTGAAAGAAAATTGCGTCAAGTAAAATATTGCATTTGATTTTTTCTCCAATTTTTTTCCGTACTCTGAGTACATGTTTTAAAAATTATCATTGTTAACTTTAAATTTCAAAACTAAAGTTGAACAATTAAACGGTCAAATTTTCGGTGAATTCAACTTTGGCCTCGAATAACTTTTTGAACCAGTAGACTTAGCGAAACATCATAAGAGATGGACAAAAATATGTTAAATTCTGGACAAAAATATGTTAAAAAATTTCCATATAGTACACTATTAGCAAGCAAAAAAATCAGAAGGTGCCAAAAAAAAAGTTCCCATGTTATTCTTATGGAAAATAGAAAAGTGCGATGCGGACTATCTTAATATTAATATTAAGGGCTCAAATTTTAACTGGCTATTTTTACACCAAAACGGAACTTTTAAGCTTGTTTGCAAAAAAAAATATTTTTTTTATTCACTCTAATATATATACACATACGTGGTAGATATTTAATAGGTTAGATATTTAATTTTAGAATATTTTATTATACAAAAGTTACATTTCCTTTATATCGAAAGTACAATTATTAAATGTGCATTGCATGAATGTGTTTATATTGTTCAAAATAACTACTAAACAACCACTAAGTTCGCAATTTTTGAATCAAATCACAGAATTAAATTGACAGATATTCGATTACTTGTCGCTATAAGTACAACAGCCTACCAGTTTAAAACTTCAAATTTCACATCGATAATTTTCTGACTTTAATATATTGTAATAATATGTTTTTTCAATATTAAATCATAGTTTTTCCAGTCACAGAAAAAAATAGTATATTATACATGGGAAAAATATTAGACTTTTTTCCCTCGTATAATAAATAACTATTTTAAAGCCAATAAAGGGATTTTCCGCGCAAATTATGAAATTACACACAATATTTTTTTCTAATCTAAGTACTTTAGGCACTAGTGTGAAAAGAAACTTCTTTATGCACTAGTGCCTAAAAATGTAAGTTATGTTCGATTTTTTGTACCTAAAAAAATCGGTTGTAGAATCTACAATATTCTACAGAACATTGTAGAATATTGTAGAATATTGTAGAATATACAATTCTACAACCTATACAGTTTGTAAAAACCGACATCGGCCAGTTGTGAAAAAGGACAAGTGCTACATTTTCAGTTCTAACAACAAGCACAAGTGGTGAGAGGGCATTATTCCCTCACTACCTTCGATGCAATTCGTGTGCGGTTGCTTCTTATCTGTCGTCTCACTTCTGCTTGTCCTTTTTCATAACTGGCCGATGTCGCCTTTAAACACACGGTATACAATATATAACTCGTGTATAAAGTGGTGTGATTGAGTGAAAATTTACACTTGTCAGAAAGGATCGCTTTATACACTTGCTGCATAAATAACTATTTTTTCTGTGATCGTCCAGAATTGACATTTTAGGTTTGATGTTTATGAGTTCAGAATAGTTTTTTGTACGAATTCTAAAATCTCGTTAGAAAAGGTATAGTGTACAACACCTTTAGAATACACAGATGTGCCATTCCTTAACTTGGTGTAGAATATACTGTTCTGCAACTAGGCCAAAAAAAAAAGAGTCGAATTTACTGTTTTTTTTTTTTTGTTTATTGTTATTAATTTTTTATCGCAGAAAAAAGTTAGAAATAAATCGTTGTATTGATTTGCACCTCGTAAAAAAATCAATTTCGTTATTTTTCCTATAAATACACAATATACCATTGTTTAATACTGTACAGGAAAGTACTGAAATTATTTTTTTCTCTTATTTGTTTTGTAAAAAATAAAACAATATTTACAAATTAGCAAGTATTTACTATCCAGGGTGATACCTAAGTTGAGTCATATTTTGTAATAGTGGGTAGAACTATTCAAAACAAACATTTTTTTTCCAACATTTTTCAATAAACTCAAAAATATAAAAAGTAAGCTTATTAATTTCGAAAATAGCATTTATCGGTTCCTGTCTTAAATTTAAAGGAAAGTAAAAAAAGTAAATTCAAATGTATCGAAAAATTCAATGTATCGCTTATTTTGTGAATTTAAATATTTTTATTTAACCTATTTTTTAACAACAGAACACTAAAAAATAAAACTAACACAAATAAAACTACCTATTCTAATCTGGTCTTAAATAAATGTCCACACTGTACCCCGTTGACTTCTTGACAGTAATCAAGCCGCGATTCAAATTCTTCAACCATGTTACGTATCATCGTTTCAGCGAGTATTTTTTGAATTTCGTATGTTATTCTATTTTCAAGTCATCTACATATACTAGTAGGCTTATTTACATACACACTATATTTTAAATAACCCTACAAAAATAAATCCATGGGGGTTAGGTCAGGCGATCTAGGAGAAAACTCGAATTGACCCCTTCCCCCAATCCATTGACTCCGGAAATACTTCGTTTAAAGATTCATTTAAATAATTAAATAATTAACAATGCGCTTTATATTGTTTATTCTCAATTTTTGAATTCTGAATAACTTTTGAGAGTGTGTTATGTCAAATAGCCGAGCAAATTTCTGTAGAACCTCTTGCGTTTGAGTGATTTTTTAAACAAACTTTCCTTCGTTTTTTATCGAATTTTAGCTTTTGATTGGTTGCCTTTTTAAAATGACTTGATAGAATCGCGCCAAAATTTAGGAGCATACTGAGTGAAATAAGAGCTTTCAAATTATGTATCATATGTTGTTATTTACAAAAAAAATTATGGATGACGTCATATCTTTGACAGCTGTCAATAAAAAAAACAAATGAGGTACGTTTAACTTTTATCGAATTTATGCGCGATTTTACACCCTCAGTGTATATACCTAGTCGTGCCATAAGTTCTGTCTTTCATATTGAAGTGCATCTACAACGTTGTCAAATAACGTGCATAAACTTGTTTACTTTACCGCGGCGTAAGTGAGAACCTAAATAGTTCGACATACATTAGTTTGATGCCAACAGTCACACTGAACATGGAGTGGGGCAAAAGCGAGAATCGCATCGCCGTTATTGCATTACACAAGTGCAATAAATCGCCAGTCGAGATTTTCAATATTTTGAAACCATTGAAAATTACGAAGAAATTTATCTATAGGACTATCCATCGATACAATGAGATGTCTTCTATCCATGTCAGACCAAGAAGCAGTCGGCCGCGAAGCACAAGAACCAAAAAATAGTTAAAGCAGTGGCCGAGATAATTCGCCGAAATCCTCTCCGTAAGCAGAAAATCATGGCACGTGAAATGAAAATTCCACCAAGAACTATGTCTCGCATTATAAAATAAGACCTGAAGCTTCCAGCTTACCGAGGATCTACCGGGCAGCGCTTAACACCGGCGTTAAAGCAGATAAGAGTAACTAGAGCTAAAAACTTATTAGTGCGGCACACAAATGGTGGACACCGACACATTCTCTTTACGGATGAGAAAATTTTTACTGTGGAGGAAAAATTTAATCGCCAAAATGATAGGGTATATGCTCACAGCTCTCGTGAAGCAGCTGAAAAATTTCAAACGTAGAAAGAGGCATGGTCCGGCTGCAGTAATGGTGTGGTGGGGAGTTTCGTATGACGGCGTTATCAAATTGCATTTTTGTGAGCAAGGGGTGAAAACCCGGGCATCTAATTACCAAAGTGACATTTTGGAGAAGGTGGTAAAGCCATTAAACAATACTTTATTTGCTGGAAAGCATTGGATATTCCAGCAAGACTCAGCACCGGCACACAAGGCTAAGTCCACACAACGCTGGCTGGAGACAAATGTGCCCGAATTTATTGCTGCTGTAGATTGACCCTCGGCAAGCCCAGACCTAAATCCTTTAGATTATAGATTGTGGAGTGTTTTAGAGGAGAAAACTTGCAGTAAACCTCACCGAAATATCGACTCATTAAAAGCCGATTTGGTTAAGGTAGCCGTCTCTATACCGTTAGAAGTGGTGCGTGCTGCCATAGACGAATGGCCGGACCGTTTGACGAAGTGTGTAAAGGCCAAAGGTGGACATTTTGAATAACTTTTTTGTAGGTATAATAGATAAGCAATAGATATTATTAATTTCTTTCGATTGTTTCATTTTTTGAATGAATTAGACAACTTTATATTAGGGACAGAAATTATGGCACGACTAGGTACTCTCGGCTCTCACACAATCATAATGATTGGTAGAAGAAGAATATCATTTTCTATTATATGTGGTATTAATAATAATAATAATAATATTTATTCATCATCTGTAAGTACATTAATAGTACATATGATATGTCAAATTGTATAAAATGTATAAGAGTGTATAAAATGTATAAGCTGTATAAGATATATAAAATGTATAAAATGGATAAAATGTATAAGTGTATAAAATGTATAACATATATGAAATATAGTATAGAGTAAAACATGTAAAACAGAATGAAGACGTTAAAATACCATGGATTAATTATTTAAAAATTCATTTACGGTATAAAAGGTCTTTTCAATAAAAAATAATTTGATTTGCTTTTTTAAATGCGTGATAAGTTGCAATTTCTTTTAGGTTTTATTGGTAACTTGTTGTATATATATATATAAATCTACAAGCAGGTGAGTTCTTAAAGGTAGTAGTTTTGTGTTTCGGGAATTGTAACTCATCTCGATGTCTAGTACCATAGCAATGAGTGTCTCCCACACGCGAAAAGTGCTGTTTGTTTTTTAAAAGCATATAAAGCACATTTAAATAAAAAAAATTGACGGGACAGTTAGAATATTGTTAGCTTTAAAAATGGTTTTACAACTTTCCATAGATTTTAAGTTGAATATTAATCTTATAATTCTCTTTTGACCTACGGAAACTCTATTTATGGACTTACCAACCCCCCACGTGACTATATTATTTGAAATATGGCTGTATGCCAAACAATAATAAATATTCAGCAGGCCTTCAGTATTTAAACATGATTTCATCTGCATTATAGCAAAGTAAGCAGAGTTTATCTTGGTACAGACATGATCAATATGTACGTCCCATCCCAGTTTACTGTCTAAGTGGGTTCCTAAGAAATTTGGTGCTTTTGCGATAAACTTATATTATTCTCAAGTTCAAAGGTTGACGGCAGTTTTTTTTTTTGTTATGAAAGTTTAAATAAACTGTTTTATTGTCGTTTAATATTAATTTGTTTCGATGACACCATGCGTCCAATTCATCGCAAACCCTATTCATATGAGATGATAGTTCCTCCAGGAGTCTGCGCGGAGATAGTTATTGTTGTATCATCTGCAAACATAGTAATTTTACCAATCGAAATATATTGTGGTAAGTCATTAACGTACAGCATAAAGAGGAGAGGTCCCAGCACAGAGCCCTGAGGAACTCCCATTTCTACGTTATGTTTTTCAGAGATATTGCTGTCGTATTTTACTAACATTTTTCTATTTGTTATATATGATTTGATCCACAACAACATGTTATCCCGAATACCCATAGAATAAAGCTTTTGACACAGAAACTCAACATCAACCGTGTCGAAGGCACGAGACAGGTCGAACATTAAAGACATTACATATTTGCCATTGTCTAGCTCTTGATATACAAAGTTTAATATGTGATAAGAAGCTGTTTCTATAGACATGTGTTCTCTAAATCCATGCTGGCTTGTTGTTAAAATGTTTGATTTATTTAAATATTTAGTTATTATATTATGTACCAGCCTTTCAATAAGCTTGGAGAAAACACTGAGAAGGGATATTTGTCGATAGTTTGCGATATCTAAAGGATCTTCCTTTTTATATAGTGGTATGGTACAAGCTATTTTTAAGATGTCAGGGAAAATGCCCGTATCAAGAGATTTGTTTATTAAGTAGGTTAATGGTTCGCAAATTATATCTCTAATTGATTTTAACAGCATTACATTTATTTCATCTAAACCAGTGGACTTTTTATTTTTAAGTTGTTTATTACTCCCTTTACATCGCTTATGTCAATGTAGGGTACAAATAATGAATTTACTTGGTTTTCTGATATTGTACAAGGCAAAGAAATATTTTCCCCAAAGTGATGATTTAATTTCACTTTTGCTATATCAGAAAAATAACGAGCAAATGTATTAGCTAGCTTTCAGAGTCACTTACCAGATTATTTTCCACTTTAAGTATGATTTTATCTTTTTTTTGATTTAGTTTTTCCTAATCGTTTATTAATTATCGTCCAAGTTGCACGTGCTTTGTTTGGAGCATTATTTTTATTTTATTTTTTGTAATACCTTGATTTAGCTAATTTTATATTTCTTTTGTACGCTTGCATTTTCTTATTATACGTTTCCTTGCTTTTTTCACAATTTAAATTTTTAATTATCCATTGTAGTTTATTTAACTCATTTCTCTCACTTCTTAATTCTTTGGTGTACCATGAATTGATCTTATTGTTTTTTTCGTATTTTCTTTTTTACAATAGGGCAACTAATTTCTAAGCACCATGTTAGAGATTCTAATAAGTAATTGAATCCCACATTTACATCAGTCGTAGAGTAAACGAATGCAAAATCTAGTTTTTGAACATTATATAGGAAGCAATTGATATTTTCGTCTGACATATTCCTGAGTGAAATTTTTTTGTCAGGTTCTTTTAAGCTTAATTTTTCTTCGGTACAAATGTTAATAATTTGTGCATAATGATCAGCTAAAAACGCATTGACTGTTTTCGCTTGATACATATCATTCGGCATATTTGTGGTTAAGTAATCTAATATACTTATGCTAGTTTGGCCATGACAATTTGTAAAAATTCGGGTAGGATCACAAGTTGTTAATTTCAATTGAAATGACTGTAAAATGTCATCCAAAGTTTTTTTAAAAACTGTTTCC
The DNA here is from genome assembly GCA_029963805.1 of Aromia moschata. NCBI lineage: Eukaryota > Metazoa > Arthropoda > Insecta > Coleoptera > Cerambycidae > Aromia > Aromia moschata. The sequence continues at coordinate 2,045,432 of JAPWTK010000049.1, read as the reverse complement.
GTGCTATAATCTATGTTCAAATCTCCACAGAAAATTACGTATTTAGATTTCTTTGTTGCTAGTTCAAGTGCGCTGCTGATACAGTTAAAGAATATTTGAAAATCCCCGCTTGGAGGTCGATAAGTTCAAAAATACAGTTTTTTGTGTCCTACATTTTGACACCAAAATAGTTTAAATTGGATAATACATAAATATAAAAATTACAGAGGTGTTCTGGTGCTTAATCAACTATAGTGTATCTCGTAGTGGACAAAATTATCTTTTGCGATATTTAAAAATAAACTTTGTCAGTAATTTTTCTATGATGTCACATACCTAGAAGTGGGTACTTTTTTTAGTTATTACGTTATTGAAATGAACTGAATGATCGTAAAATGACATTCTACGTATCGTTTAATTATCATTATAACGACTACCTCGAGGCATACGCTCGGAAAATTTATAATGTACTTACACGCGATAGTGTCCTCTTAGTAAATTGCAAATTATTATGATGTTTATATATCATCTTCATGTTTCACGTTAATAATAAGTAATTATAAAAGTTTTTATGCAATGGCATCGGTCAGTTAACGTCATCTAATGAAATTATGAATTAGCTAAGCGTTTTTTCTTCTATAATAGAACTTGCTCTTTATGGCCTAGCACAAAAAACAAGGTTCCCCCTTATTAGGAGCTAATATTTGATGACTGATGTTAAAAATCTGCATACCATAATGATTTTCTCGACCTAGCCGGGAAAAAATATTCCCGTATTGTCAGGTTTGGTTCCTTAATAACGGCCAAAAGTATATTGGAAATTGGCATTTTGCTGCGTTAAAAGAACCCTGTTTAAGAAAACCAAGCTTGTGTTTCCTTCTACACGTCCTACCCCGGAATTTGGCTTCACTTGTTCTCATACAGAAGAAACGACCAGTCTTGGTCAAGTTGATCTGTGATCATAACCATTCAAAATTGTTTTTGTAACTTGGACATGCATTGTGTTATGAAGAACATAATGTTATGAACTTAAAATAACATTTAGGTAACTAAGTTAAGAAGTTAAATGGAGGAGGCCTATTCACCTCAGGCCTATTTCACAGGCCTGTAATAATAAGTCATTTTACAGATTTTAGTTTTTGGTTTTAGTTTTTGGTTTAAAAAACTTAAATCCTGGAGTGGGTACTGGAACCTTCGGCGTAGAAACAAAAAACTGGACGTCTTCCACGAAACACCGAACTACTACACTTTTCTCGACGCGCGTTTCGCCAACCAAGTTGGCATCTTCAGGAGAATATTAAAACTGTTTTAATCTTGTTCCTTGTTAAAAATGCACTTCCTTGTACTACTATTTTTTTTTTGTAAGTATGTCATAAATCAAGTTGGCAGAAACGGAACGTGCCACAGAAGTACTGAAAGTAAATGAAAGTAACTACCATCCTTTCGTACGTTTGCCATATTTTATTACAAAATTATATCATATTACTCAACGTATTGAGTATAAGAGAGGTTGTACAACAGCTCCAGCTGTCACAGGACCACTGCAATCAAATCAAATTGAGGCAATCACCATCACGTGATACACGAGTTGCCTATATGTTGCGTCGCCATGTCAATTTTAGTATAAATTACTCATACGCATATATTTCTTCAATCTTTCTTGTTTCTCTTAAAAGATTTTCAATGGATTTAACTGCGGACATTAAAATACAAATTGCTAGTGTAAAAAAGAACCTTGACACAATATTTTAACCAAATATTAATAGAAAATAACATACATATATTACCTAAGTTAGAACAGCATGGAGCAAGGTTGTTGCAATACTTTAATCATTATACAATTATTAGAAAACATAATTTATAATATAGGAGTTCCCGGTAATGTTTACGTTGACATGTATTATACCATATACTGAAATTAAATATATTTTCTAAAAAACAGTTACTGTTAGAAGGCTTTCAATAAATTGGCAACGGTTTAAGGATGGTATCGGAAATATGGTATAGAAGTTTTATCGTCAAAATAGGCCCAAAATGAGCGAAATAAATTCTGTCCTGTCTGTAGATTTATCTACCTGATAATATTTATCGTGTACACTGTAACTCGAGATCTCTTTAAGATATCAATTAGATACTTTGAGAACTAGATACTTTGAGAACCTTACACATTATATCAGAACATGGCACCGACTTTGAACTTAGTATGTTAAAGAGTTGGGGGGATGAATGGTGGAAATGTACTTTTCCCTTCCCTATAGACAATTCTCAAACACTTTGAGATGCTTCAAAGAAACACACATATATACCTTAACAACGTCTGTAAGTGTTGGAGGGTTGAAGGGGTTGAGATGGTGAAATGAATTTTCGAGTCAAATAAAATGTCTGACATGCATTTTAGAATACACACAATGTACAGAGATTTAAAAAATTAATATGTATATTTCTTTTTCTACTCTCCGTATCCCTTAGAGGATACGGAGAACTAAAATAAAATATAGAAAATTACTATTAATCAATTAGAACATATATTACACACTCGTTCGTGTTTATATTCGATTTTAAAGTAAGATTTTATCTTTTGGATCAAGATGATATATAATTATAAACATCCAAGAAAAACAAAACGTCATCAAAGTTGGCTATGAACGAGAGAGATAGAAATAGCGGTAATGTCGAAGCTTTTCGGTTCTGTCATACTTTTGACAAATGACTGTCACTTGTAAAATAAATAATGATGATAATGACAGTAAAAGATAGAAATACGTCTTTTTTTACTAGGCCGGTTTTATTAAGTTTTTTTTTTTTTTTTGGATGGCTCATATATTGGGGTGTGTTATATTGAGAGGGATTTTATATTTGTACTATAGTAGTATTTGTGTAATAGTAGTGTTAAATAAGTATCTTTCATTGTTTAGAAACAGACCAGCTAAGTTTAAAATTCACAAAAAGAATACTTTGCTATTATATATGGAAGTTAAATTTTGTCTACTAGCAATCAAAGTTTTATTAGTTTTGTTGATTAAGGAATATATTATTGCTGCTGGGTGTCTCATTGCAACAGCTTCAGAGCTTCAAAACGGAAAAGATCTATACGAAGCTGCAAATTGGATCCAGACTTGCTGTTTATTTTTGAATCGCATCTTCATCATGTATTTTTCTTCACCTTTTCTCAATAATCTTGTTTAATTTGAAGTACACAGACGTCGGCCATAATGCGAAATGACATTGTCAGGAGTTGCTTTGTTGTTCTCTTTCCTAGACATTAAGACCTTGATATTTGTTTCTATTTAAATTTTGGTTGTAATGGTTAATATCCTTGGTTAAGTAACCAAAGTAGTTGCTGATTAATCTACGACAGCTATGTTTATCCTTTTGTTTTGTGTCCATCTGCTTGCATTTCCTTTTTTTTTGTCTCGTTTGACTGTACTCTACTGTTGACGGGCAAAACACCAAAATGCAGTTCATATGCCGTCTGCTGTTTAAGTCAAGTTAGCGTTACTAAAACTCACTAATAATAAGCAATATATTTTCATCATTACTTTCACTTTATTTAATATAACTTAATACATGTGCATTGTGCATCTAACGACTTAATTTTAATATTGTAATCTTAAAGAATCTAATTTTAGGATACTTTGATAATATTCAAGTTCGCTCTAATAACATTTTTGAGCTATTGGCTAATCTGTAGTGTCCGTTTCCATTTATGTATGTTTGGAAAAAAACAAGAGTGCAAGAGCGCAAACTAGTTAGAAAGCGCTTTATTGGATATCGATTGCAATTTGTATGGATGCATGATCAGGGGTGAACTGGGAGGAAAGTAAACAAAATCTTGTTCTGCTAGCTTGCCGATTAAAACAAGTAAAATTGTCCGCTGGCTTTCATATTTCTACGCCGAAAAAATATTGTTCGTGTTGTTAATAAATTGTGTTCAAATGTATTGTTTTGTAGTGCTTTTAAATACATTCTCAATAGAGTAGGCTAGAATTTTATTCCGAAGTTGGCAATATCCAATGTCTAATGATAAATTAGCAGTGACACTTGAAGATCTAAATTCAGCTAACAACAGCTAAGTGATATATGAAGGACAGTTAAAATTTAAAATATATACTTGTATATAAATATATTTTTAGATCAAATATTCAAAAAGTTGTGGGGTTATGTTAGCACAAACATATCTAATAGCCTCAAAGTTCTTCGATAGTGTAATGTGTGCTCCCAAAAAGTGTGCGTTTGAGATGTGGATAAATAAAATAATCTATTATTGTAAGATCTGGCGACCTTGTAGGAAAATCCAACAGTCGAATGTAAAAAATTCTTCCAAATAAGCAAGAAAGTTTGTGAAAGGTCCAAGATACGACCGCATGATTTATGTCCTCATAATATTAATGAATGCGATATGTTGGGAATTAAACTGTTTAAAAATGTTTAAATCGAAGAGCCAAGGGTGCCTCATTTATTTTGGCTGCAAGTACCCGAAAACAATGAAATAATTCTTTAATTATCACACATTTTTTTCAGTCCGAACCGTCATTCGAATAAAAAAGTTAAGAGGAATTACCGACAGACTTCCCATTATTTTGATCCAGTTCCTGATTTTTTGCCCGACTTTTTGACGTCTCGTTCGACTTTCTAGTTTTTTCTCCATTCGACCATGAACGTCAGTTTTGCTGATCCAGTTACGGTTTACCGATCTAGTGTCACGAAATTTGTCATTACAAGCTTGAATTTGATTTACAAGCTATGCGTAAGTTGTTACAAGGTTAGGATAGTGTTCATGGAACTCCTGTGAGCATTAATTAATTGAATAACATATTTTCCATTTTCTAACCCCCACTCAAAAATAAATTTCCAAAAGAGTTTTTGTGTGGTAATCCCATTTTATAAATATGTAATTCGAATAATATACAGGGTGGCTGGGAACTGAATGTACAATGTAATACCAGAGATTCCTTGACACAAAAGAAAACATTTAGGCCTATCTGCATATAAACTGCTGGCCACTCGAACTTACACATAGAGACTTTTAGGCAAAATTTAAAGTTCAATATTTTTAACAGGAATGCAAATTTTTGAACGCGGCTTGCAAATTTTAAGAGCTAGTTTTTTTCGGATTAAGCTGCATGACGTATATTTATCGTAGGACCATAGGTTTATTATATACGGGGTGATCAATGATGTCATGCAAAAAAATAAAAAAGTTTGTATGAGTGAAATTTCCGCAAAAATTTTTTTTTTTGTCGTTGCAATATGGTTCATTACTAAGGTAATATCAATATCTCTAGACGTTTTTGTCAATTTTTGGATTAAGGCCCTTAGGCTTTCTACACACTACTCAACATAAAAATTTGGGTAGAAATTTTTTTAAAATGCTATAACTTGACATTGGATTGACGGTTCTTGATGATTTTTGCGGATTTGGAATCTTTATTTCACGTAGATTTTCTCAGGTCTAAGCATTTTATATGAGGGTTGAAATTTACACATTATACCGGGTCGATAATAAACAAAAACGTAGCGACAAGAACACGTTTATTACATTATATTCTACAATATACAAGATTGGTTAACAACGGCCAATAGTGAATTCTTAAAAAAATTATAATTCTAAACCTAATTTAAAAGTTCCTACAATCCCTAAAAAAAAAACACAGTGTACTGTAATAACAAAGATTAAGTATGTATGGATAGGGATTCCTAATAGTAATTGGTATTGGTAATTTTTAATAAATAAAAAATAACCTGAAAACATAAATTGTCTGTCCATTAATTTTTGTTTTCAACCCACTGCGTCAAAGATGGGAATTTTCGGAGTTTACAATGAAATTGGATTTATTGTTGGCAACAGCGTGGTAAAAGGACGAGATCATTGAAGGCAACCGACAAATATAAATGGAAAAATGCCAAGTGTCCTATCTTTAAATACCTAATCTTTTGGTAATAATTTCCCTTTCTGCCGTGGTTAAACGCCTCATATTAATTAAAATTTACAAAATTATAACATTGAAATGTGTCAGATTATTTCTAGAATAATGTTAACAGTTTTAATTCCATAGCAACAAATTTGTTTTTCCAATGCCTACTTTGAAATTGACGCGTCGCGTAGAAATTACACCCGATCATAATTATGGGCATGGGGGTGGACAAAGAACTCTGTAAAATTGAATGATTCTTTGAGACAACAAACTGGGGTGTGAGTTTCGGACAGAGCAGTGAGAAGAAAGTTAAATAAAAACAACTTGAGGTGAGAATTTATTTTTACAAAAACTTAGATAATGCCAAACCTTAGAGCGCGTCGTACCCTACGTTTTTGTTTATTATCGACCCGGTATAATGTGTAAATTTCAACCCTCAAATAAAATGCTTAGACCAGAGAAAATCTACATGAAATAAAGATTCCAAATCCGCAAAAAAATCATCAAGAACCGTCAATCCAATGTCAAGTTATAGCATTTTAAAAATTTTGATACCCAAATTTTATGTTGAGTAGTGTGTACAAAGCCTAAGGGCCTTAATCCAAAACTGACAAAAACGTCTAGATATATTGATGTTACCTTAGTAACGAACCATATTGCAACGACCACAAAAAATGCTTTGCGGAAATTTCACTCATACAAACTTTTGGATTTTTTGCATGGCTTTATTGATCACCCCGTATATAATAAACCTATGGTCCTACGATAAATATACGTCATGCAGCTTAATCCGAAAAAAACTAGCTGTTAAATATTGCAAGCCGCGTTCAAAAATTTGCATTCCTGTTAAAAATATTGAACTTTAAATTTTGCCTAAAAGTCTCTATGTGTAAGTTCGAGTGGCCAGCACTTTAGTTAAAGTTGCTCCGTTTAGCTGCTAGAGGGACTTAAAATTCTGGAAAAATTCATATTTTTCTTTAATAAATCTAAAACGCGGCTATCAATTTTGACCATTTTTTAGATATGGATTTAGGCTTACAACAATGTTTTTTTTTAGCGCCATACAGGGCGCTTTCGAAATATAGAAACGCCTTGGAGTGAATGTTGAGTGTAATTTTCTACTCATATTTTGTTATCGTGGAATAATGGCTACTCATTTGTTTTTCATTGAAGAGGCTTGGTGTCGAAGTTTTTTTGACCTCTTGATTAGAGGAGCGGTTTAGCTAAAAAAAAATAAATTTGATATTTCGAATACCAAGGAAAATAATTTTTATGTTTTAGAAACGTTTGGTGATGTTAAACATGATGAATGCAAAATGAGTTACATAAATGAAAAAAAGGAAAACATGTGTTATGGTTTAACAACTTTCCATATATTTTATTTTAAATTATAACAAATGTTCAACATGGTTAGAATGTTTTAAATAACGCCTGCATTAAAAACAAAAGCAAGGTTTCCTACTATTTCTGGTTGCTATATTGTATGTTCACTGGTAGTGTAACCAGTTTAGGTTGTTTATTATTCGATGTAATAAAGTGTTTCAATACAAAAAAATCATATAAATAAGAACTCTTACTGTCAATGTAACTAACTATTATAAGGATATATTTGTTCATAATTTGAAGTAAGAAAGGTTTCCATATAATGAAATAATTCTTTAAATTAATGTGCAAGCAATTTAACTATCTATTAATTCTATCACCAACATGATTTTAATATCATCAACATGATTTTAATACAACGAAATATGTGCTTCAAGTAGTCTGGTCTTACCAGCAAAGATGCTCATGGTGGAAATGAATTGATTCATGACTGAATATCATCGATTATGTCCTGATGTACGTAAACAATTCATAAGCATAACACGTTCATCGGACTAAAAGTCATAAATTAATAAAATCCGCACGATGCCGATGTATATTTATTGTATTTACACTGAATTTTGGTTCAGTGTACTTTCCCCCATATACTTACATAAAATAGGGACACATATAGGTATACCAATATAAGTATTTGCGTATAGAGCATATACTTGTATATGTAAAAGTGTTCATATTGAAACTTGTACCACGGTAAGACACAGACTACTAATTCTCGTTGTAGATTACGACACTAATAAAATATCAGGAACATATTGCAATATAAGCTCTTTCCTGCGCTTTTAAAAGTATTTGGCAACGTCTGCTATATTGCAAAATCTATCAGATCAAATTATTTTACATAATAGGTAGTAGAAAGATACATTTCAGATTAATTAATGAATAATGAATGATTCACGTAGCAATAGGAAGTGATTAATAAAAAAAATCAAATTTTATATGACTTGTATATGACCATTGAAGAATTAGAATTAATTATTCTTTTTACTGTGAACATACACACACAATAATGGTCTTAAATTTTATAGAAGTTGGGTATACTACTTTAATGTCTAGCGTAAATAATGAAATAATACTGAACATTAAAACATCCTCATGATATAATAGTAAAATAGTTTCTAAATAAACTTAATTAATATAACTAATTGATTAGGTAATAATATCTAAATAAATAATAACACTCATGTATGCTTCAATATGATGTATAAAATAAAGTGTCCACACACAATTATAATGTTGGCATCAACAGCAGATGATTAACATTTTTTGTTCAAACTCTCAGTTCTAACAATCTTCTGATGATGTTCACGTGGTTTGCGAAACGCTCGCATTGCATACAATGAATAATTTAGTGTTGCCGAAAAATTTTACAGGTTTTTCCTTTCAATTTCAATTTTGTTCCAATTTCAGTCTCCAGAAAGTTTAGTGGTCTTTATCGTTTGAAAGGTATCTTACATTTGGTTAAATATTTGAGAACGGCTATTTGTTTTTTTTTATTCTCTTTAATATGTTGTTCATTAAAAGTATAAAATGTGGGGTGAACCACTACATTAACTACATGTCTTACCATAATATCCAATAATATACAGTGTGTCCACATTTGAAAAAAATTGATAAAAAAATATATAATAAAAATATTAGTTTTATTTATTAAATAAGAAAAATTAAAATGGCTATTAAGAAAACGATTGGCCTGCTACTTGTCACGAATATATACGAATTTTCAAAAAGTTATTCCAAACGTTTTTTATTTTTCCCCACCAACACTGTACTCGATATTTTTTTTTGTAATACTTATCTCAAATGATAATTTACTGATCACATTTTAGTTAAACTTATGTGATAAACGTAAATTAGTGTCTGAATTTTTTGTTGAATAAACCAACTTTATAATATAAAACTGTATCAGAGGTAGGTATATAATATCATTGTTAATAATATACATACCTATTTAAGTATTTATAGCATAGGTTCTTCATCTTTTTTTATCTCTAATTTCAGAGATTACAGATTCAACTAAATGCCTAATGGTTGTTATAATAACATTATTAATCACCCAAGGCTGGTGAGCTCAATTTAGGTCAAATTATAAATTGAGCTCATTGGTTTTTTACTCCATCTAAAATTAACGATAATATTGTAACAAGTAAAAGTAACTTGGATTGTACCCCATCTAAAAGTAACAGTTCTTGCATTTCCTTTTATTTCACTGACCGTGGCTGTTTTGCAGGAGTTTAAACAAATAAACGTTATTGTAATTAAACCTTTTATATAAAAAGTAAACCTTTTATGTTAAATATTGATAAAATACTGTCTTTCAATGGGGTTAATCTCAATTCACAATGTTTATCATAATCAAACTGTTTATATGGTTTGTATAGGTTACGTCACAAAACACCTAAATATATGTAAAATGTTGAAAATTACATAGACGTGAATATAGCCGCTTACTTAAATTCCCATGTTCTCATATCGTATTTTACATTAGAATATTGTTAACTGCTTGTCACTAAATTGCTAAGTAAGCGTGTTCAAGTATACTCTCCGCCATTATTACTTATGTAGTACACACTGGCGGATCCGGGGGGGGGGGGCATGGGGGCCACGCCCCCCCTCTCCCTTGGCGCCCTTAGAAATTCCAAAAAGTATTCTTGTGATAGTCGGTATTTTTGTATAAATGGATTTTTCATTGAAATTCTAAAGTGCCAAGAAAACGCGTGACCTTGACAATTTTCAAAATTTTCTGCGGCGCCAATATGGCCTCTCGCGGCTCATATGTTGCTTTATCACTAAAATGCCCCCCCCCCTGAGAGGCCTTCTGGATCCGCCTATGGTAGTACACTTTTAATGTCTTTATTATTAATATGGATGATATAATCTTTATGCAAAGAAACTACTGTAATTTTAAGTTTATGTAATTTCAGTTCTCTGAAAAAGTATTGGAGTATTTTGATATAAAAAACATCCAAATTGAAGAATCGAACGAAGGGGCACATTATTTCTAAGATTTTGTAGCAACTTTTTATGACTGGTTTTAAATTATTTTGGAAAAATCTTAAAAATCGTGTTTGTAATATCTTTTTGAATGTTAGCAAGCATATAGGTATACAATAGCAGGACAAACTCTAAATAACTCTTCCCGACGTTTTATTTTCCCCAGAAGCTCTATTTTCCGCAATTTTTTATTATCAACGTAAAATTTGACAATTTTACGTTACAATTTTTATGTTGACATTTGGACAAAATAATATGCTTACAACATGTACTAAAACATCCTGAAATTAGATTATCAAAAAAATCTGATAATATTTTTTTCCTCTGATGCCAGATTGTCTAACGTAAATATTTATCATTTACTAATTTTCGACACTCCGCATGAATGTTCTACGATTTATTATCAAAATATTAAACTAAATCTTGTTCTCGCAAGAATACCAGTCCAATCCTGGATGAAGTCAGCTAGCAGCTAACTAGACGTTATGCCCAAGATGTAAAGGATATTGCAATAATTATCTGTAATTCAGAAGTAGAAGCTGAATTAGCAGTTATATAACACGTGTTAGATTTCTCTTAAGTTTATAGTATGGTTGGTTTAAACAGTTCTGCAATGAATCGCGTTGTAAATGCGTACCACATTTTTAACATCGCGAAATCTGATTGATCCTCAAAAGATACATACATATACGTTGAAGGCGAATATACCACATTTTACGCTAGTAGGAAATGACCTTCATTTAAATTTATTAAATATCGTGAGTCGAGTAAAAATAAATTTGTAATTCAAAATAGGCGAGATTAATTCGGTTGTTTCTAGAAGGATCCTTAAAATAGGTAGATACACCTGGTTCACACATGACACAATTTTGTTACAATGTGCTCGGTACAATTAACTACGAGTATGTTAATTTTTTTTTTAAAGATGTTGGCGACCGAAATATGATAATTCGTTCGCGCGGCATAGGCCGGTGTTGCGGTAATATAATTAAAATAATATATTGGATTGGTTCCTAGGTACAGTGGATATTGACGTTATTATTAATTATGATATTAGAGAAGGACAAAGGTAACAGCTATTATGTCCAAAATTACAACAGTGTACCGAGTGATTCAGTTTGGTTCTCGCGGACCTATATCTTTTTTATTTGTAGGGAAAACTGCAGCATACTATATATATTTGAAAACTATTTGAGTATCTCTATCGACTGGTAATTGTAAATAAATTTGACACACGAAAAATACGATATTCAATCTTTTTTTTTTTCAAATGAAATGGTGCTCGGTTTTTTTTGTTGATTCTTGTAGAGAATTTGTTTCTACGTAATATAACAACGTAAAGAAACTTTTGACTGAAAAAAAAAACTATAGTGAATTCAAATTTAGAAATTATTTTACGGAGGGAGCCATGAATACTATAATAGAATTCCTTTTAAGTAGATGACACAGCAACACCAACATGATTGTATTCAAAACTACCCAAATGTAATACAGTAGAAACTCGATGATCCGAATTAATTGGGGCCAAGGGTTGCTCGGATAACCATAAACTCGGTTGAAGATAGGTATAGGGTATGTTACATGAAATATGTGTAGAATTGTTCGGTAAATACAAAAATGTCGAAAAATACAGGGTGTTGTATTTAAAAAACTTATATTGACAATGACATAACCTCAAGGTCACTAGCATATGTCAAACGAAATATGTCATTTTATAGGTCCCATGAATTCAAGTAACATTTATATATAAAGTTTTTTTGCTAACTATCCTGGGCGAGCAGATAAAAACTAAAAGCTGAGACACCCAGTATACGTAACGAAATATGATTGATCTGTTATCGGTTTCATTAAACGGAATTTGAATAATATCTGTAAATTTTAAATTTCAATTTTCAAAACAAAATTTAATTTTTTTTATTAACAAATTTTCACATGTTGAATAATATTTGCATTATTTTGACAATAAATAAAATGATATTCTTTTCATATAAAAAAAACCCCTCTGTTGAACAACGAAAAATTAACAGTTCTTAGACAGATGCCGTGCTGATATTTCCAGATGTATACGCGGTGTGACTATTAAATAACCGAACTGCTGTCATAACACTTTTTATTCGTTACCAATTACAGTAGCAACTTTTTCGCCTTCAATGTACTCCACTTGGATATTTCTACACCGCTCCATACGACTTTTCCATTGTTGAAAGCAGTGATGGAAGTCCGCTTCTGTCAACTGGTTCACTTCTGTCAACTGCTAACCGCTCCCACACTTTCGAATCTTGCCCTTTCAGTGTTACCGTGTCTAACAAGCCTGGATCAGTGTCAATGTTCTTTAGAATGTCAGCGCAAATGCTCATTCTTGACTTATTTTGCTCGGGAGTGAGGAGTTTTGGCACTATTTTTGCGCAAACTTTCAGTGTTACCGTGTCTAACAAGCCTGGATCAGTGTCAATGTTCTTTAGAATGTCAGCGTAAATGTTCATTCTTGACTTATTTTGCTCGGGAGTGAGGAGTTTTGGCACTATTTTTGCGCAAACTGTGCATCTTGAACGAAACATTCATTTCCGTAACTTCTTTGAACAGTGCATAAGCTTCTATACAAGCTTTCCCCAGTTTAACAAGAAAATTGAGATTAACCCATTGCTTAACATTTTTTCGACGCATCACTGGTGCGTAGACTAATTCAATCGACTGCTACAGTCAAACGGAGCGTCCCACTGGCTTGTCCAGCGAGCTCATGGTGGGGAAAGTATCACCAGACACAGTTATGTTCAAACTTATCGCGACACGCTCGCAGCGCGCTGGCAGCAGTTTCAGATCGGTTATTTAATAGCCATGCCTCGTATGTTGTATAATTGTTAAGTTTATTATCCTATAAAATACGGCTACGACATTTAGTCTTTAAAACCAGGATATAGGTATTATATTTATGTACATAACTAAAAAGAAGTAATTATTTACTACTTGTAATGTTGTTTATTAGTTCTGAGTCAAAGTTTTTTTTGAGTCAAAGGTAATTATAATAATATTCAAGAATGACTGATACGTGTGGACAGAAAAATTGAATCCACCTTGACATACCTACTAATGCAGTAATTTTAGACGAAAATGTGGCTTCTGTTCAAAAAAATTAGTAACCACTTTTTTATTTTTTTAATCGCTTTATTTCGTTGTTTTAAATAACATATTAAAAATCGAGAACGATATCGGCAGGGCTTTGACAAATATCCTCATTGTAAGCAACATATTTTATTGCTACATGCAATAACCGGATGTGATACCACTTCTGCTCTATTTAATAAAGGAAAACTTAAAACAATTAAAACAATAAAAATCTTTGAAAATCGTCCTGATTTATATCAAGCTGCATAAGTTTTTCAACAAGAAAATTGCTCTCAACAACTTATATTTGAGAATGGAGTAGGGATAATTTTGGCGATGTATGGAGCTCCTAAGTCGGAAACATCTGTTGATAAATAATTATCGGTACTTACATAAGTTTTGCGAAATCGACTACGTTCAATACTGCTGTAAAGTTACAATCGCTTACACCTACAACTGCAGCAGCTCAACAACACCTGTACCGTGTATATTACCAGGCCCAAACATGGCTGGGAAAAGATATAGATCCACAACAGTGGGGCTGGATCTTAAATAACAATATTTTGGAGCCCGTTACAACGTTGTTACCACCTGCGCCGGACAGTTTTCTTAATACTATTTTTTGCAATTGTACAAAAGGAAAATTTGATTATCTTGCTCCATTGTATGCGACAATTGTCACGGACAATCATGTCTTAATGCCATGCCTGAAGCTTCTGCTGCCTATACATCCGATAATTATTCTACTGAGTATGATGAGATTGATTCTACTGATCTTTTATTAACAAACACAAGTGAAGATGGTAAAGATAACGAAGATGTAGAACTAGAAGAACCTATTGATGAAATACATGACATTCATGAAGAAGATGATGAAACGTATTTTTTTTTAAATGATGAAGATAAAGATTAAATAAAAAAAATAAAAAAAAATAAAAAAATTTAAGAACGTATTTTTTTTACATTTGACATGGAGTAGTTCTACTGGGGACACCATGTAAAAAAAAAGCGCCTTGCATCTTACCTCAAAGGTGGTGAGGAAATATGTACAACGCTCGACGTACACATTCGTCACTGTATTTCGCAAACGGTTCATCGTACGTGAAGAATAAATAGAACCATTTTTGTAGAGAATTTTATGGTCTTTGTTTTTTGTAACTCGATTCTCGATTTTTAATATGTTATTTAAAACAACGAAAAAAGTGGTTACTAATTTAGGTAACAGAAAACCTAAAATGACTGGACTATACGTACATCATCTCAATATATAATAAATATCGATAAAGTCGTGATAAACTGCTGATAAATCAGTATATAATACATAAATATTTTATTGGATGACGGCAAACATACTTGTCTAATTAATAACTTTATCCAGTGGCGGCTCGTGGGTGTGTTACATGGGTGGGCACAGGGTGTGTCAGTAGGATTACTTATTAGCTATCAATGGCGCCGCAGACGAAAATTTTTAACATTTTCAAGGTCATATGTTTTACTGACACTTCAGAATTTCAATGAAAAATTCTTTTATACAAAAATATAGACTTTCACAAGAATAATTCTTGGGATTTGGTAGCTTTTTTAAATAATTATTAGGCACGAATATTGAGGGCTTAAATATTCGTGCCTAAATATTAAAATAATGGGTGGCAACATGTGAAAGAAATTTGATATAGGTATCTTACCGTTATTTGTAGAGGAAATCAGCTCGCTTGTCCTTATTGTTCACAAAAATGTTAATCGCCTTTTCATTAAAGTCCCGGATTTGTTTCACAAAATTTAATACAATTAATTATTTGGTTTAAAATATGTCTGTTTTTATCCACATTTTCATTGTGACGTCTTATATTTTCACGATAAGCACTATCAAGCTGTTGCCTTATGTCTACCTTTCCCAACACACTAAAATCTAAGATGTTATGTACGAGTAAATGTTTTTCATTGTAGCTAGCATGTTTCTTAGCTCGTTCATTTAAATGTTTTAAATCACTCACTCCTTCTTGAGTCCATGCACTTCGGTTGCCACCCATCATTAAACAAATAAAACAAACCAGTTTGTTTGTTTTAGGACACATAACCACTTAAATCTGTCATAGACACTACTATTAAAATTTCGTCAATAATTTCGCGATTTTCCTACGTCTGTTTGGGAAATAATCAAATCGGGTATCGGCCTTCCTAACCGTTTGATTTCCGTTCGGATCTCGTATGTAATATCTTTATTAGTCAATAAACGTTTCACAATCAAAAACAGTAAAAACACACTTCTCAGCGAAGAAAATCATAACATAGTATAAAATAAAGTCGCTTCCCGCTGTCTGTCCCTACCTATGTATGCTTAGATCTTTAAAACTACGCAACGGATTTTGATGCGGTTTTTTTTAATAGATAGAGTGATTCAAGAGGAAGGTTTATATGTATAATACATGCATAATATGGTAGAGAAACACTGATAATTTTAGAGGTTTCTAATGTGATGTCGTAAATAAACACATTTTTTTTGCGCTTACATTGCAAACGCTGTCTGAACCCTACGAGATAAATCAAAATAATGTACTACAGTATTGTACACCTTAAAATGGTCTACAAAAAAGTCCGCGATGGTATATGTCTATCTCTTAGGGATAACCCACAATAACCATTTTTTATATTTCCGTGCGAAGCCGGGGCGGGTCGCTAGTAAACAATAAAACTAAAAGCGGTCACTCAACAAGTGTGACCCGTTCAGCTGATTTTCGAACGATTTAACGACGTCTGTCTGCTGCTTATTGTCTCCAAACATACCAGTCACCGAAAAAGCCCGATTAAAAACGAGGGCTGGGATACTGTGTGCCCTCGGCCACACGCGCGAAATGCTACTACGGTGGCTTGATGCGAATTCAGACCAGTCCAGGATAAGGCTTGTAATGGTTAATATGTTCTAGCGGTAAAATAACGGTAAAAGTAAATAATCAGAGATTTTTTTTCTGTGATTATAAATATTTTTTATCATGTTTACTGATATGGGCACTATGTTCACTTTATTTTATTGCCATAGGTATACACAACCATAACCCGCATAATAAAATTGGCTAAAACTCTACCTCAACAAGGTGTCAGTTTCTCAGCGGATGGCTCAGATTGTTGCTCTCTGCTACCACCAACTAGATGTCATTATTCGACTTTTTTAACAAATACAAGGAAAATGTAAGCCACATCGTTTAATTCAGAATAACGACCTGTGGACCATGATACACATAGATATACTCTATTTCCATTTTAAATTGAAATTAGGTAGAAAAAAGCAAGGTTGTCAGATACATTTTCTAAAATTGCTAAGCGCACTATACAAGTATACTTCATACTTCAGTAAACTGTTAGTTCGTGACGTTCTTAGAAAGCTAGTTTGGAAATATAAAAAAAAATACATTGATATAAATTTATTAGTTAGCATTAAAATAAAGCGTTTAAAATTGCTGGAAAAAATAATTATAAATTCAAACAACTTTATGTATATTACTATACTTAAGAAAATTTTGAAGAGCCGGCAACGGCGGCTCAGGCGGCTGGCCGCACAGAGTAAAACCACTGGCGATAACACCGGTCAATGAGATTATTAGACTACTTTGCATTTAATACATTGCTAATACTTCTTCGGTCCACTGTGCCATAAAAATTGTACGACGTCGTTAAAATGATTTACGACTTTAGGCGCTCAACTTGTTTAAGACGCCAGTGACGTGTATTTCAACTAGGTTTATTAACACAGACAATTTTTTGAGATTGTCTGGCTAAATGAGCATTATTTACAGCAAATTATATTACAAATATTAAGAGTTTTGTATGCAGGATAATTTTAATCTCCTATATTGATTTGAATGAAAAAAATTATTTCACAATTTTCGAATTTATAAAAGATATATGCACGCCCATGGAATCATAAAGTTGCACCGCTTTTTTTGTTCCCTAGGCGTATTTATCATTCTCAATTAAAATTAGAAGGACTATACACACTCACATTATTTGGATGGTACGTTTACTGTCCCCAATAGTGAATCCATAATGAATGTATTGGTAAAAAAATGTTGAAAAACTTTTTCGTTTTTTTTTTATTGCCGGTACTTACAGTCCGTAATAGAAGGCATGTTAAATATTTTGGTTGTCAATTTTCTTTATCCAGCACTATCAGGGGCGTGCATGTGGGTAGTCACTAAATATTATAAATACTGAATAAGTAATAAGCAAATAGGATACCTATGAATAAAGTTTGCAGACACGAGTAGCACCACGGATGTGTACGCATCATAAGTGTAATATAGAAAAGTAACTAATAGTCTTTCACACGTTTGCCATATTTAATTATAAAATTATGTCACACTATTCAACGTATCGCATACAACGGAGGTAATATAACATCACCAGCTGACATAGGAGTACTGCAATCAAATTAAATTGAGGTAACCACCATCTGCACGAGTTGCCTATGGGTTGTGTCGCCGTAAGCCAATCTTACTTATTAAAAATACTGTTATTAGCTATTTGAAAATTAATTTTGGTGACAAAGGGTGAAGACCTCCTCCTCATTCATAGGCCTCTACAATTTTGTTGAAATTTCACATAATTATTAATCGTGTTGGTGCGATTATTATTAAAATGCCGTTTTCTACCTAAACCACATCCTAAAACAAATGTTAAGACAATCGAGACGTTTTTTGTCAATCACTAAATGAAGATTAAAAAAACAAGTTGACAGTAAAATAAAAATATGAGACGCCCTGAGAATGCTGAACAACCAGAACATGCCTTTAATTCCGATCTATAAGATACAGCAATGTAAAAAGAAAATTATAGTCTACTCTACAGTTAAATCTAAAATAATCTAATCTAAAAAGCAACCGAAATTGAACGCTCTGTATCTCAAAAACTTGAATTGAGTTGAATATATTTAAATGTCGGTAAAATTAATATAATTAAATTTTCAATTTAATTATATTAATATAAATAATTACTTTTAAAATAGCCTTAAAAGCACGTTCGTGAAATTGTCGATGACTATACAGCAAGCCTCGACCAATCATATAAATGCATCTCTCCCACAATTTCAGTTTGCAGCTATCTTCACTTAATATAAAATGGTTACCATTTTTGTTATATAAACCTTCTTGGTTTGTTTTTTTACATATAACCTGACCAAAATACCATAATTTAATTTTTCCTCATTATAATATCTATAATGATCTGTAATTATTTTTAAATAATATAATAATTTCATTTAAGTCCACGCTTCTCTCATGGTATTGAAATATTAAATTAAATTAAATAGAACCGCGGACGTAGGGTAAAATTGAGGACTATAGCAATTCGAAAATTATTTCTACAGTTGATCCATATAGAGTAGATAAAAAATTTCCGGGGCGTTTCAGAATATTTGGGAGTTATTTTGATATTAATATTTCTTCGTTTACTACAAATAATATATTAGTCACATTCTACTTGTAGGTATATAAAAATATTTTTATAAAAAATGTATCTGTTAGTTTGTCAGTTTTTATAAATATTTTCATGAATGGGCGATGCAAAATTATTGAGCTTAATTTGAAGATGTTTAAATAAATATGACAAATATAATGTATTATGGTAATAGGATTTAGTAAAAACAAATACATTTGGTTAGGAAGGCGTGGCACATTTAAGATATTTACGTTTTCTTTGGTTGTCCTTAATAAATTCTTTATGATGCTGCTTCAGGCAATAATATACCTAATGTAGTCATTTAGATAATATTGAGAAAGCGTTTTCAATAAAATCTGTGAGACCTCTGTTAACAAAACGTTATTGATATAGTGTATGACAGGTAAGGCTTGAAGACCTTATGTATATATTTTTCTTCAAGGCTAAACATTTATTATGTAGTATTATAATATAAAAATACGAAACAATAATATTAGTTCAAAATCAGGCTCTTTGATTTTTGTAAAAGTGGAATGTTAATACACAATTATTCATTAAGAAATTAGCACTGAAGCTTGAGGTTGAGGGTGAGCTAATTTTCATTTCCAATTCACATTATTTAAACTTCATAGATAAGATAAACAAAGTTAGATAACAAGAACAAAGTAATTGTTGTGGATATTGGAAGTTAAAGTTGTGTTAGCACTGGAATTTTTTTGGAAATATTTCATATAGACATTAATATTTTTCAATTTTCTTTAAATTAATTTTTTTCCAACCAAGTGCTTCACAACATATTAGAAATTAGTATCAGTTCAAGAAAACGTATTTACAATGCTATAGATTTCAGGTTAGTGTATGAAGAATAAATTCGTATAAATACTACATAATAATTGCATATGTTATAATTGTTGTTGCGTATACTCGTAATTATGAATTAATATTCACTAAGCTAATAAAATTTGAATGTGTAATCATAATGTCTTGGTAAGTATAGGAATTTCTTTGCATCTTGCAATGCACTTCACATTTTCATATTGGCTTTCACTTAATATTAATTACTGCAGTTGGTAGCCATGCAGCACATACATGGCTACCTATACCGTTTGTTTCACTAACGTATATTCAGTGTAATAAAAGTTCAGTGATGTTAAGGAAAATATAGATCAGTTCTATGACGTGTGGTACCAGTGTTGCCAACTCAAAATGTGTCAAGGTGGGAGATATGATTTTAAAAGTTGGTAGTTTCCAACAAATCCTACTATGAAAAGTTGGTAGATCTACTACCTTTATTTTTCAAGTATTTTAGAGATCCTCGAGTAAGAATCTGGTATCCTGAATTTATTTTTCGATTGGATAAGACATATTTTAACTATTTTCGTAATGGAACTAATCATAAAGCAAAATTACAGATCATCAATATTCAAAATAAGAATAGAAATAAGTCAAAAACTGAAGAACGAATATAGGTCTATCATATAATAGGTATAATAATTCCTGATTATAAATATTTAATTAATTGGTTAACTTGAGTATACAAGCGTACTTTAATTCAAGTGCAGTTTCACTCATTTTAATAATGTTAAATTAAAATTGTCTTCTACTATCACCAAAAATATAATTTATCGCTTACTAGAAACGAGAACTGGTAACATCAAACGCCGCCAAGATGTAAAAAATAAATAAAATATTTTGATAGTTGCACAATAACCTGTAACGCCATCTATTCTCCATTACATTCACTAAGTACATCGATGGATAAAAAATAGAAAAATTGGTGCAATTGGTGGTATAATTTTTATGAAGATATGATTTAAATTTTCGAATTTAAAAAGTTGGTAGATTTTTGGTGCAAGGTAGTGGATTTGAGCAAGACACTAAAAGTTGGTAGATCTACCGAAAAGTTAATGGAGTTGGCAACACTGTGTGGTACTGAATATAATAGAGAATATTATTAGACATTATTAAATACTGCATGCACAGGATGATTTCTTGAGAATTTTCACCCCCCCCCCGTTTCTCCATTATTTTTAAAGCTACAAAAAAACGTTTTTTTTATTTTTTTCTGAAATTTTAGAATATGCTGCCAGAAAAACAATTGAAAGAAAAATGTAGCAGCTGTTGAATTAACATAATTTTGTTCAATGGAACACCGTATTTTTTGTGTTTGTTGATTTCCGCTTGTTCTTCCGAGTACACGTGATATAACATATGTTGTACTTTCTTCTACAGGTTTTTGAAATACGTATCGAATATACAAAATAATATACTAGACAATATGATGTAGTTTATAGTAAACCGTGGATAGTTACCCTTTAGTCCAGTGGCGGTGCGTGATATTTCAGTTAGCCCTATCTTGAAAACGACGCATGGGACCCACTTTATTTTTAGGTGATGATTATACACCTCTTACAGAAAGGATTTATAGTGAAAAAATCGTCAGCAAAGTTTGCGAAAAAATTTTCAAAAACACTGGAGCACTCCCTGGGTTCTCAGTAACGCTCTGTGGGATATTTGCAGTATATATTTTTTTCATAATCTAGAAACAAATATAAGGAGACGTTTTTCGATTTGCAAAATATTTTTTTTTCAAAAAAGTTATGGCCATTTTAATTTTAATTTTATAGGAACATTTTGTTTCCCAAAATTAAAATAGCCATAACTTTTTGAAACAAAAATATTTTGTAACAAATCGAAAAACGTCTCCTTATATTTGTTTCTAGATTATGAAAAAAAATACTGCAAATATTCCACAGAGCGTTACTGAGAACCCAGGGAGTGCTCCAGTGTTTTTGAAAATTTTTTCGCAAACTTTGCTGACGGTTTTTTCACTATAAATCCTTTCTGTCAGAGGTGTATAGTCATCACCTAAAAAGTGAAGTGGGTCCCATGCATCGTTTTCAAGATATGGCTAACTGAAATATCACGCACCGCCACTGCTTTAGTCAAAAATAAACATAAACATTACTGTCTTTGTTCCTTTGTTGCTTATGTCTATGAAACACGTGTTATAAGGGCCACTATTATATAATTATTTGTTTATCATCTTTTTTGTAAATGATGATTTTTAATAATGAATATCTATACATCTCAATTTTGTGAAACATTAATTTTATCGAAATAGATAATACTGTAAAACAACAAATGATGCACCCAAAAACAGTAATATTTGCGTTCATTTTTGAGAACAAAGACGACTTACTATATATTACGTATATATTACGTATATCCAAGACTTACTATATATTACGTCATATTTCCGAGTATATTATTTTATATAGAGTTTGTGTAAAGCCGACATTGGCCAGTTGTGAAAAAGGACAAACAGAAGTGAGATGACAGATAAGAAGCAACCGCATACGTATCGAAATTAGTGAGGGAATAAGACCGGCCCTATGACCACCTGTGCTTGTTGTTAGAACGAGAAGTATAGAATTTGTCCTTTTTAACAACTGACCGATGTCGGCTTTACACAAACTGTATATTTAATACATGATATTTCAAAAACCTGTGGAAGAAATTATGACATATGTTCTATCGTTGTAATTAAAAGAACAAGCGGAATTCACTAATAAAAAAAAACAGGGTGTTCCATTAAAATTAATTAGATACACAACTGCTACATTTTGGCTTTGAATGTATTTTTCAGACACCCGGTATGTATTCGTAGTTATTATACAGAGTTGTTCAAAATTATGTTAAAACTTTGAAAAGGTGTATTCTGAGGTAATTTTAAAGGGGGTCTTCATAAAAACTTCTTCGATTAGAGCTCTCCCTGTTAAATTATTCGCACATAGCTAAAAACATATTTTAAATTTTTTATCTTAATAACTGAATAACGTGAGGTGTTTTATTGTTCTATTTAAGCTGTGAATAGTAAATACATATATCACTATATATAGATAGTAAACAAATAAATTAGTAAAAATGCACAGTAGGCATGTGTCACTTTTAATTTTAAAGTATTTGGCATTTGTTCAATGTAAGTTAGTAACTTAGTTTTGTGTACTTCATTTTATTTTTCTATGGTGTTGTAATAACTTGAGAAAATGTGCGTTTGGTAATCATGATTACGCGGATTCGCGGACATTTCTTTGTATAACAGGAAGACATTTCCTCTCCCTGTACAATTTTTGAGCGCACTGTGCAATTCCTTGATACTCCCCCGTATATGAAATATATGTCCGCGTATTCATGCTTATTAATCGTGTTATTCACCTTCCTAAAAATGTCTCCAACAGCAAATAACACAAATTAAAAAATGACAGGAAACAATGAAAATTAAGGTTAATTGTTTCAAATCATTTCAAATTTTTATTTGAAAAAAAGTGTTTTGAATTAAATTTTAAGTGACTATGCCAATTTAAATCAAAAATATGAATAAACCAGTAATACCTACCACATTTTTTGACAAAGGATTTTTTTTGGGATGTTGGACAAATAACGATCTACTAATTTTCTGCCGACGTTTTGTCCAATTTACTTAGACTTTATCAAGGCTCAATTAGTGTTTTTTAAGTGGTATGACATAGACCAGTATTGTAAAAAACAGTATCCAGTCAAAAAAGACAGTATCGTTATCGTCAAAATGTGAAAAAGTGAAACACGGAGCCATCTTCATTAAAAATGAATTCCATTATTTAGGTATTTCATAATAATTGTGACAGCCACCTCAAAATTTTGACAACAACGAAGTTCCGCTTTGAGCTTCGATATAACCGCGATTTTCATCTCTCTCGTTCATAGCCAGATTTTCGTTTTTTTTTTAATGGATCGTTGTAATAAAAGTGACTGTTGTCACCTTCGTCTTCAGCTTTTGTCAGAAATGAGTATTACTTCATAAATTTTGACGCCACCCTATATATTTTGCATGTTTTTATTTCTTTTAGTATCCTGACCCTTTATAAATAACGGGCATATTTAATATACCCTTAAACGGAAAGACCAGAATTATAAAAATGTCCGTAGCCACATTTGACTTCTCTTTCACACTGAATATTTCAGATAATTTACCATCTCAAAGTGAACGTTTTCCATACTATTATGGGACTGTTAACGAGTTCTCAGATCGTACTCGCGTTAACAATACCTAGTACTTTTCTGTTCTTCAAATAAAGTACTTAAGCAAATATGCCTAAAACCGCGATTACTGTTATAGAAAGTTGCCCAACATCAGATCGCAAGGTCGTGCGTAAGATATTTTATCTTCTAATTTGTCTGTGTACATACCTGCCAGGAATTTCACAAGACACCACGTCTCCAAGGGCGTAAGACTATGGTGGTACAGGTGGAGGAAGGTCACCTGACTATCCTTCTTGCGTAGAACAAAGAAAAGCGTATCAGCGAATTCACTTAACTTCGATATGTAGTACCACCAGCACAAGTTGGCCATCTACAACAAGTTAATAATAATAATAATAATTATTATAACACCAATGTTGATTTTTGCATTTGTTGAGTAACATAAGCTATACAAGGCAAGCAAGGGGTGTTGCATTATAAGTTACATACAGCAAGAATATATAAAACCTGTTGCAATACAGGTTGTTAAAACAAACTAAGAGGGGTAGTGTATACAAATAGTTAGTATTTTTCTACGGCTTCTTAAGTTAATCTTTTTTCTGTTGTATTTGATAAACTTATCAATATACAGTGTGTGCATTCTGATCGATTTAGCCATACCTTATGAACATGATAGCCAACATTAGGTATGTATCATAGTATTTATAGAAAGATATAGTATTAAACATTGGAAATACCTACTTTGGAGAACCCTATATTGACTATCACTCTAAAATATCTAAAATATTTGATGATACTTATTTAATCATTGAGTTACCATATATGTGTATGTATAGTACAACCAGAATAGCTTTGCCTGCGAAAAGTGCACAATGAACGTAGTACGGGGCAGTACGACCGACCATACATGAGATATATATGAGACATTCAAACCTAAATGTGTAAATAAACCTAAATTAATTACTCTGCACTCTGCAGGGTCCACTAACTAATATTTTTTCAAGGTTCCTATTTTGTAAAAAAATCGACTCTACACTACAAGATATGTTGTTAAAACTTATATTGTCCTTTTATTTTAGAGCAGTTGCTGCGGTTGTCTTGAAATAATCAAAAACTTTAAGTTCTAAAGTTTAGAATCTATACGATGGATACGAGCTACAAATAGAGTTATAGGCTCTGCTGTCTACCATTGTGTTTCGTGTTTTGCCCTTTATTTATCCTTTTTACCGTTGCCCCGAACATTGCCCTCTGAAGTATGCCCCGAAATGTGTGCACCGAAATAATGCTGAGCAAACCTTTTTTTTTTTCTGTTAGAATGTTTGACCCATCATTTCCACCCCAACTTTATATATTTAATAAATAGACATTTTGCCATTAATACCTCTGGTGCTTATTAGGCTTAACATTCTTTTTGTGATACAAATTGAGTGTGTATCTGAATTTCCATTGATATTTGAATTAAAATACATATACAAAATATGTCAAATTATATAAAATCAATTAGAATACTATGTATAATGCGGAAACCATTAATGCAAAAAAAACTTAGTAATTCCAAAACTAAAAATTTCACAAAAATGTTTAAATATCTGAACTAGTGATTTTAGTAGCGCTTAATTTGATTTATTTTACATGACTGTGGCGTCCCCAGATTTTGAGTTATGGCGTCATATGCATTCTTTCTAATGGAGTGGCATATTTTTTGTGTCATCTTTGGATTGTACTTTTAAAGGCCTTTTCAAAAAATCTATATTTAATATTGTCATCAATAATAGTTTCTCAGCCTTTGACAATTTTATCTACATATTTGAACAAAATGTTTAAAAGAGTATCACAGTGTAATTCTGATAATGGTTGTCAATTGTTTAAATGTAGTTTTTCCATATGGATTGAAAGACGCGGTTTTGTGCAATGGCCTACTAGATCACCAGATTTAATCCCAATGGATTTATTTCTATGGGAGACTAAACAAATCCAAAAAGTTTTTAAAACAATCATTTAAATTATTTAAAAAAGAAACGAGGTAAACCAAAAAAGAGAACCTGATATAACACCTGAGGTTTTAAGCAATGTTAGTAAAGTAAGTAGTTTACACACTCTATACATACAGTCTGTCCCGCTTAAGGTGTATCCATCCTTCTAAAATATTTATTTGTAGTCCGATTTTATGAACTTTTTTTTAATAGATAGGTCTCATAAAAAAGGTTAGAATGTGTGCTCCATGCATCCCGTAGAGTAAAGCCTTGGCAAACTTACAGAAACTTTTTCATGTGAAAAATCAAGAAGTATTATTAGATATTTTTACCTAATTCATATTGTTACCAATAAATCTTCTTATTCTTGCCATTTGTTTAGTATATTTTTAGTGAGTAGATTTTAACTAGTTTTAATAACTAATGATTGTCTCATTTGTTTTCATCAACAGAAATTAAATACCACTTTTAGTTGTTACCACTTATTTTCTTAAAAATAAATCGTCAAATAAGCAAAATAATTGTGAAAAATGTTAAGTTGCAAATAATTTCCAAATAGTAGGTACCGCCATTGTCTACAAAAAACAAGTTTGTATTTTTTAATGATTTATGATTTATCATTTACAATTTAAAATGGCATGAAAATGACATGGTTTGATGTCATTTTGGTGATTGACTGAAAACATTGATATTATCTTAAATTTAAATTTTCTCGAACATTATGTATTCAAATCCAGTGAAAATGTGTACAATCCAGTTTACGGTGGTCCTGAGTAAGAATCCGATGTTAATTATTTACTAAAAACATCGCTAATAGTACTTCTTCATTTTTCGCTTGGGAAAAGAACTCCTAGTTGGCCATGACTTTACTCCACGGGATGGTTGGCATGCATTTAATGCTTTTTTATGAGACCAATCTATTAAAAAAAAGTTCACGAAAATCGGACCATAAAAAATACAGATTTTAGAAGGGCGGATATACTTTAAGTGGGACACACTGTGTATGTACAGGGTGATTGATTTATCATAGAAAGTGAGTTTTTCTCGGAAACGGCTGAGATAAATTAATTTTTGTGAACTGTTAATCACTTGCACTCACCTTCACTCAAAATTAACGAATAAATAAAAAAAATATATCTTAATGACGCAAAATTTTTCCGCAACATACCTTTTTACTTTACTATTAAAAAAATATATTAATTGTGTGTTCTTTTTTTAATTTAACATTTTTTTTTTGTACCTTGAGTATTTAAATAGTTATGGCCGATTTATTATTTAGTACCCTATCTGTTTTTCTCGTAAGCTGCTAGCTAAATGAGTATATGTCTGTATAAGACTGCATCAGTTTACTTGTTTTTACTGAAAATTAAGACGGAAATAAAAAATATAGCTTGATGATGCTAACCATCGCGATGCCGAAGTTTTTTTTAGCAAAATACCTAGGTACCTGTTTTTTTTTACTTTCTTTATTTCAAAAGTTATATCCGAATCCCCGATGAATTACTTTATAATTAATATTGCAACATTTGGAATTGAATTTTCTGACGCTATTGCTCGTTCAACATATACATAGTTAATATATAAGTAAATATGTTTTTATTTACAACAAAAAAGTAAATATACAAGAGTATAATTCATAATAAGCAAATATCTTTAGATATCTCAACAATAAATAATATACATACAAATGTTACTTTAATGTTTATAAACGAGTAAATAAAATAACAGCAATCAGAAAAATTAAAAAAATAATTGTTAAATAAATGTTCAATATGCACCATTGTTATTTAAGCACAACTCGTAACGTTTTCTTAGTTCATTAGAAGTTACTTTTCCGAAAATATTTCCACTTTTCGTTTCAAATCAAAACACAAATTGTTTTGTGCACAGCCCATTTGTCTGTATACGAATTAAAAAAATAATAACAATTGCTTTAACAAATAGGTATGTATTTATATAGTATAGGTAGGTATAGAAGGTTTATGGTAAAAAAAAAATTGACTAAACTTTATCTTTTTTTTTTTTTTGGTTGGAATACAAATATAAGTAATTTTGAGTATGCGGAAAATTTTTATAAACTTTAAAAATGCAAAAATGTGATCTACATGCATATATGGCAGTAACACGAAAGACACAATTTGTAATTGAAATATCATAATAGGTAGTACTCACCCTCATTGCCTTAGAATTACTCGAATAATCCACTGGCTGACATTTATAACTGTAATCCCAGAACCATCCACTCATTAAATGCTAAAAAAAGAGAAAAAAAATGCTTGTATATATCCTTGTATTACCCATTATCGTACTATTAATTGATTAATGTTTATAGAATGAGTTTGGTTCTAAAATTCTTTTATGGGAGTTAATAATTATGTAGTATGTATGTATATGTTTTTATTATGCGGACTTTAGCAATATGAGGATGAATAGAGTGACTGATTTGTTTTCAAAAATATTCTGATTAGAAACATGTGAGTCCACAGCATTAATTTGTTTCTTCCTTAATGTCAATATTAAGTAGGAAAATATAAATAGTTTATACTGTGTTATCATTTGTGATTACTGTAGTATAGTAAAATGTAATGCACATGTTGAATAATACTTGAACAATATTTTCATCCAAAGACTACTATTAACACACATTTTTATTTAATACAGGTACAGTGTTGAATCTCACAGAATTGGGGTCGTTCTATGTATTCGGTGAATGAATAGTTTGACAGAGAATATAAAACTTCGGGCTTCCCTAATTTCAATTTTGATTTGACAACAAATATTCTGTACATATAACAGAATATACCTGTTATAATTTTTGGACAGAACAAAATCAGATTTATGTTTGTCTGTATATATAGGGTGTTACTTAATGCCATGTACTTATGTTAAGGGATGTTTCCTATATTTTAAGTAGAAAAGTTCATGTACACGTATGTGTTAAAATGTTTGGTTTTCGAGATTCATACAGGGTGCCAATGTTTTTATTTAATTTTTTATTTAAAATCGGAGAAAGCTGAGATATTGAACTAAATTTTAGTATAGGTTATTATGGTCTAGAAAAACACTTTTTGAGCAGTAATAATTTATTTTTAATTCGTCAGTAGTGTATCTATTCGCCAAGATAATTTTAACAAAACAAAAAAAAATCATATTAGGCCACCGATTGTATTTACTTGTTTACTATTAATTCTAATAAAAGTGTTAATATGAAGACCATTTTTTTCATAAAAACGATATGGCAATTATTTATTGCCAAATTCTTAAATTAATAAATAAAAATTCAATAATTGCATCATTAGCTTTTCTGTAATTTAATTGTATAAGGTCCCTGCAAAGAATCGAATGATCCGATAACAAATAGAAAGCTTAACACCCTGTATATCGAAAACCAAACATTTTATGACATATGTATATTTATATTTAATTCTCGATTTAACAGTGGTCTAGGAATTACACCATAAAATAAGTACATAATAATAAGTAATGCTGTATACATGTATCCATCCCTAAACTCAGCTGTTTCGGAGGTCTTTATTATTGTTTAAACAAACTGACAGATGCTAGAATTTCAAACAACCGTCATAACTTTTTTTCGGTAGTAGTTACCTATTTTATTTTTGATGTGGAGTAAAGTCCACGCACAGACACTTTTCCGCAATTAAATCAAATTCGAGAACGCTGTACCAAGTGTTTTATTATGCTAGATTTTATCAACTTCAAAAAACCAAGAACACTTTTTTTAGTTCAAATTGAACACCTTGTATATGTTCAGTCCAAGTTATATTACTTTCAGTTCTATTTTTTCACATGCACATCTTGGAGGTTAAATTTAAAAATATTGGCGATTTTTTTCTTGTAGACTTCAAATTACGATGCAAACGACCTCATATATTACATATTACCATTTCTCATTGAAATGATTCTATAGATCAAATATTCACTAAAAACTCCCTCGAATAAAGTGGGTTGTTTTTATCTATTTTTTACTTTTCAAGAAAATTAATAGTCATCAGTCATCAGCAACATTTAATTTAAATGAAATGAAACAGTTCATAATGAAGAATAATATTATTTAATTTTATACACAACTTTACTTAAAACTTCCACCGATCTACAAGAAAATAAAATAAATCGTTACAAATATACAAACTAGCACGTGACCTTGACATTGCTATTACGTGAAAATCTAATCGCTATGTATATGTATGCCGTGCGAATAATCTTTTCACTTTCTCGAAGTCCCCGAGACGGGGACTGACCTTGCAGAGGCAACGAACGTCCTTGCAGAGAAAGTTTACGGAAGTCAATGGTACCAGCATTTTTATGAGTGGAGTTATATAAATGGTACTTGCTACATGGCCTCTACAGATTCTGTTATGTAAGGTTGCCGGTTCACACGCGTCTGATTGTCATGGTCAAGGTTCTAATCATTTTTTAGCGGGTTAGTCGTCGTAAAAAATCACTATAAGAACTTGGTTTTCAATAACTGTATTGTAATGATTTAATTAAAATGTCATTAAACCATACAAAATTTGACAAATCGTTCATTTAACTATGCTGTAATCATAGTGTACGTAGGTAGTATCTCGTATTTACTGTATTATTCACAGCATGGGTTCTTTAATATGTAGTTAAAAATTCAAAGGCCAATAAGGAAAAATTGACAACTTGTACACAAATGGAAACAATATTTTACTCATATGGGTAGACATTTAGATACGTTTCAGTTAATTTAAAAACAACCGGGTTCTACCGGGTTATCGTCTAAAAATGAATATTGAATATTCCTTCCACAGTACAATATACCATAAAAAATATATGTTACCAGATCAATTAGGACCAATTTTTAGACCAGTTAAGAACAATTTTGCCGTGACGTCAAAGTTTTATGGAAATAATAATACTTGTGGTACAACAAAACAAAGAGGAAAAAAGTTAGTAGGTAGTACTGTTTGGCATGCAGGTTTTCACGGCTGTTTTCAATCGTAAAAACTTTTTCTGGAATATGAAGGTTCCTTGATTTTTCTTAACGTTTCATCTGTTTTAGAACTTGAGAGCATGAGCAGGGAGCATTTCCAAATAGTAGAGTTTTTGGAAGTCCTTCTGAGGAAGGTAGAAGCATGAGTAACAATGGTTTGTAAAGACTAAAACTTCTTAAAGGACGATCTAAAGACTAAAGCTATTAGAAATCATTCTGAAGAAGCAGATGACTGGAACAGCGTAACATTAAGGAAAAATTGATAACGACGGCATATTCCAGAAGAAGTTTTTAACAGTGGTGTTATCGTTTTGATAAAGATTAGACTTGACGTTCACTCGTAAGAATTCAAGTCTCGTTTCAGATTCAAATTTTCGATATAAAAATACGTAGGCATTAGTGTGTATTCTATAAAAATTAATCCCCACTGGATCTAAAGACCTCGTCCTGTTTTTCCCACAATTTTTAAAGTATCACCTTGTATATATCTTACCTTGTATCTATTCGTATTCGTAATCAAGAAACTCGAATGGTGTCTTAGAAAAGTAGGCAATATTAATTTAAAATAATGTGGGAAATAAATGTCGTGAACTTTAAATCTAGTGGGAATTAGATATTGTGGGAACTGGATATTGTCTGGAAGGAAATTTGAATTTTGTGTGAACTAATATCGGTATAGAAATAAGCCATTAGAAATCTGAACGTCAATGATGGATTAATTTTAGATCTCCTACGATTTAGATCTCATGAGATTAATGTCTGAGAATTCTGTGTGTTCAATTTCAACGGCATATGAGTGCAGTATTTCAAAGGTTTCTTAATAAACAAATACGCCTTATGTTCTGACTTGGTGGATCTCGTGTCAAAGGTGTTATTAAAAGAGAACCCTAATTAGCATGGTCTTCTAGAGAACTTTCTAGTATGTATTTTTGTCGGTATGAACAAAAATATGAACAGTTAACGTAAATGTTCTATCTTGCAAGGTGGTTTAATTACTCTGCTTATCTGTTACTTCTGTGAAAATATACATTGACCATGACCCTCATCGCGCTGATGGTCATCGTAATCGGTACCAACATATCGATGGTCATCATAAGCGGGACTAATGGTAGACATTTTTTTCTTTTCATTTTTTAACCCAACGTTTTTTACTTGTTCTTAATACTATGTCAATAAAAAATAAGGGTTTTCTCGATTTATAATCCAATCATATAATACATAAATGGGTAATAAACTGTTATCTTTTATTTATTTCTTGGAAAGTATTTCTGGAAATTCGTATTCTAATTTGATCCGACATGAGTAAATATCTAAATGAATTGATTCTGATTCCCAAAAAGATTACTTTTGTTTAACATACCTCATATAACATAAATAAACTATATAATACTTGAGCACCATTATAAACTATTAGAACTTCTCTTAACTTGAACGGTTTCCGATTTTCCATCATCCTTGGGCCAAGGAAGAGGATAACGTAAAGGTAGCCCAGGACCATTATAACCGTGGGCACTGGGCTGTGCATTAACGGCCAGTCGCTTGTCCGAGGATCTGAAAGAGAAAAATAAAGATTATTTTACTCAGTTTTGTGCATACAATAGAATTCTGCTCTTTGCTTTTAAAACCATTACTGTCAAAAATAGTATATTATGTAGTTAGTAGTTAAAATAAAAGCGACGGAGGCCGAGAATAGGATATTCCTACGAGGTGCACAATTGCGCTATTTTTTTTCTGCGATCTAAAATTAATAACAATAAATAAAAAATAAAATCAGGAAATTCGACTATGAAATATACTTTTTTCGACCTAGGCCGAGAAAAAAATGTTCTACCTAAATGTTCTACCGTTACTACGCAATTGTCAGGTTGTGTAGTATCGGCAAATAACACTATACAATTTTGCGGCGTCAAAACTTGCCAGAAAAATGTCAGCCATTTTACAGAAAAACACTGTCTTTTAAACTTTCTCTCGACGTACTATTTTTTTACACTAGATGTAGATATGCAAACCGTTAAAAAATAGGATTGTCATTTAAGAAAATCATCGATAACGTTCGATGTAGAACACAGATGATTTAAAAATGGTATTTAGGTAGTGAAACACATGTATTTTTGAAAAACTAACTCCGAATATCTGCTTATTTTTTATATCTACAAAGTAGGTATCACCTTCATATCCCTCAACCTGTTAAGTGATCAAATATTTAAACTCCAAAAGCGCTAAATGCGTTAGAAGCGCTAAATGCAATATGATCGCCACCTTAGACATACAGATAGAAATTTATGTTTCTGTTAAACTTCAAATCGTAAAGTTTCAGATCAATTTAGACGCAATTAGGCAATAAAAAATTTAGACGTTTTTATCTCGCACGATACTTCATATTCAACTTCACCAAGAATATGTGAAAGTAAAGCGATGTTCAATAGAATGTAATTTTTTAAAAAATCTTCCTTATTTTGTTTAAAAAAATAGTACGTACATAGTATGCAAAATCAGAAGTGATCAGTTGTATTGTAAAGTTGTAATTTACTTTGTGTACGTAAAACTATTACATAACAAATATGACTAGTGAATGTCTTTTTAAGCAACTTAATCATTTTTTTTTGAGCACTAGTACAATGAAATAAAAAGCTAAACCAAATTATAAGAGAAAACCTATTATGTTGTTACTTTTTTTACTTACATATATCTCTATATGTCTATGACACAATCTTTACAGTCATACTAATTACGACCTGTCGTCAACATATACATATATGTAATTTGTGGTTGATTTGTGCTTATGTAACTATTTTTAATAATGAATTTTTTTATGGTCGTGGATTTTCACCAAAATGTGTGAATAACCATATTTTCAGATTGATTGTGTTCACAAGAAATTAATGCACGTGTGATTCTCTGTTCTTTTTTTTTTACAAAAAAATCTCATCACTAAAAAACAATAAATACCAGTTAATGTTGCTAACGTCTTTGAATTTGTTTTTATTTTTTTTAATCCACCACATTTAACGTTAATCTGGAAGTTTTCGAATGTCCATCATTTTGTTGATAACATATAAGATATAAAGTGTTTACATATACCGCGTATGCTATTTATCTTGAGATAGACATATAAGCATCTCGAAAACGGTATAGTTTTTAACAAACTGTTATAAAAGTTCTTTGTTCATAGAGGAGCAACAAAGTGTCATACGACTGTTTAACTTTGACAGCATGTGCAAAGCCATTTGTTTTTTAGTTTAAACTTTAGTTTTTTTAATAATTCTCTGTTTATAATTTTTTTTAATAATTCCCTAATTTTTTATCTTACATTTCTTTATCCGATGTTCTTGATGATGTTTTTATCTTGTTCTTTTTTTAGAGTTCCTAAAATACTGATGATCTTGAAAAGATATATTTGGATCGACTGTCACTGCCGCTAGAACTGTAATTTTATTGTTTTCATCAGTTATAGCAATAGCAGTAGATCCATTCACATGACATCTTTTCGAGGACTTCCCCACGACTGTGGGATCTTCAATCACTACTTTAACGATTTTAAAACGTCACATATACGTTATAAATCAGGTGGAATTTTGTCAATTGGATTGGATATTTATTTGTCAATAATAATTTGATTGGTTATTATCCTGAGAAGTTCACATCCGATAAAAAAATGTTTCAGATAAAAAGTACTCATATTTTTCTATTGATTAAGATTCCTTATGGATAATTACCGGTCTACTTCAAAATATATGGCTGTCTCAAGTTAAATATCGCACTAGGTATATGGAGGTGAGTGAACGACTCGACCTCTGCCAGGTCTAATATTAAATTATCTCCTGTTTTGAATATTTAAATTGACTCAATTAAATTACATCATTCTGACAGGGATTAGTTGGTTTCTAAGAAACAAGTTGTAATTGTCAGCAATAAATTAGTCTTGGAAAAAACTGGAAAACGTAAATGGAAATACCATTTTACTTTTTTTGTTTAGGAGTTTTAAATTCGTATTTTGTCATCTCTTACAAGCGCAAATGTAATCCTGTAAAAACTGTAAAGCATGGGTAAGGGTAACTATGTAGGGTAAAGTAAGGAGAGATGGCCCAGTAGGAGAGACAGACCACTCAGAACAGAACCACACAGAATACATGCTTTGGTTAGCTACAATCGTGTATTTGCGTTAGAGACATGCGTCGGTAAGGTGAAGTGTTTTCGCTACAGTAAGTTATTTTCAAATCTAATTTTGGATACTCTCATAAATTATTCGTGGGTTTGGTCTCTGTCGAGTTAATCGAGTAAACGTTTTAATTTACAATTTTATGTATGCCATTGTCTCGTTATATGTTTGAAGTAAATATAACCTAAAAAGTAACAGTTTGCCTTGTTTCATCCCGCGGTAATTCTCCGGTGCGTCTATATTTTAGGTAGATATAATTGCTCAACGAGGGTCTAAAAGTGTCCATCCGTCCCAGCGAAGAAGGTGAGACTATATATTTAAAAGAACAAATATGAAGGCTGAATTGTGTGACGGAAACCCCATTTCATGGCAAGAAAAGCGTCTGGAAGAACTTTATTGATATTGGACGCGCATAACTCGTATTCAACCAATATCGAGACTTTGGAATTTGCAGAACAACAAGAAATTATTTTGTTCTGTTTACCCCCGCATTGCACTCATTACATGAACCCCTTGATCGTTCCTTTTTTAAAAGTCTTAAGGGACATTATTATGAGGCGTGCAGAAGAATGGTTAAAAGTAATCCCAATAGAAGGCTGAACCGCTTGCAGTTTGGTAAACTCTTGGGCGCGTCTTATGTTAAATCTGCTACAATAAACCAAGTGGTTTCAGCCTTCCAGACAACGGGAGTATTTGCTTTAAATCCAGAATCCATTCCCGACTATGCGTTTTTGCAGCCTACAATATTAAACGTAAACGTCGGAAACGAATCCCCATAACCCGGTCCCTCTGAAATGAATTCTGGTGGAGGTGGCAGTGCAGTAGGCAGCAGTGGCGGTGCGTGATATTTCAGTTACCCATATCTTGAAAACGACGCATGGGACCCACTTCACTTTTTAGGTGATGACTATACACCTCTTACAGAAAGGATTTATAGTGAAAAAACCGTCAGCAAAGTTTGCGAAAAAATTTTCAAAAACACTGGAGCACTCCCTGGGTTCTCAGTAACGCTCTGTGGAATATTTGCAGTATATTTTTTTTCATAATCTAGAAACAAATACAAGGAGACGTTTTTCGATTTGTTGCAAAATATTTTTTTTTTCAAAAAGTTATGGCCATTTTAATTTTAATTTTATAGGAACATTTTGTTTCCCAAAATTAAAATGGCCATAACTTTTTGAAACAAAAATATTTTGTAACAAATCGAAAAACGTCTCCTTATATTTGTTTATAGATTATGAAAAAAAATATACTGCAAATATTCCACAGAGCGTTACTGAGAACCCAGGAGTGCTCCAGTGTCTTTGAAATTTTTTTCGCAAACTTTGCTGACGGTTTTTTCACTATAAATCCTTTCTGTAAGAGGTGTATAGTCATCACCTAAAAAAGTGAAGTGGGTCCCATGCGTCGTTTTCAAGATATGGCTAACTGAAATATCACGCACCGCCACTGGTAGGCAGTGCAGTAGGCAGTGCAGTAGGAGGTAGTGTAGGAGGTAGTACAGGAGACAGTGCAGGAGACATTGCAGGAGCCAATACAGACTGCAGCGTTCAAGAAACGCCAGGAAAAATTGGACGTGATTTCACCTGTACCCGTGATAACACCAGTTGTGAAAAGAGTTCGTTCTAATCTATCAGATGTTTTAACTTCGACAGAAAATATAGGAAGGACATACATTCAAGGAAAAAGAATGTTAAACCTAAATATCAGCCAAAGAATAAAATATGCCCAAAGTTAAATTCACAATTTGTGAAAGAAGTCTTTTTTTCACATTTTCGCGACTATGCGACTACCTTTTTTTGACGCGCCGTATATATAGTTTTAGCGTTGCCGCTTCGAAATTCTCGGAATTGTGACTATAATACTATAATATCTTGACCCACTTTTTTTTTAAATAAGCGTCTTAAAGGGTACTTTCAAGATATTATAAAAATAACCGTCAAAAAATGACATACATTCAAGGAAAAAGCATGTTAAACCTACATATCCGCTAAAGAATAAAATATGCCCAAAGAAGCCCAGGCGTGAGTCTTCCACTTCTTTTTGCTTGGATGATGTAGTTTTACACGATTCCTCGTGTGGAGGTGAACTTATTAGTGACTGCGTCGGATGCGGCGAAGATTATCGTCGCACTTCCAAGAAAGAAGACTGGATACTGTGCTTATTATGTTCCCGGTGGTTGCATGAAGGTTGCACACCTTATAATAATGTGTGTCAAAAGTTGCTGCGACAAAAAACAAAACAAGAAATATGTAGGTCCATCTCTCCTACCTCAGGTGGACCATCTCTCCTATACTGGGTAGGAGAGTTGGATCAACGCAACGTTTCAGATTGTATTTTTTTTCCTAATTTTATGACGAGTTCCTCTGTTCTTTAAACTATGCTACAAGTTGTACAATGTTAATGTTTATGTTTCTTGTTTTTTTGTAGTTTTATTTTGATCAATAAAAAAGTTATTGACGGCTATTCTAAAGGTGGTCCAACTCTCCTTACTTTACCCTACAAGTTGTCCGGGAATTGAGTGTACAACGTAATAGTAAAATTTCCTCGACCCAAAAAGAAAACGATTTAGTCCGACTTGCATATAACTTAAGTTGCTTCGTTTAGCCGCTAGAGGGCCTCAAAATTCGGGAAAAGTTTTAGTTTTTTCTGTAAAATTTCTAAAACGCGGCTATCACTTTTGACGATTTTTGGGATTACGGCTTTAGGTTAAAATTGATGTATTTTACAATGATGTGTTATACAAGGCTCTTTCGAAAATATATAAACAGCAGATAAAGAATGTCGATCGTAGTTTTCTACTCATACTTTGTTATTGCGCTAATAATGCATACCGATTTGTTTTTTTTTTTATTGAATAGCCTACTTGGTTCCGCGGATTTTTATCTTTTGAAAAATGTTGAATGGATTAGCGGTTTATTAAGAAATAATAAATAAATATTTAAATTTAGCT
Organism: Aromia moschata; assembly: GCA_029963805.1. Taxonomy (NCBI): domain Eukaryota; kingdom Metazoa; phylum Arthropoda; class Insecta; order Coleoptera; family Cerambycidae; genus Aromia; species Aromia moschata. The sequence goes on along the minus strand of JAPWTK010000049.1, from coordinate 2,007,547 downwards.
AAGAAAAAATAAATTTCAATGATTGCGTGAAATGCATTCTACCTTTCGAATTATACTCAAAACACTTAGGATTGGGTTTAGGACTAGAAGCCTTGGGCTATATAAGGTTTAATTTTGTTAGGGTATGAACTAAGTTAGAAGTTTTATGAAAGTTAAAAAAACCCGAAATCATGTCGATAAACAAAATACTCTGAGACAATTTTTTTTTTTTTTTTTTACTTAATATTATGGTCAAAAAATGGTAAAATATTGGCCAAATACTAGATTTTTTTTTCAGGATTCCAAAAATTCAGCGTACTAAAAAACACCAGATTAGTTAATTTACTCAAAAAACTTTTTTTCGAGAGTAATATGTTGAAAAAATGACAAAAAATGGTCAAAAAAGACCGCTATTTATTTTCCGACCACTTTCAGCCCCCGATTATTTATTATGTACAGGGTTATTCATTATAAATTACACACCCTTCATAATCGTTATTATTGTCTATAGAAAAAAAAGTTTTAAATAAAAGTTGTGTGGTTATGTGCTTTCATTTTAGGACTTATTTGCTTTGAGAAATTAGCAGCACTCTAGATGTGAACAAATACAAATCACACAATACAATATTCAGTCTAAAATTGTAGGCTTAATAAATATTCTTAAAATCTATATAAAACGATAGATACATTACATTATCAGTAATGCGAATCTGAGGTCAGACGTTTGAGAATCTGTACCTGTGTGAGTTTTAAAAATTTAATTTGGGGAGCAAACTGGTTTGTTGACACGGACACCGACGGCCCTTAAGAATCGAGTCTCTCAATGCTACCCTAGGACAAGCATCCGCAAAATTGCGTGATTATGGCATTCAGTTATTTTTAAAATGATTTAATTTCCATTTAATCATTTGTGGAAATCTAAAAAAATATCTCATTAATACACATGGCACCAATTATAAAAAGAAACATGAAGTTGTTACAGAAGTATCGACCGAAGTAAGAATGTCACGTGATGATATGGTGAGATGATAAGTTATTGGTATGTGGAGTAAGATTGAATTGAAATCATCACCTCAGCTAATATTATCTAAAATTGATTCGTTTGGTACCTGAAATACAATGACATTATACAGGATTGTGGTTAAAATTGAAAAGCTGAAAAATAAAATAGTAGAAGTTTAAGATCATGGTATTGAGTATATCAGCTATACTGTTATGAAATGAACTCTATTCCAAACCGATTGAATGCTACTCTTCTTGTGTTCATTTTAAGAAATGGGTGAAGTGTACCAATTTAGGTAGTGTTGAATTTAAAGCCGGATAAACAGCGGGGTGGCCCACAAAGTTTTCACACATCTCAACGTAAATAACAGGGTAAGTTTAACCCATCTTTTTCTAAATTTCAACAGTTTATTGTTTTCATGAATTTTGTTTTTGCACATACAAGTAGTAAGTAGTATGACGCATACGATTGCGCGATGGCGCGCAGCCCGGATCTGCCGGCTTTCTGATGATCCATGATCAATTGTAAATTTTATGTATAGTGTGTTAAAAAAAGTGTTACAAACTATAGGGTAGACAGTATGGCTTAAAATATGCAGAAAACTCTTAAAGAAGAGGTCCGCAAATGGACGGTTTCAGAGAAACGAGAAAGGAGGTGTTGCGTGGACTCGGACTTCACCTTTAAAGTTTGTGACACTTTTTTTAACACTCTGTATTTTTAATAATAAGGTTCAAGTAAATTTTCAATAAGTAGTTATAATTTAATTTTGTTGTCCCATCTTACTTGAAACGTTAGCTGTCCTATGTCACACCGATATTTCAAAAAATTATTTCTTGTCTCATAAAAGTGTCATATGAATTATGTTTGGAAAAAAAATATTTTGGGGAACTGATTTAAATATATCGTTTTTTGTGTGTAGCGGTTCATCTTTATTGAAAGCTAAATTTTTGGCCAATTACATGGCCACAAAAAACTTGTTTAGAAAATTTATTACCGTAAAATTTATCGTTTTTAAGGCCGCTCCACGTAATTAACACACATATGTATATGAAATTATAACCTTACCTAATTGTGTATACATGTTTTAGACTAAATTCAAATAAATAAATAATGTTATTTATGCTCTAAAGATTTTATATCTGTATTTCCCAGTCATCATAAAAAGTGAGGTTTTAAATATATTCTTCAGGTGTATGGACTTCGCGAAGGTCAACAACTCTTTCAGCGAGTTTCGTATTCCTCTTTTTTTTATTCCGTCTGTCAGACAACAAAACTGATGATTACAGTCGCCTTAATAGAAATGATTAAAGAACTAAGGAAGAAATAAATATCAAAATAACAGTGCCACGAAGGTCACTGTTTAGTAAAGCGGGATACCCCGAATTGGCTTAGCCAGCATTTTTGGAACAATGCGGGCGTGTGGGAGAAGCTGGGGGTTATCAGGTCCACGATGCATACAATCAATAAAGGTTAAATTATGCATTTTACTGTACAATAAACTGTAACAAATATTTGATAAAAATGGATAATTGATTGTCTTCTCATTACATATCACTTTGTTATTTTTTTTTAGTTGCCATTGAATTTCCAAAAATACAATTATTTTTATTTTTCATTTATATAATATATTATTACACAGAGAATTATAGGTTTGATTTAACAGCATCGGTAAACTATCATCAACAGTCAGGAGCATGTGCATTAGTGGTTTTGCGCATTAGTAGTTACAGTAGCGTTTGAATAGTCAAATTTGAAACTATTGGCTAATAGTTTGTTAGTCAGCAAACACTTTGGTGTTTTGTTAGTCCTTCTAATCCGTTGAAAATCGATTGAAAACCGTAGTCAGAATATTTTGGTGATGGTAAGTAAATTTTTAGTCAGAGACATGCACACTAAACAAAACACTATTACATTTAATTAATCATTTCGTCTTGGCTTCTGTTGGTATTTGAAATTCGAAATTGAAATTTGTGACTTAAGTATAGTGCAAGTGAAAAAAACAGTAAAATGAAATTTCAATAAAAATTCAATCGAAATGAGATTGAATTTCTCTAAATAGTAAGGTTTCTTCTAAATAGTAAGGTAAATAGTATTTCATCCAACAGTGATGACGAATTATTTTTAACGACAAAAAAAAAACGACAATTATTTGCAAGACACAGTTCCTCAATATATAATGAAGAGTTGATGTTTTTAATAAACTTGCCTTGCTTTCGTTGCCTTTGTTTGAGAAGGCCAAATCTTGCTCAAAGGATTTTTTTCAGAGAATGCTCAATTTTATAATTAAAAATTAAAATTGTAATGTGAATTAATTCCCTTTGAGTTTTACATTTAGAAATTAGTGTTTCGGAAAATCCGTAGAATATGGGTCTTACACTCGAAGAAAATAGATTCACAATATATTATAAGGGTATAGTTACCTAATTCAACATTTAATTGCCAATTGCAAAACTGAGCGAAATAGATTTTATGTAAACAAACTTAAATAAAGAACTTTAACGGGAAATCAACTGCAAGTTCTGAAATTTGTCAACAAAAATTTGAAAAGAAGTTTTGAAATTATGTGCTTGTATATTAGGGTGGACCTTAATTTTTTTTTTTCGTTTTTTTCTCAGCGGGCCGGTTGTAAATCAGATCTGGGTACCTAAAAAGTTGTACGGAAACCAAAACTGCCGCGATCGGAACCTTTTTTCCCGTGCCACAAAGCGCCGGAAGTTTCTTATGGGATTTACATATTAAAAATCAATGAAAACGGTTCGCTCAAAAACTATGAAAATCATCAGATACGATAATCGCAAGGATATATTTCCATGTATTTTTTCCTCCTGAATCAGATGGACGATTAGATTCAGTTAGATTTCGTTTATTCGTTGAGTGAAAAAACTTATGAGTGAAAAATTGCGAAAAAACACCAAATTAAACTAAAAAAAAATTGAAAAAGACGATATAATTTATTATGGTGATTGTACCTGACTCTGAGGAGTATTAAGCATATCATGATTCAAAAGTAGAGGTCAAAACCTACAATTTGACGTCCGGTTGAAGTCTGTATAGGTGCCTCTGAACCGGAGTTACGATCATTTCAAGTTGTACGCAAAATTCAGGAGCGTATATGGCGGAAGGCGATTTTTCTGTTTTTTTTCAATCCTGATTCTCAAACGATAGATTCTCCTGCATCGACTTGCATAATTTAATGGTAGTATGAAATGCTCCATATCATACGAATAATTCATCATCTTAATATAATATTACCTTTAACTTGAAGTCATTTTACATTTATTATAAGAGAATTTCGGATTGGAACATACTATAGTGTCCGACGTTCGTACACGTACTTGTAACGTTAGCATCATACTTTGGAGTTGGGGAGCTGCGTCGTGGTATAATCGGGTAGTAATACAAATCTCTATGTTATGTGCTTGTTTCTCAACAATCGAGTAGTTTAAGGGTTATTCAAGCTTGAGCAAACGAAAGAACGGAAGAATGAATTCTCGAAAAAAAATACGGTTTTTCTCTTAAAGTTGGTAGCTCATTCGCTCTGACATTAGCCGCGGAAATTTCTTCGTATTACTATTAACTTCAAGAGAAATCGAGAGAGAAGAAGTTTCGAAGAGAAGAATTGAAATTGGCGACGGTCGTAAAGTGGTCGTTTGAATAGATTCGTTCGGGAATACGCCTCGAAGCGATCCGAGCAATCTGAGCAGTTCACCCGAACACACGTTTTTGATTCGAGCGCTCCAAGCGATCCGAGTGATTCGGACGTAAACACACGAATATCAACAAACACTAAATTAATCTAAACCGTTTTTATTTGTACTTTTTAGTAATTAAATCAATTGAATTGACTTAAATAAGTCAAATCCAACAAAATTCAATCGATGTACTTGTTAAACTGCACAAATAAGGACGGAATAAATTAGTTTCAGGTTATTTGTATTTGGCGCGCGCTCGGTGCGCTTCGGAGACCTCGGAGTGCTCGGATCAAAACCGCGTGTTCGGGTGAACTGCTCAGATTGCTCGGATCGCTCCAAGGCGTAGTCCAGAACGAATCTATTCAAACGACCACTTTACGACCGTCGCCAATTGCAATTCTTCTCTTCGAAAATCCTTCTCTTGAAGTTGGTAGTAATACGAAGAAATTTCCGCGGCTAATGTCAGAGCGAATGAAGCCACCAACTTTAAGAGAAAAACCGTATTTTTTTCGAGAATTAATTCTTCCGTTCTTTCGTTTGCTCAAGCTTGAATAACCCTTAAACTACTCGATTGTTGAGAAACAAGCACATAACATAGAGATTTGTATTACTACCTGATTATACCACGACGCAGCTCCCCAACTCCAAAGTATGATGCTAACGTTACAAGTACGTGTATGAACGTCGGACACTATAATATGTTTCAATCCGAAATGTCTCTTATAATCAATGTAAAATGACTTCAAGTTAAAGGTAATATTATATTAAGATGATGAATTATTCGTATGATATGGAGCATTTCATACTACCTTTAAATTATGCAAGTCGATGCAGGAGAATCTATCGTTTGAGAATCAGGATTAAAAAAACAGAAAAATCGCCTTCCGCTATATACGCTCCTGAATTTTTCGTACAACTTGAAATGATCATAACTCCGGTTCAGAGGCACCTACAGACTTCAACCGGACGTCAAATTGTAAGTTTTTACCTCTACTTTTGAATCATAATATGCTTAATACTCCTCAGAGTCAGGTACAATCACCATAATAAATTACTTCGTCTTTTTTTCAATTTTTTTTAGTTTAATTTGGTGTTTTTTCGCAATTTTTCGCTCATAATTTTTTTCACTCATATATAAACGAAATCTGACAATTCCATCTAATTCAGGAGGAAAAATACATGGAAATATATCCTTGCGACTTGCGACTATCAGATTTGATGATTTTCATAGTTTTTGAGTGTATCGAACGTTTTTAGTGATTTTTAACATGTAAATCTCATAAGAAACTTCCGGCTCTTTGCGGCACGGGAAAAAATGTTCCGATAGGGGCAGTTTTGGTTTCCGCACAAATTTTAAGGTACCCAGAACTGATTTTTCACCCGAAAATCTGAGAACAAACGAAAAAAAAACATATAGGTCCACTTTTACACGTACACTTTTTAAGAAAATATTAAAACTTATGGTAAATCTAAAGCTCCTAAAATTCTATATGTATTATGTATTATAGAATTATATATATATCTAAATATGTTCAGTATATAAAGTGTGTCATAATATCCGTCCGTGAAGTAGGCATCTCTGAATCTCAATAATCCAATTTTCTTTATGGTATTCTTTAAAATTAAAACAAATATAATTCATACATTTGAACATTGCCTTCTATATCTCTGGTTTATATTAAACTTTAGTTAACTTGTTTTGGTTTATATGGCCTCAATGACATAATTTCAGTTTATATGTGAGCTCACCTTGTATATAAAAAGCGCTCAAATGGACAGGTCTAATGACAATAAGCTGGCTAACAATTTATATTTATGTGATTATTTTTGTATTTAAGTTGATTTAACTCTTTAAGGAACAGCCTTTTTGATATTGTATTAACACTACTGATTGCTGGTGGATTAGTATTGGTTTTGTTGTGATTTTCCTGAAGAACTTCTGAACCTCTCCATTTTTTTTACAATTATTTCAATTAACTAAAACTACATAAAAAATGAAAGTGCATCCCTTTATGACAAGCTTGTAGTTTCCAAATTTGAATTACTGTTTGTTCAGAAAACTAATACCTACAGGGGGAGCTTCTTCGAAAAACATAAGTTAGCTACGCCACTGTTTTTAATAAATAATTGCAGAGTCAACAGACTTTTACAGTATTTTACAGTAATATACAGTAGAAGGCACAAGAAAAAACTGGTCATTCGTTCGAATTTTATAACTGTAGATATTATACTGAAATATGTGACGTCAGTGTCAGTTAGTTTTACTGTTTTTTACGTCAATAGGCAGTAGGAATGTATGTAGTTCGTATGAGGAAACAACCTGTTTGAAGTTGTTTGTGTCCCTGAGAAATAGCAAACCGTGTCTCCGCTTTGCTATTTTACACATGTTTGTCTGCAAAACAGCGTAGGATTTTGAGGTGTGTTTTCAGTTAGAATTTATATCCAGGCAGTGAATGTTATTCTTTATTTACTTTTTTTGTAACAAACTCTTTGATATGGTGTGTCATAAAGAGAATAAGTAGATTGTAATCGTTTCGTTTATTTTTTTGTTTCGTTGTTTTTATTTGATGATTGAGTTTTTGCTACATAATAATTTTCTCAAATGCACAGAGTTCGTACTCAATGCTCATGTTTATTCTCTGTCTACTTCTTGAGACGGATAAAGGATTTTTTCAGTTTGAAGGAATATGGCGGAGATTCAGAATTTGGAGAAAGTCTTAAGAGTACATTTATTATCATGAAAGACTTTGGACTACACAAGAAGTCTACGAAAATTATATTAGATCGGATTAAACCAAATATTTTTTTAAACAAGTTTAAGCTTTAAATAAGTTTCGTTATACCTTCAGGATCTGAGATATGTAGATATATCG